>VWZX01000708.1:5528417-5838151 GCA_013399015.1 Galbula dea
TTTTTACAGTCAGTTCTCTCATGCTGAATCCAACACCAAATACCAGTTGCTGATGCCTCTTCTTGGCAGCAGAGACCACCACCCACAGCACAATCAACAAAGAATCACCAACACAGTAACTTTTTTCCCCCCACTCATTAAAACCAAAGTCACCATCAGAAGGATAAAGTGCTCTCTGTTGTACTACCTAGCCCATGAACCATACCCTTCCCCATACAAATATATGGTCAAAGCAGAGATGGTTTGTTTAGGCATGGAAAAGGTGGCATTAAACACAAATGCATGCCGAGAATTATTTTGTGGGTACTTCCAGTTTTATCCAAACCAGCAGTCAGCAAATGGTCTACTTCCCTAAACACTTTCTGTAGCTCTCAGAATGGTTGATAACAAAATTTAAAAAAAAAAAAAAGTGGAGAGATGCCAAGTCCTTCATGCTGAAGGATGAAGGACTAGAAAAACCCAAGGGACTGCAACCTGAACCACAAACTGGCATTTCCACTCCCACTCTTCCCCCCTCCCAACACCTGTCTCAGTGATCACCCCTAAAGTATTAAAACAATTTACTACAAAGAATAGCAAAGGAAGTGCAAAAACCCCAGCATTATCTAGGACAAGAAACCATTTTCTACTTCTGGTCCTTTCCACTGCAGTAAGATCTCAAAACTAATAGTATTACTCCTACAACACAGAGACTATGGCAGATGACTCCATGGTGTTAAAATGTCAAATACAATTAGAAAAGCAACCAACACCAAATCAGTTTTTCACCCCTCTTCCTCTTTTCAAGCCATCCAGCTCCACCCTTTGTAAAGTTGTTTGCCATATTCACAGAAGACAAAAAAAAAACCAAAAAACACAAATACCCAAACAAAGTCCGTTGTTTTCAGGATAACCCCAAAAGACACACAAAGTTTCCCAAGTCTTTAACATCAGTATTTTACAAAGGGACTGTCCTCTGAAACACACGGAAGGTCAGAAATGCACGCTGAAGTCCCCATCACCCTACCATCCAAAATTCACACCTAAGCTTGCATCCTTTCCCTGTAAAAGAATGGAGAGGAGACAGAGAGGCCTCTGGACAACCCCCGAGGTAGGGGAAGAATGAAAACACCTCACGAAGTTAACGGAGGGGAGCTCTTTACAGAGACGGTTTCGGGGATAGACAAGCACTACAAACCACAAAAGCAACCCTTCAGTGGTTCATATTCTCCCGAAATCCAAACGCCGGGTCCGGGAGAGCCCTTTCTAGCCGGTGGGAGCCAGTGAGCTGTTCCTGGAAGGCGTGGGAGCGCCCCGGCCCGCAAGCAGCCGGGCATCCCGCACACCCCTCGCCCCCAGCGGGGGGAGACGGAGAGGAGAGGGAGAAATCGGCCCTTCCT
Organism: Galbula dea; assembly: GCA_013399015.1. NCBI lineage: Eukaryota > Metazoa > Chordata > Aves > Piciformes > Galbulidae > Galbula > Galbula dea. Next base: position 5,529,797 of record VWZX01000708.1, read on the forward strand.
CCCCCTCCCGCGCCCTACCCCGGAGAAGACATAGGGAAAGCAAAGAAACCCCAGGGGTTATGCCGGGGACGAGGCGCTCCGCCAGCAGGGCGATCCGAGAAGCCAGGGTCCTCCGTCCCCCGCCTGCCCTCTCGGCAGTCGGCCGGGCGGTAAGGCCCGTCCCTACCGCGGGGGTGGCGCAGTCTGTCCGCAACCGCCTGGGGGAAGAAGGGCTGGGGTTCTAAGCTAACCCTTTCCCCCGTCCCCTCCTTCGCCCCCCAGCAGGGAAGAGAGCCGCCGTGGCCCTCTCTCGCCGCGCCCGGCTTGCAGAGCCCCGCCGTCTCTGCCGTGGAGACTCGGCGCTGTCGTATAGCTGCCATTACTCGGGCCAAGACCCGTTCTTAAAGCAGACATCCCCCACCCCAGCAAGGAAATGCGGGGGTGGCCGGGGGGCGGGAGTGGGTGAGAGAAAAGAAAGGGGGGAGGGGAGTGGAGTGGGGAGCGTAGCAGTCGCCCCGCGTGTGGGAAAAGAGCGTGCTTGGGGGCCTGAGGCCGGGCTGCGCCACACCCCGCTCGGCCTCGCCTCTCACGCGAGTCCCGGGCTCCTTCACTCCCTGCAGGCCCGTGCGGAGGCTAGAAGGCAGCGATTCCCTTGTACGCCCCTCTCCCCACCCCACCTCCTTCCACCCCGACCTCGGGCGGACTCTAACTCAGCACGGGGGGCGAGGGGTACCCGCCACCGCCTCCCAGCTGAAATGCAACCGGGGAAGGTGTGGGGACAAAAATAATCGCCGTTAATAATCACACGCGCTCCGCCGCCGTCCCCTTCTTCTCGATTTCCAAGCGGGCTGCCAGATAATCCTGCCCACTCCGAAAAAATGAAATAATAATAAAAAAATCCCACTTTCCAGCTCCCCCGTCCTCCCGCAGCCCCACACATTTTATTATTAAGTATAATTGCTCTCCCTGCCCCATATGGCACCCCACGGGGCAAGACTGTCCCCTCCCCGGTGCCCAGCCCTTCCCCTGTCCCCTCTCCCCCATCTCCTTGGAACAGTGTATACATGATTTTGTAGTTTTTTTAAGGCGCCATGTTTATAATCCTCCATCATATTAAAAAAAAAAATCCACCCAGCATGAGACACGGCGTCTCTCGCACCCCAAAGCCAGGGAGGCAGACACAGAAATATCCACAGGGCTGTAAATTCACCATCCTCTCCCACCCCCTCCCGCACACACCCCCCTCCTCCCCAGACTTAAAAGTCTCTCTCACCTTGTGCTGCTGGCGCTGCTTCTGCTGCTGTTGGGGGGGGAGAAGTTAAGCCAGGGGAAACTTTTCAATCCCTTCCCCAGGCCGCTGCTGCCTCCTCCTTCCACATATTTTTCCCCTCAGAGTTTTATTGTGTCTGAATTTTCTCTCTCTCTCTCTCTCTCTCTCTCTCCCTCTCCCTCTCTCTCCCCTCTTCTGTCTGTCCACAGTTCAGGTTTCTGGGGTAAACAGGGTTTAGGATGGTGCTAGGATATTTGGGAGAAGGAGAACTCTAGTGGTGTCTGCTGGAGTTGCTGTTTGTTTCTTTTATTATTTTTTTTTAATAATACATTTGAAACGGATCTTTAACTATTTATTATATTTGTATTTTGTCATTCTGTTAGGTCTGGACCTTATTGTATTGCTTATCTGGCCCTGATACATGAAAATACCTCCTATCATGAGATCTAACTTGGAGAAATCCAGGTAGCATTTTTGAAAGTGGATGCTCACTTTCAGCAACTGGAACTAAGACATACAGAATCATTGGTCTGTCTCAAAACTTGGCTATATGTTGTGAGCTGTAGATACTTTCACTGCAGGATTGGGAGATACATAATAATATTAAGTATTAACTTTATAGTCACATGCATGTGTGTAAGTAGCAAGAAAACATACATTTTGTCCTGGTTTTATATGGACTATGAGTTAAATATTATTACTAATAAATCCCTAGGCAAATGCATTCTAAAGTTTCTGAAATACTTCAGGAATTATTTAATGGAAAAGTAACATACTTCACAATTAGCTGAACTTGACTAGACGTGACATGTTTTGTTAAAATGCACTGTAAACTTAGTTCTATAAGCATTTGTGCATGCAAATAATTTTAGGCATATGAGCAGTCATCAGTATTGCTAAAATTGTGGACTGCTAATGATGAAAAAAATGCATCTGTTGTGCCTGTTCAGTCAAAGATTTAACAGAGTTTGCAAAATGAAAGTTTCTCCCTTGTGTTTAGTAATTAAGATTTCCAGTAGTGTCTAAACCACATTTTGTTTGAGACTGCTGCATCAGGACTTCATATCCTCTTTTAAAAACTAAAATGAAAATAACAGTTACTTGCACAGCAGTGATAAAGCTTTACTTCTATTATGTATTTAAATATGAGAGAACATTTTACATTATCTAAAATAGATAGGAAAGAAAGTGCTGTTAATCTGCTTTGAAAGGGTGCTGGAGAGGTTGGGCAGACACCAAACAGTGGTAGTTATTAACTGCATTATATTGCTTGTATTAATAAAAAGCAAATGAAATTTACAGGCAATTCTTTAAGTAATAAGGGATCTACCATCAGTATAATTACAAAAAGGCTACCTTATGTTAAGCATTTTGTTGTGATGTTTGGCTCTGATTTCATTAAACCATGCAAATTTCAAAAGAAGTTTGATAGAAATACAAATTTCCACGGGATATTGCTGGCTTGGCTGTCTTTAGTTTCTTTGAAACTCTTCCTGCCTGAATTGCATCAGAGCTATATTAATGTAAGAAAAACAGTATTTTGGTCTTTATCATTTCTACCCTTTCTACCATGCAGTCAAACTAATAGTTCTGCTCAAGCTGGCTTGGTGAAGGCACAGCAATTTTTGCATCCACACGTAAACAGAGGAGAAGTGCAGCTAGCAGCATATATAACCAGCCTGAACAGCTAGGTACCCCTTACAGCAGGGCCAGTGTGGGGTTATGTTATATTCTTTGGGGTTATGCCAGAACTCCAACCAGATGGGCCAAAAGCTCCAACTCCAGTCTCATGTTCTTTAGCAAAGCGATGTATTACTCTGCCCCAGTGTGTTCTCCTTACCTATATAAATAGTAAGTCAGAAGTTCAGCTATCTTGAGAATAAAAAGGTTTTAGCCCTTTATCTCTTCAGGACCCACAGAAAGCTGTTACATAAATCTTTAGAACGCAGTTTCACCAAGGCAGAAGCATGTGCAGGGTTGAAGCCTTATGGTTTGCCTACCTTACAGGTTTTTACCTGGAGTCTACCGATTGCCAGCAATTTGCTGTACTTAACATATTTGTAAAGGCTGGTCTGGACCGTCTCCAAATATTTGTTTGAGGATACAAATATTTGATTTTGGAAAGAACAAGGTATCCTAAAGCAAATATGTAGGGAGTGTCTGCAACGGTAGCCACACTACCTTGTCTCTGCTGGTGGGCAGTGAATTAAATGAAGCATGGAAAGATAGGCATATAGCTCATGCATGGGTGTTCGTGGGCCTTATGTAAAATACTTCTGTGTCCTCATTAGGTCCCCTGGGTAACTGCACTATATACCCCTCAGGATGCACGCTGAAGGGTAAAAAGCATGCATTCTTCAGTTGTTTTGCCTTTTTATCTGTATTGGAAAGGCTTTTTAACGCTCATTGATATACAGGCTTACAGCCCTATCAAGATGGTCGTGATTGGCCCCGACCCTTGCATTTTCCTGCATGTAGCCTGGCACCTAAGTGAGCCCTTCGGCGGATCCCTTTTGGCCATTAACTTTCACGGAGCAGACGAGCTAGGAGCGGTAACAGTTAACGGCGGAGCCGGGAGCGCTACGCCCAGCAGACAATGGGAAGGAAATCCCACCCTCCCCCAGCGCTGGGCAGCGGCGGGTTTCCTCATAGGCAGCGGGAAATGTTTGTTAACACAGAAAAAAAAAGCATGTTGAGGGCCGTCTTTAGCTCTCTCACTGCTTCCTCGGGATAAGGGCTGGGGGGCGGTGCGAGGCTGTGGAGCTGCACCGGTTCTCCCTCCCGCCCTGGCCTGGAAGGGCCCTCGGAAGGGCCAGCGGGGAGTTGGGTGTCTGGAGCAGGACAGGCACATTTCGGCCGGAGGTGTCTCGGCTGCAGAACGAGTTTGATTGTCGAAAATGTTTGTAGAGCTGCAAGCTTCAGCTTGGTGTGTACTTGTAAGGGGTCCAGCCATCTTCTTGCTTACGTGGTTGTGGGGAGTGAAAACGCACCGCTAATGAAATAGTAGAAAGAAGACATCCTAAAGTTACTTCCTTTTGAGTAGAAAGTACTTACCATGGGAATACATCAAGCTGTGTGTCTTCTTTATGGCTTTGCCAGTATTGCTGTGCTGGTGTGTAAACACTAGGTTTGTCGGTACTGTTTGCTTCCCTTGGAAAGGGACTCGGAGGGCAGAAGAAGCAGCTGCCTAAGCAGAAGCACAGTTTTGCCAGAATAAGCAGCATCCAGACTAAGAGTGCAATCCCCACTGCTGGGAATTGAAGGGGATATCAGGCAGATTCATGGGAAAGAAATCCCTTGTAGTTTGGAGACGCACAAACCATTACTCAGGAAATCCCTGAGCTGGAAGCAGTTGGAGGGTGGGACAGAAATACCCCAAGTGCCTGGCTGTTAACGTGTTTCCCAAGTGTGGAGATTACTATGTCCACTACACTTTTTGTGCATGAGAAGGCTGACACTGCCTAGTAACGTGCAGACTAGTAAGTATGCCTCCTCCACTTTCTTTTTGAAGGATGCTTCTCCTTTCAAAAGACTATTTGTTTAAAAAGATTCTAATACTTGACAACACAATCCTGTGTAGATAACGACCTTTTACCACGCTCATTTGCCATTATCTTCATTCATCGTTGCAACCAGCAAACACAAAGGTGAACGAGCATATCATTGCTGGTGGGTTGTAGGCACCGGGCTTGGGACTGTGAAAACAGTTGAATGTTGCTCCGGGTAGAGCAGGGAGCGTTGCGCTTTCTCCACTGTAGGACTTGTGCTAGGCTAATGGTTGCACAGCCCAGCCTTCTGCTCCAGGGCTTTATACCGTCTTCCTGGCTGAATCAAACCCACCTACTATGTGCTCAAGTCTTTATATGGCTTTGTAAGATAGCTATCTCACGCTGTTTGTGCCAATGCACTTTACTGTGTGGTCCTGTCCCAGCTGCTATGAAACAAGAATAATTTGAATGTGTTTCCTAAGAGGCAGGTTTGCTCTGTTGTGACCACAGAAGTATTAATGCAGAGAATTAGTGTAAATTTTTCATCAGAACAAAGTTTAGCAACACAGTTTTCTTTGCCGTAAAAATTTCAGCAATATACTTAATTTAGGAAGCCGGGAGGAAGGGAACAAAGCCTTAATAACAACAGGCTCAGGAAATCCACTGAGCTGAACAGCTGGAGGACAGGAGAGTCTTAGGGAGAAAATTTTGCTGTTCCTTTTTCCCCCAGGCACTGAGAATAAAATACTAGGCTCAAGAGGGGGACACAGAGCAGAGGACCTCTAATAGTGTCTGCTGCTCCATGAAGCTGTCTAAGGAATGAGTGCATGCCACCCAGAGGTGCTGTCCTTGCACACTTGACATCATGAGGATTGAAGCAGACCCCACAGCAGCCAGTATCCTTTCTGCTTTCGCAGCTTCCTTCTTGCTATACCGCTGGCCATGCAGACTGGCCGTCCAGTGCTGCCTTAGCCACGACGCTCAGAGGAGCTTGATGAGGAATTCTGTGGCTTGATGTGGCTTGAGAAAGTAAGGGTATAAATTAAAAATGGAAGGAAAAGCACAGGCAGAATTTCTAAAGACATTCTGGGGTGTTTGTTGAAGACAGTACATTTGTGGGGACATGGATCTTTGGTCCCACCCTCTATGGCCAGTACTTACATGTGTGTATAATATATATATAATACTATATAATATATAATATATAATAACTGGTAACAACACAACCAGAAAAGCCTGCCAAGTGTAGATGTAGATTATGATTCAAAATGCTTTTTTTTTCTCACTGTGTTCTTTCTTTAGATTTTCATGCACAACTGGGAATAGAGGTTTATCATAAAAAGTTTACCTGTGAGTAAACTGACATATGTTTATGACATATGACATGTGTTTATGCCAGCATTATGCTTCGTGAAAACTGTATGCCTGATTCAGCACAGTCTGCCAAAGAAGGCCGACCTCCATATTTTTTAAATAATTCAAAACAAGAATGAGTTTGTACTGGTTTCATACTTTGTGTCAACTGGCTACTGTACTTTCAATATGAAAGCAGATTCCATAATATGCAACATGAAAAAAAGTTTTAATGAGCTCTTCCAAGTGTACATCAAATTTATCTCAGACAGGTTTGTCAAATCTTGGTGTAATATCTAAAATAATTTGTATCTATGCAAATAAATACACAAATCTTTAATTTGCTTTTAGACTGAAATAGGATCTATGATTATTTTATGAGGATACAGTGACTGGAGAGATGTAATTTGCCAGAAAAAAACAGCTGTGACTGAAGAAATAGTAGTACCTTTTGTTAATGGAATAATTACAAACGTAGAGGTTTTACATAAGGAGTCATTATGAAAGTCGTAATGGCAGGGAAATAGATTTTACATTATGCATCATATCAAATGCCAGCACAGCCAATAATAACAAAAGGAATCTTATATTTAAAATAAATAGAGTCCGTCACCCCAAGGCAGTGGAAACAAACATGAATAAGGGAGATATTAGAGCATGCTTTAGGAGCATCCAGAGACTTCCAACTGCCTTTGCACTGAGTCAGCTCATGACAAGCTGAGTTTGACAAGGTTTGGTCCAGCAAATGATAGAGCTGATGATTTTAGGAATACTTCATCTCTGCCCTGCACTTCAAAGCCTTCTATGTTCAGTTTTGGTTTGTTAGCTCTGACATAGTGCAGGACCCAGGCTGGTTCCCTGCATTCATGTTGCACTTCTCTGGGATTAAAAGCTTTTACAGTAAACAGATTTCTGTCGTGCGTAGAGCAGAAACATCCAAATGTTTCTGAAAGAGAAAATGTGTTATCACTACTACTTAACTGAAGCTAATAAGCCCTGTTGGACCCAAGCTGATCATATGCAGAGATACTCAGCTGTGGCTCAATACAGCTTTTTCCCAAGCTCCAGTTTCCAGTAACATAGTGTTTTGCACGGCATTAGTTCCAGTCTCACACAGCTTATTATGCCAGTTGTGATGCTACACAAAAGAGGTAAAATTGCTTCTGGAACAGAGCTGCTCTCGAATCTAACACATTGGTGGAACTAAAGATCCCTACCGGACTGAAGCTGGCCTGGCATGAAGCCGTCTTGATGCGCTTGCAGCTTAGATGTAGACTGATGTCATCTGCAGCTTAAATAAACCTCTTTGAGATATCGCTGATTGGCTGTACAGGATAGGCGTGATTAATAGCAGCACTTGTGTCAGTTTTGAACCATTATGTTCAAGATGAAAGCCAATACAGGAACAAAATAAAATCCAAATCTGCCATTCTGTGGTTCTGACCCCTTATTTGAAAGCATCTTCTGTTATCCAGAGTTAAAGATAATATGTTGGATAAGACAAATTAGTTTTGATGTGATATCACTGATATAATTTTCATTGCCTTCTGTAAGGAATCACCTGCTCAAAACCAATTGTAATATTCAAGTCTAATTGTGCTATCACTAACAACCTTCTTACACTAGTGGAATTGGAAAAGAATGCTATGACAAGTTAACCAAAGTGGAACTTATACACTGGAACTGTTTGACATGATGGGATTTGCAAAGAGTTCTAGGACAAATAGATCGTATATTGTTTGATCTTACATGTCATGTAGGATATGTATTATGTATAAGTCACAAGTAATGGATACTATTATATGTACTTGATCAAATATGCTAGTGAAAAATATAAAATAGGCTTTAACAATTAGGAAGGTCACAAGCTGCCAAAAAGTGTTAGAAAGACATGCTTCCAACATTTCTCACAGGTGACCCCTTCTTAAAAAAAGAAGTAATTCTTCTTTCCAGAAACAAAGAATACAGAACAGAGTTAGGAGGCTAGACAATATTTGAGATGACTCTGTAGTTTAGTAACTCTGAAAGGAGCTGGTGATTGTGCTGGATACTTAGTTCAACATGAATTTATATTGTTGCAATAAGTAAGGTAAAGTAGAATGAATTAGAGGAAAAAGAAGGAGTTGAAGACCAAATTAAGAGCAAAAAGCCTTTGCTGCATTTGAAACAGTGAGTCTACAGAAAAGTTATGCCATTTACTTAAGATTTAGATGGTGTATATGGACAATTTTGAGAAGCTAAATGAACTTTTCATAGTTGAGGCTTCAAAAAGAGGTAGTAAGGAACAAAACAGAATAAAATGCAACCTAGGGTTTTTTAATAGAAGTTTGGGTTAGTATTTTGATCATAAACAGCAACACAGTCTGATTAGTAAATAAAACATCCCTGACTATTATCTAGCCCTGATACCAACCTACACAACATGGCTTGCATTCAAGTGGCTAAATTCTGTTACTTCCAAAAGATGATGTTTTATTCTAAACAGTCCATTGGGAATAGTGTCTGGATTGTACTGCCCTTGAGTTCTGCTTTGCCTTTATTTTCTTCAGAAACCACATTAACCATTTAATAAATTTGGTGACCACGTACCAGTACCTGTGCTTGGACCTTAGCACTGCTTAGTTTATCAAGCAAGATAAGATCTGGCTTCTTTATTTATACTATCTTCTTTGTTTATACTATTTATAGTCTATTTTAGAAAAATATGTAAGTCCAGTTATTCTTTAAAAAAATTCATCTTCAGACAACCCTGAAGTCAAAGCAGAATTTCCATAACCGTTACCCTAGCAAAGAATTTTGTTAGTACTAATGTGACCAAACTGTTTGCAAAGCAACTACAAGCCTAGCAAGCAGTGGGAGAAAGATTTGAATGTGGATTAATGGAAATACAGTTTACAATTACTATCATCATGTCCAGTAGCTGTTTGTCTGTGAAAGACAATTTGATTGTTTACTATTTAGTTCCCCTCATAACATATTAAAAACTATTGAAAAACTTACCTTCTGTATAATGAAGGCAGATGATTTTCAAGTGTTTAGGAACTTCTACTTCTTAAACAACTTTTTTATCTTGTCAAATCATGCTTCAGTTAGCAAGCACAATAATATCTGAAAAATTTATTTAAGCATACTTATACAACCTGTCTTAACAACATTAGAAAGGTTTAAAATAAATATATAAAAATAAGTTTTGTAAGTTAGAAAAGTTAATACAACCTTAAGCTCCTTACATCCTATCTTTTAAAAGAATACAATGTGAAAAATGGAACATAAAAAGTAGGGCCTGTAGTAATAGCAACAGCTGTCACATACTCATTTTTTTCTCTCTCAGATATTAAAAATAGCTAAAGAGAATTAATGAAAATTTTCTTCAGAGCTGCCCTGGAAAGGAAGCAGCTATGACAGATTTCATCCAACAAATTACATATTCTTTTTTAAACTGAGGCTTATAATAAATATGCTTGGCTTTAGTGTATATAGTATTCCTCTTGTGGTATATATTGTATCCATTTCTGTATGAAATAAAGAGGGGATATTGCGATTCTGCTGCTGTTTGTCATATTAAAACTGTAGCAGCTGTCTGCACTCCAAAAGACTGTGGCTCAGTATGCCTATGAGCATATATATGTGTGAATCTTCTATTTCAAGAACAGAATACAGATAATCCTGTTTATTTCTGTTACACAGAGATATTACTGATCATTTCCCATTCCACTGTTTATTTTTGTAAAATAATGCTTATTTTCAGACAGTCTAAATATTCATTGTGTTAGTATTAAGAAAGCAAAACAAGTTGTAAGTTAATATCACTGGAATTCAGGGAAGGGGCAATTGGAAAAAAGGGATGAGATCCCCACCGTCTTGTTCTGAGCTTATCAAGTAATACGGTATCCATCTCTCATTTATTAATGCCATGAAGGTCTAAACAGTGGTTTAAAGGTAGAAGCTTAAAAAATCACAATCTTTTTGAGCATGAACAAATGTCAGATCCTTAAACATGGTACATATGCAAAGAAACTCTGAGAAAATTCAAATTCCAATACCATTCTTAAATACTTCCTATTACAGGCTGAGAACCATTTGTGAATTTTTACATTTTTGAATGCTCCTTGTAAAATACAACGAGAGTCCCTGCAATGCCAAAATTTGTAAGTGTAACTGTAAGAGTAAAAAAATATAATCATAACTGTAAGACTAAAAAAAATAATCATGAGTGATTCCTTGGCTTTCATATTTCCATTGTATCTCTACTGTTGGACCCTCTGTTAAATCACACTCTGCATCTCTGAATTCAGAGGGAATTTAAATTCCCTTAGAAGTCAAGAAAATTTAGCTTTAGTGAGGCCCTTACAGTTGTTGCTTTTCTTCTGTTTACATTGAAGCCTAATGAAAGAATATCATAGTTTTGGAGGTTGTTTTCACAGGCATGCATACAAAAGAGAAATAGGAGCCCACTTCTACTATTTTACAGAAGTGATATAGCAAGGCAGAAGAGGAAACTCCATTCTTTCTTTCTAGCAAACTCAGTAAATCGCTTGTTCTACTAAGTTTCAAAATTTGCTAAAGTTCTGAGTTGTAAATGAGCTGGGGCCTGCTTCTTACTTTAGGAAGTTTCTGTAAATGCTAAAATGAATATGAGAAGAAATAAACCTCTCTATGATATAGTTAAGAGCCTAATCTGAATTCCAGTGAAACTGTGTGCAGAGTCCTCTGCCTTATACAATGGGAAAGAGGTCACAAGCCATGTACATCACTTGTACAGCCTCCGCTGTACCAGTCAGGAGAGTGATTCTTAAAGGAGAAAACAAGCATAAGCCCACATCCTTAGGATACCAATATTCATTTTCTGTCTCTTATGGAGTAGTGTTCCTGACAGACAGCAAGATAAGCATGGAAAGGGTGTGAGATCCTGCTCAGCTGGAGAGATCAGCAACTGCAGAGTCAACAGAGGGAAAAGAGGCCAGGAGAGTAATTTTTTCCACCAATACTATTGTCTTATTTTTTTCTCATTTCCTCTCTTTTCCTTGCCACTCTTCATATTGCTCCCTTTACTTCACTGACTGTGAGCCTTCCATCATAAAGGAGGACTCAATATGAAGCTCGAGGGAGGAAGGAAGACACTGAAGATTAGAAACATTTGTCTGCAACTAGGTCAGTATTTTATTTTCTAAGATTTTTTTCCCAATTTTTTTTTTTTTCTTGTAACCTATCCATTTGAGAGTGGGGGTTTAAGTCTTTGCAGAAAACACTCAGCCCTGTATACTTCTGCAAAATGTAAAATAGATGCCTGGCAGGCAAACATAGAGAACATACTGCTACAGTAAACAGGTGATTGCTTTCAAACCATTTTTTTCAACTTCATTGCACATAAATATGATTTTACTAACCCCTTTGCTTGAGTTTGACAGGAAGAAAATCAAAAGACTTTCATGTAAAACCAGCTAAAAGCAAACAAAGAAGGGGCATCGTAGAGAAAAAGGGCAGCTAGAGCTCACTGCAGTACCCATGCACCTTAAAGTACGGGTGCTCCAGGTGTGTATGGTCCAAGATAACATTTTTGTGGCCAGCTTCTAAGCGTGAATAACTGTAGCCAGGTTTGCATCTGAAAGAACTGTTTGCTACATCCTGGTGATGCACTTAAAATAGAAAGCTGACCTGATTATACTGTCTGTGAATGGTTGTATGCTTTTCTAGTGCAGTAATTTTGTTATTTTGAGAGGTTGTGATTTAACCCCACCAGGCAGCTCAGCCCCACACAGCCACTCCTTCCCTCACTACACCCCAGTGGGAAGGAGGAGAGGATCAGATGAATAAAAGTGAGAAAACTCATGGACTGAGACAAAGACAATTTAACAGGTAAAGCCAAAGCTGCATGATCAAGTAGAGCAAAATTAGGAATCCATTCACCACTTCCCATTGCCAGACAGGTGTTTAGCCATCTCCAGGAGAGCAGGGCTCCATCATGTGTGACAGTGACTTAGGAAGACAAATGTCTTCACTCTGAAAGTCCCTTCTTCTCCTAGCCTGTATTGCTGAGCCCAGTGTCGTATGGTGCGGGGTATTCCTTTGGTCAGTTGGGGTCAGCTATCCCAACTATGTCCCTTTCCAACCTGTTGCCCACCCCCAGCCTTCTGACTGGCAGGGCAGCATGAGAAACAGAGAATGCCCTGACTCTGTTTAAGCACTACTTAGCAGTAGCTAACACATCTCTGTCTTATCAACACTGTTTTGGTTACACATCCAAAACTTAACACCCTACGAGCTGCTATGAAGACAATTAAAGCCATTGCAGCCAAGACCAATACATGGAATTATGTTATTACAATTCATCACACAACTCTGAACTGGGTTCAGTAACATCCTTGCTAAATGGAGTATTTACCATAAGCATTAGACATCAGTGCTCCTCTGATCTCCTTGGTAAAGATCTCCATCTGTGCAGATGCTCAGTCTGGAACTAGTGTGCTAACCAAGGGAAGCAGGTTCTGTGATGTTCCTGGTGTGCAGGCCTTTTCAGTGAATTATTTAAAAAATATTTTCTGTAATTATGTCTTAGAAGTTAGTTATATTTGTTGCCACCAAGGGCATAGTCACCATTTTCTTTTTTAGCCACTGTTTACCTTGGGAACACAAAACCCAGAAAAAAGTGATTTATTTTTTGCTGGTTGGAGATTCAAATATTGAAGAAAATTGTTGCTTATCTGGTTTTATAACAACTTCAACCAAAGCCAATACATTTGTTTTGAAGTAGATCTTGTAAATGTTCTTACCTAAAATAATTTCTGAAAGTACTCCAGAAACAAAGCAGAGGAAAAAGAGAAATTCTGTTTTGGGAAGAGTGAAGCTATAAATAAGAGTATTCATATAAAAACTATAATGTAATGAGAGATTGCAGGAGCTGATAAAGAACCCTAGCTGCACATTGTTTGCATGGGCATCTCAAAATACGACTTGTTTTTTCCTACTAAGTTTCCTTACAATGGCAGTTGTAAAAAGAAAGTCTAAAAATCTGTTCACAGGGTGGTTTTTAAGATTTATTTCTGATATCTTTTGGGGATGATTATGGAGTCTTTGTCTGCTCATCTTGTGTTCCTTCGCAGCATTCATGTCTGTTTGGTTTGCTGGCTCTGGATTTTGTCATCATTACACCTCTCAAGAATTCAAAGCTTGCCCAGCAGAGGATTCATACTTCTGCTGCTTCTGGGATGTAATGCCAATTTTCTGAAAGCCTGATGTTGCAATATAAGAATTTCTTTGTGTTCAATTATTTGGAGAGGGAATGGGGCAAATAGTGAGGATTTATTTGACTAATTAATTTCTTAATTACTTTCAGGTTCTCACATGCCAAACTTATTGGTCATGCTAGTACATTTCAAAGCAATGGGTGTTTTACTTTAAATAGTTATTTGGAAAAATTTAAAAAATAAGAGAAAGGAGAGTACAAAAATGGATAAATGATTCACACACTGTGTTTTCCAGTCTGAGATAAACATCAGATAAACTCAGGCCCAAAGGGTATATGTTGGCAATCAATTCTGCTTAGCCAGACATTCATAAATATGATTTATTTAAATTATGTGCTGTTCAATAAACAATCTCAAGCTTTATTTATGCCTCTTCATTTGCCAAAATATTTTGCTAGAAATCTAAGAGGATGAGGAAATATGATAAGAACTACTTTCACCATCTGTTAAAGGAGGAAACAACATATTTTTTGGAAGAACATGCATATTTTCTTCTTAAAAAAATATTGTGAAAGACTGCTTGTGGCATGGCCACGGGGCAAAAGGAATGTAAAAACTATTTTAACCTACTCTTTATAGGCAAGTAGCTAAAATAGTTGCTTTAATAATAGAATAGCATTACAGAGAAATAACAATACTCCACTACCTTTCCTTAGACAAGTGTTGCAGTTGGAAGACAGTCTTCCTGGCCCTTCGTTTCTTTACCATAGCAGTTTGTTATCACAAAAGCAGGCTTGTCTGTGCATGAAGGGATATATCATTTCAGAACATTATGGAGAAAAAAAACCCCCAAACAATGGAAGTAATTTTGTGTTAAGCAAATTATAAACAAGAAGGAACATGAAATTTTGGCACACATTAGCAGGTAACACTCCGAGAAACTTGTTGATTCCTATACACAGTGGTCCCTGCAGATGTTCTTGGCTTCAGTACACATTACTACTGTTACAGCTAGGAGTTATGTGATGTTTTAACTCTCAAAGCTGTAAAGGGATTAGGCCCACATTGTGCTAAATTCCACAAGGATATATAGAAAAATTCCGTCCCCCCCACCCCCCAAAGATTTTGCTTTGCTGTTTTTAGGGTTAGAGGCAGAAAAGGCAGAGAGAAGAGATAGAATATGTACATAGAAATTCAGCATGCAACTTTAGGTTTGGATTTTGTTTGTATTTTATTGGATTACATGTAAACTGTTATTATATTTTCATTACTTTGTTCTACAGTGGTTTCCTTCCTAAACCCTTTCTGGGTTCTTCCTCTCCTACTTCTATTTTCCTTTAAAAGTGAATCTTGACTTTTCATCCTTGCTTACCAAGGAAACACTCAATTGCATTTTGTGTGAGAGAGAGGAAGAGAGAGAGAAGAAATCATTATAATAAGTTTTGTGAAAATATGTAGTAGGATGGATAGGGGAGAAACTGCAGAACCCTTCATTAGATGATTCAGATCCAGATTTTTACTGAAAGCCACTGGAGAAATTCCACTGTACATAGAACTGCTTGTGCCTGTTGATAAACTTCCTCTGTGCTGGCACTATGTTTCAGCATATAACATGTATTTCTAGTTTTAACAATCAGTCATACATCTACCTGGAGATGCATTTACCTGCTTTGCACAAAGAACTGTGGTATCTAGATGTGCTGGGTATTTAATATTTTAAAAATATTATGTCCATCAAAATTTGTAATACTGTTTCCTTAACAACCACTGTCCTTCAGCAAAAGATTAATCACAAACAAAGGGCAAAAAATAGTATTTGATAATTATTAGGTGTTGACTACTACCAGGAGTGGTAGCTGGTCACATGCAAGCCCAGTATCTGCAACAGGCATGTTGCCAGGACTATTAGGGACAGTTAATTAAGATTACCTACAGGCATATATTACACCTTTCTGTGTCACCTTCAGTTGTACAATCTGTTGTGTCTCCAAATTATATGAATTCCATTTGCCTGCATAAATAAGAATCTGAGAAGTACTCCTTCATGGGCACTTTTCTGAGCTTGGAAGAAATAGTAGATTCTTAGAAGACATGTTTGTCGTGACTATTTTGTTCATGTTTCACTATCTGGAATGCAAAAAAATTATTATAAATTTAGCAAGAAGTTTTGCAGGATAATTATAGATGAGCTATATGATGTCTATTGGCTAAGCTTAGAGGAATTATGATCAATTTCCCAGTGAAGAAACTTTTGAGAAACTTATATTAATCACAAACCCTTAGGCACATCCAGTATGATGTTCAGCTATACCTGTGCAATTCAGGTGAATCCAGTGTCAAATGCTTTTCTCATCTCACTCTCTCACATGCTTACAGAACTGAAAGCACAAGTGATGAGCAATGAAAGCGGGTGTTGGTGGAGACAGAGCACAAGTACAAAGCCTAGAGAGCCACACTAAGCAGCTCCTTTGGGATGGCCAGCATATCAAATGCTTTAATTAAAAAAAAAAATTCTGATAATGATCAATTTTTATTTAGACTCTTGGCTAGAGGATTAATGAGATGTGTACAGTCAGTGTTTTGCTGGTGTATTAGATGACCTCTTCTTTCCAAAGTGACTTGAGATAATGGTGCCTTCAGATTTTATTGGTTAAACTTGGGAATCCTCCAAATGCTAAACCCCCTCAAAGGATTACAAAAGGGACATCTGGAAACTGAGAAACCCCAGTCAATGTCCATTTAAAAAATTTGGGTTCTGAAATAATGAAGCACTAACTTGGTTTAAAACCTGCTTTGGTTCCCATTGAAATCAATGGTAAATGTCTTAGTGATTGAAATGGGAGCAAGAGCAGATTCTCAATATATTTTTCATTTGAGATTTGTCAGTTGTTTTGCTTGTGCAGAACTCTGTGGTCTGCTTGAGCTATGGTCATAGGAGTTAATTTTTCAAAACCAAGAAAATATACAATCCAAAGCTTTTTTCCAAGTCTCAGTTTGCTTATTCCAGGGGATTTAAATGCTGTCTCTTTCTAGCAAGTTACATGTATAAATTTGTAAGGAACTCAATGTTAAAAAAGGCAGGATCTAGATATATGGCTGTGTTGTCTAATATGGGACATATCTATGTATATCTAGAAAATGGAGACATACAAGATTTGTGATTTATAATTTATGTCCTATGAAACAATTTTTCAGAGGAAACTCATTATTTCTTTGAAGAAAGGCTCAGCTGGCATAGGTTTGCTATTGGTTATCAGGATTGAGAATAAAATTAAAACAGCAAATCCTCTTATAATAGGGCCAGATCCTCAAAAGGTATAAATCATAACAACTCAATGTAAGTAAAGTAAGCTCTGGCAATTTACATCAGTTTAGAATTTGACCTTCTCCCCAGAAAATTATTTCTCTGAAGATCATACTTCCTATATTTGTCTTACTTTGTGCCTGGCAGAGAATTAATTAACACATAATTGCTTTGGTGAACTCAGGATAAAACTTTTCTGTTCAAGAACTCTATTCATTTACTGATTAACTTGCTTCATGGCTGAGTTGGTTCTGCAGGGTCATGCTGTACTAATGACCAGAGCACAGGAACATTGTCAAACCAATGAGAACAAGGTCGACTTGGAAGTATTCCAGATTCTGTTCAATTAATCACTGAAATATGAGGAGTTTTGGGGACAGAGTTGAAAAGTAAGTTGAAGAGTACATAAAGAATTAGGTTTGTATTCCAAAAGGAGTAGAAGGGAGACTTTACTGGATGAGACTGAAAGGAAGATGAATTGAACAAAAATGTGAAGAAAAAGTTTTAAAAATGCATAAACCACAGAATTAATGATTTTTTCACAGGACTCTGATCATATCTGCTTGATAGTGTGAGCTCTATGTCAGTGTGACTACTTGCATGTGTACAGACCACACATGCATAAAGGTTTGTAAGATCTAGTTTAGATCTCAAAAAGTTTCTACTTTCCTTTTCACAGTCCAGACTTTCTGCCACGACACACTACTATATGTAACCTAAAAAAATTGCTGTGTTTCAGACCTAAAACTTATTCTTGTAAAGGCCAATACAGATTGCAAATGTTCAACATCTCTCAGAGAGGTCCCAGAGATAGGCATGGTCTCTGGACACATGGTTCCAAATCCTATTAGCACTAGTGAGATAATGGCACATGCACTGGAAGGAAAACAGGCTGCTCAAAGATTAGAGGAGACCATGTTTTTCTCATAATCAGCAGTTCAGTTCTCAATATTTTTTTTTCTAAATTGCTCTCAGCTGAAAGCTTTCAGCAGGTGCAGTACCATGGTACACCAGTACCTTAGCCTGGTGCTTCACCCAGGCTAAGGCAAAACCTGGATTTCAGGAAATTTAGTATAATCTTCCTAACTGTTTCTTAGATTTTCAGTTAATCTTTTGTAGGCTGCTGAGCACAGTTGTCTCAAGTGACTTGAACCTGAATTGTAGATAATAAATCAATCAGAAATGTCATTTTTTAAACAACTCTGACTGCATGTTTTCTCAGAAAAGTTGATTTCAGCTTTACCTAATTGAATCAACTCAGATGCAATTAACTATTAAACTCTATTTATAGTTTTCACATTAATGAGTAGATCAAGTAAAAACTGTACCTATGAGCTTATTTTGACCTGCCAAACCATGTCAAGATTGCAAACTGTCTGAACTTCAGTGTTACCTTGCACTACTTAGCATGACTTCATAACTCAGTATGAGAATTTAAGTTTTTTTCTAGTAAAGATGAAGCACTAGTACCTCAGTTTCTCACCCTATGGAATCTAGTCAGTATTTTGATTTAATTTTGTGAGTGAGAAGTGAAACTAAATTCGTTAAGTTTTCTTAGCTCTCACAGTGTTGGTTGAAAGGTGCCAGTGAGAAAAATCAATAAAGGTAGGTGTTGGTACTAAACTGAATTTCAGCACTGGATGTCTAATCCTGTAAGGACAATACAATTACCATTGTGCTGTACAGATTTTGAGGACAAATTTGATCATGCTTTAGATGAGGATTTAGAACTCATAGAATGGCCAGGGTTTGAAGGGATCTTAAAGATCATCTTGCTCTAACCCCGCTGCCACGGGCAGGGATGCCACCTGCTAGACCAGGTTGCCCAGGGTCATATCCAATCGGGCCTTGAACACTGACAGGGATGGGGCAGTCACAACCTCTCTGACCTACCTGTGCCAGTGCCTCACTATCCCGTGAGCAAAGAATTTTTTCCTAAGATCTAACCTAAATCTTCCCTCCTTCAGTTTGAAGCCATCCCCCCTTGTCCTATTGCTTTCTACCTGGGTAAAGAGTCTCTCTCCCCCTTCCTTTTATAGGTCCCCTTTAGGTATTGGAAGGCTGCAATAAGGTCCCCCTGAAGCCTTCCCTTCTCCAGGCTGAACAATCCCAACTCTCTCAGCCTGTCCACACAGGGGAAGATCATAATATCACAACGGTTTCAGCTTAATTACAATGGCAGGTGAAGGTTGGGTTTGTTTTAAAGTGAAGTAAGTTTTCAGAGAAAAATGAAAACCTGTTTCTGGAAAGGAAATTTTTCAATGTTTGGGTTTTTTAAAAAAATCTTTCTCTGAAGTCTAAACCTTTTATTCCTATAAATTCACTGTATTGCACAGTTCTTCTCATTATTATGGCAAAACATTTCTCTTGAGTTTCTAAATACTTGTCTGTGAAGCAGTGAATATAGTTGAAAAACTTGCCAAGTTCTATCTAACAATATTGGTAGCATAGTCAGGATCTACTGGGATAACAAGAGAAGAAAGGACTATTTTTTCAACCATTTGTTTGCTTGAACCTCTTTCTCCTGAAAGAATGAGGAAGAGATTCCCTTACCCCTTCCCCTCCCACCTACAGGAGAGATTTCTCCACTAGGAAATAGGAATCTTTGGCAGATTTTTCACTTACTGTACTGGAGCCAATATTACACAATGCAAACAGCTAAGTTAGCTGAGATGCAAGTAAATGTTATAGACTATACAGTGATTGTAACTTGCCTCTGTAGATTACAGAATTAGTCTCTGAGGAAGGCTTTGGGAGTGTGGCTATGCTATATATCAGACTTACAGCAAACCTTGGTAAAGTGGAATGATGTTACAATAATACAACATGAACTAAAAATAAGTCTGAGAATTGTTCTTAAGTAAGTATCACTTTAAAGGTTAATGTGATGTTATTACCTTCTTACAATGAGGATGGCATTAACCTAACCAAAGACAGGTTTGCATTTGTGCTAGTTACCCTAGTTAGTGGAGAAGCAGTTACTTTTTTCCATATGATCTAGATATAAATTAGTCCTGTTCTCCAGGTAGATAGCTAAAGTAGATCAGAACAATGTCATCTTAAAACACATTTTAACTCCTTACGGAAAGACACCAGTTACTTGTTTAACTTTAAATGTCTACACTGATAATGTCTGAAGCTAGGTGAGATGAGTGCCATACTTCAAGTCTGAGTACAATTTTCTTATTTAGAGGTATTTTCTATTGAAAGTTTAGGACTTTGTATGTGATAATGGATTCCCTATTTTGTAGCTGAACAACATGAAGAGACTAATACAGTGCCTAAATGTCTAGGAGAGCGGGAAGAGATAAATCCTAAAGCCTGCTATAGCAGATATTAATTTATGAAGAGTCGCATAACTTAGTCACACAGCAGGGAAAAGTGGACACTGTCAGTAAAACTATAGATGACTTTCCTTATTAATTATATCAATAAAATGTACTGGAAATTTTAGAGCATAGATGTGGGATTGCTCTTTTCTTCAATTTTTGATCTATGTATCAAATCTAAGCACAAAAGAAAACCACAAGAAAACACAGTTATGATTACTCATGCAAGTAAACATCAGTAACATGAAAATTTTACCACAGATACTGAAATTTATATTACCAGAGATATGTAGATGCAGAGATAAATAGAAGTCTCTTCTGTTTCTTTCTTTACATTTATATTGTCTGCCATTTTAGGTATCAAAATAAATATGTTTCAAATCATTAAAATACAGAGGAAATAATTTTCTATTTGGAAAACAGAAAAGGATCAAGAGCTCTGGATTAAGTTATCCAAATCCAGATAGGACTGTGAGCAAGCAATAGACTTGTGAGCTTTGCATCAGCACTTACCACGAGGGTATTTGAGCACCACAGTTCTCCTCTGCTTCCCTCCTCCATGTAGCAATTTGCACTCTTTCCACTCAGGTTTGCGGGGCAGAGGCAATGCACTTTCACATCACCTTCTCACCGTGTATCACCTCTAGGTCTCTTTGTCAATGGACAAAAAGAAGTTCTTCAGAGGAAGCAGCAGCAGCTGTAGAACAGCTACCAGCTGGAGATCTCTGATAACTTAGAGATTGCATTCATCCAGGTGCATTGATTACTGATGAAAGGATCTCCTTTCTTGACTGTATCAGTTTACCTTTGCAGGTAATTTGTCTAATTCAGGATAGAGGCATAGAGTCCTGTATGATAAAATAGTTTGGAAGTCACCATCTGCTGCTATGAAACCTTGTATTTTTGACTTCAGTAATCTCATAAACTGCCTTTTGTCATTATTATTCTACTGACTCTATTTTTTAACAAAAAGTGTCTCAAATCCCAGCATTGCTGGTGTTTTGATGAAGAATTTGTAACAGGCTATTAGTATCTGAGTCCAACTGAGAAGTTGATACAGAACCTTTCCCACGGCTTAGGTCACAGCAAGAGCAGTAGCCCGAGGTTATTGTCCCTTGGCCTCCAGCCAATGCCAGTTTAAGGTTTTAGTGCTAATTTGCAAAGCAGTCAGTCTTGCCTCCAACTTCATGAAGGAGGAATTTTTCATAGTTCAATCTATTAAATCAACAATATACCATCAGAACAACATAGAGTGTGAGACTAACATCTGAGAGCTGGAAATAAAGCAGCTGCAGCTAGAAGGTCCAAAGAAACTTCCAAGAGATAGCTGAACGTAGTGGCATGGCCCTTTCTGAGAAACACTGCACTCCCAAAGACCTTTCCAGCAAATGAAGGCTTTCAAAGGCTTCAAGCTTTGCCACCTTTCCCCCTCAAAAGACAAACCAAACAAAACCATTAAATGGTATGTTTTTAATTATATGGCTTTCTCAAAATTTATCCATTGTTCCCATACTTGACCTTTGTCCAAAATGGGGTACAGATGCTTTAGAAAACTCTGTCACTTTGTTATTGCCATTGAATTTGTTTTAAAAAATGTTCAAAATGACAGTAATGCAAGGTTTTTCAAAATTTCAGATGAATAAACTAAAACTAATGAACAACCTGTAGCTAGTTAGCAGACTGATTTCAAGTGTTAGTTTTCAGCAGCACGTTACTGGAAATTGCTTGTAAGTTCTTTTAAAAATAATTATTAAAAATCTCCCAATTCTGAGTGCACAAATGTTCCCTTTGTGTGTCACAAGATGGCACTGTAAGAACACACACTGCATGTGTTCCCTGACTGCTTTCATTGCCACAAAACACTGCCAAACACCTATGCATCCTTCAGACCCTGACAAACAGTCTCATTATGATCTACCTGAGGAAGTGACACTGGCAGTTGAGTCTTGTGGCCAGTCACAGACTGCTGTGTCCGAGACCTCTCTGTAGACCCTGCTCCTTACGTGGTGTTAGTACTAGGGCAAAGCAGGTATGCAGAGACCTGCTCCATCCTCACAACACACCCTGCATGGGTACATAATCTTGCTGATTGCCCCATAAGATTGAGGGATACTGCAATGAGTGTAAAGGAGCCTTTACAAAATTCAAATTTCATAACTTCATAATAAGGAACCAGTCTGGCACATCATCCTTTATTTCTCGAGCCCAGACCTTTAGGAAGCTCTCTGGAGGTAACTATCTATTAGCTACAGAGAAGTGTCTTCATACCATGGTAGGGGTGGCCAGGACAGTGGCAAAGCAGATGCTTGATTTCTGATAGAGGTGGATGCCCACCGCCTCTCGGAGATATCTGTGTGGTTGTGGGCACCTTCTGTTACCTCTCTATAGTGATCACATGAAATGTTCTCTGTTTCACA
Source organism: Galbula dea (assembly GCA_013399015.1). Taxonomy (NCBI): domain Eukaryota; kingdom Metazoa; phylum Chordata; class Aves; order Piciformes; family Galbulidae; genus Galbula; species Galbula dea. The sequence goes on from VWZX01000708.1 coordinate 5,552,121, forward strand.
AAGGTTTGTGAAACTATTTCAGGTAAGAGGATGCTAGAAATGCCTGTAAAGGATGGGCTCACAGTCCACACCTTTTGGTGAGAACTGAATCTGAATCTTTTTAAGTCCCAGTGTGTATCACAATTTTAAAAGAGTTCAGCATCTGAATCACTCCTCTCTCTCTCCAACATTTGAAATCCTAACATGAGCTGTAAACAGTGTGCAATGTTTTCATTGTGGGTACTGATATATCATTTAATTGCATTTATTTTTTTCCTTATCCTCTCAATGTTGGCTCTACTTGGTCTGAATGTTTTCAGTGTTTCAACAGTGGGTAATCACAAAAATAAATTAGATCCTTTCTGTTCACCTTTTTTTCCTGTGTCTCACTGTTTCTGTGGGGATATTGTTATCACTGAGTTAGTTATGCTGATTAGTTGAGTTAAATTTTTCATACAGCTCTTTTCAAATGAAGAATAATATAAAAGCAATAATGGCACTTAAATAACATAAATCTTAAGCATAGAAATACCAAACAAGGCTATCTGCTGTTGAAGGGAGTCAGCATTTCTTTCATAATTCTCTTTTACTCTTCTTTTTGTTGCTGGGGTAGTAAGGAGAATGCATTTATAATCTTGTAATCTAGGAGCTTGCCAACAGAGGCAGGAGTGATACCAAGAGATTTTCCATGGAGTTTCATTGTGGCCATTTATCACAGTCAGATCTTTGACTCAAGTGCAAAAATGAAGGTTATATCAGGTCTCCAAGAAGGACTAAAAGTAACCCAAACAGAAAGGAAAAATAACAAAGGGGAAAAAAAGAAGAAAAACCACATAATTTTCCTCTCAGAGACTGAAACTCCACCTAAATTTGCAGCCAAGGTGAGAACATTTTCCATGGACAAAAGGATAAAAAATGGGAGTATATCCCCTTTAGTTATTAGGTTTGAAATTATGGCTCTGCTAAAATGAGTGACAAAACTCCTGTTAACATCAGTGGGGCCAGAATGTTATCCAAAGAATCTTTGTCAAAGCAGTAAAATCTTTATGGTTCAGGAAACATCTAAAATGTGACCATCTCTCTTGCAGAATTTCATAATCTCAGGGAGGATTTATAGCAAGAAAAATGTCTGCAAGATTCATGTTAGTGAAATGTGCAGCAGGAGATCTCAGCACGCAGCAATGTCATTCATCATAGTCAGACACCCTCTTTGAATTCATATGCTCCCAACATACTAATGAGAGCTTTAATCTCAAAGACAAATCTGACCCACAATTGAATTCATGGGGAGTTGCATTCCTCATGCATGAGCATATGAAAACCTTGAAAGCTGTTAAGGCCTTTGGACTGGTATGTGTGTGTCCTCCTTACACTGGTATCATGCCAAACCCCAAGTTTTGTGCTTTGTAGGTTCCGAATAAATTCATAAGGGTTTCAGTCCTGTACATGCAGGCAAGAAGTACCAGATATTTTTAGAAAGGAAAAGCAGCAAGAACAGATAATAAGAGTTTTAAAGATTTCCACCAGTGTTTGACTATGGCAGAATGAAAGTCTGGTTTTGAGATACAGTCCTTGTATTGTCTTGATGCCTGGCATGACAAATCCTCTTATTAGATCATATCTAATTATTGTCATTAGATCATATCTTCAGTTTTTCATTTTGTTGGAAGAAGTTTGATTGATTTTCCTTGGATTTGTTTGGTTGGTTGGTTTGTTTTGTTGATATTGGGGGGGATTTGGTTGTGTTTTGTTTTGTTTTGTTTGATTTCTCTTTGGTTTCTTGATGATTTTTTAATTTCTGGCTTGGGCCAGTGCAAAGAGCACAGTTATAGAGTACACAGCAACAGTTATTTTTGTGGCATTCCTGCCCTGATTGTCCTCATTATAATGAAATTTCAGGAGAAAAAAAGTGGTTCTAATAATTTTGGACTTTTCCCATCCATACCACTTCTTCAGAAAATAATTGCTGTCTTTTTCAAATTGTGTTACTGTCAGAATAAGTCCTGCTCCTGCAGTGTTTCCTCTCCCACTTTGCTCCCTGTCATGCACCATTTACTTTACTCATATGTGTTCTCCCAAAATACCTTACCTTCTGCTGTCTCTGCAAATTCTGGTGTCTGCTTCTTATTGCAGCCTTCTCAGTCAACTGCTCTGCTTTATTCCCTTGTTCTCCTTCCATATCCAATCCATAAAGAATATAACTGGGAAAGTTGGGATATTTTTTTCTGTTATTTACATTTTTGCAATAAGAAAGAAAAAGTGTCTGAAAGCAAAAGTATGGCATCCATTACACCTATATGTATAAATGCACCCACTAGTAGTGGCACTCAAGACTGTTTCTCAGGCCATTGCTCACTGCCAGGCAGTTTAGAGAGACTGGAGGAACTCTGGTTTGGACTCTAACACTACTCTAGTCTATTAGACTCTAGGCAATGTATTATATATTTTTCAGCAATTATTACACCTATACCTATATAATACATATAATCTCTAAAGACAAGAAGACTTACAAATAAACTGTTGAGAGGAATGTACAGAAAATGAAAACCTTTATGTTCTGATCCCTCATTTCTTCCCTTCTGCTTCTCAGTGAGCCCTGTGACTTGTGCTGCTGAAGGCCGAGAGGGCTGCTCCCATCACACAAGAAGGAAATAGCTCTCTCCTGCGCTTTCAGCGGGTAAACGCATATGTCTTGAATTATTCTTCTGAAACACATGGGGCATGAAAAAAGAGCCTGGATTTGTCCCAGAGCCTGGGATCTAGTAGGACCTCTTGGGATGAAGAGTCTAAATTTGTAAGCAGAATGTTCACTGTTTCCCATCACATCAGCAACCAGAGTTTACAAGCTGAAGAGCACAGTGCTGCTCAGCTTCTCCAGGATAGGAAGAGCAAGCTTTAAACACACTGACAGCAAGTGAATTGGTCTGTGCACACTCAAAACACCTGCTCCTTAGCTTAGCCTCACTGTGTCTGATCAAAATTTATTCTTCATGCTCCTTCAATGACAAAAAAAGTCACTTGAATCTTAGCTGTTTGTTCTGTCTTAAATGATAAACTAGCAATATACACAAATGAAAATGCTATGTAAATGATATGTAAGATAAAGCCAGCAGGACACCTGCATCACCTGAAAAGAAAAGGAAACTAAGATCTGGATATAAATGTGGCTTGGGCTCATCTTTCAGATAAATAGGGCAGTTAGCAGCTGTGTTAATTTTCAAAACATTATTATTAGTTCATATATATTACAATTTTAGGGTGCTGAATTATTGAGTTAAAACCCAGCTAGCAAACATTAATATGAAAGTTATGCAACAGTAAATCTTAGTTGCTTGAAATGTAAAATCCAATAAAAAACCTAGTAAATCTATTTTCATACTCAGAACTGCAGTATTACTGTGTTTCTCCAACAAAGTGTATCCAAATCCAGGTACTGGAAACAAACTCAAACAACAAGAGTCTCAGAGCTACAAATTCAGATGTTGTGGCATGTGTGAAGGATGTATATTATATTTCAGCATGCTAATATCTCAACACTGTTCCCATAGTATTGCTGCCAAATTTGTTCTAAGCCAGAACACATATAGATAGACACAGAAAAACTATATACAGAGACAAAAACACTGGTACCTAGAAGATGAAGGAAAATATTTTTTTTCTTAAAAAAAGAGAATTGAAGATTCAATATATTTTTTAAAGGAATCAAAGAGTGAGTAGGACATAGGAAGATGGAAAGATACTTTAGTGTCTCAGTAAGAAGATATGGTTAGGTATGGTTTGTGCAGAGTTTGTCAAAGGCAAAGCTGGAGTAATATAGACTCCACTTAAAAAACTTTTCAAGAGTTTCTGAAAACTGTGAGCTGGAGAGACAGAGTTTACCCCTTCCATTATAGATAAAGGGTAAAAACCAAAAACCACCCTGAAGACTTGTATCCTGACATAAGGACTTTTGTTTTGGCCATTCAGTATTCCTGACCCACATTGTTCATCCCATTTACAGGACCTACACTTTTGTGGACTTCTGTTATGCTCTTTCTGATACAGCTAGACCCAGAAGAAGGGTTCTAAAGGAATCTTTTCCTGCATTCAAGGTGTTTGCTATATTTTGGGTGATTTGCCATGCTGCATTGTTGCATTTAGGTTCTCAGCTGGGTTATGAATTGGAGAATTATTGAGATGGATGTTTAGTGTGAATAGTCTGATTAATCTTTTGCTGCAGCATATGATAGCATTTTTTTCTTTGCTTCAGCATGATTTTTTTTTTTACAACTTCCTTGTGGGTGTATAAAAGGCAGACTATATCACAAAGAGCTGAACTGAATGTTATGTGTTTTAATTTCTGCCTGCAACTTAAACCCATGAACAACATTTAATACCTTCTTATAAGTATGCTTTTAATTTGATTATTTGAAGACTGCCCATCTAGTGCCTGATACTTCACTCATTTGAAGTATTTATGCAAAAAAATCTTTTTTAATTTTGGCAAGAGCAGCAGTACTTAGCCCACCTCTGTGTAACAGTCATATTCTCCTCTTGCTCAAATACTTAGGCGATTTTCAAAAGGAAATTGTTAAGCTTTGTAAAGTTTTAATCCTGTCATAAAAACACACTTCAGGGTCCTTGGTCCCTGCTAGTATGGTGTAAAAGAACATAATGTCCCCAGCACTGTTAGTTCCCTGCAGCTCCTCAGCTACCTATCAGGAATGCAGCCTGTATTTTCTAAGCCTCTCTAATGTGTTGTCTTTTTTGACAGTTACAGTTACTACAATATCTATCCTTTAAGCATAAATGAATTAATTGCTTCCAGGAATTCAAAAGAAGTCTTTTCCATTTTAATGAATTTCAAAATGTCTGAAAGGAGAAGATTCCATTAAAAGCATCAGTCTTTAACGTTGAGCCATGGCACATAGTCTCTCTAGGATGTACTGTACTTCCATGGTTTATGATAACACTGTGTTGCAGTTAAGTCTCTAGGCCAAACCCTTGTCTGCATACTGAATTTTGGAAAACAAAGAAGCCTCTGGAAAAGGGACTTCAAATGTCTGGGTATGCTATGGTGGTAGTGATAACTGCTGTAAGAATCCTTATCATGGCTCAAGCACTGCATAAAACCAAAGCAAAAATGCTGCCATTGCCTTACAGCACTGAAAATGTAAAATATCAGACAAGAGGGAGAAGGCTGATTCAAGGCTAAATACTAAATGGAATTACCCTTGAGTAAAGGTAACTGTCTTTTACTGTAAGGTTCATCTCCAGAGACATTGTAAGTTAGAACTGCTTTACAAGCAACCATTCCTAACAGAGAAAGAAGCAGCAAAGTGTTAGCTTTCACTGTCTCTTTGTTTTGACTTTAAATGGTGGCTGTCACTTTTTTGGTAAAATGTGTGCTCAGCTAGTGGTAATTACTTGTGATAACTTCAGCCTTTTTCTGTCTTTTCCTGGGAAAAGTGGCCAGCTGAGATGGTGCTGGGATGATAATTCAAGTACTTGTTTGAAGTTTAGGCACACCTTGAAATAAAGTGAACCAATAAACACCACCATGGTTAGAAAAATCACTGGCATTTAGTTCTCTGCTACCTGGGGAAATACAGCTCCATGTCCAATCCTACTGGCATATGTTAACTTGTCTTTTCATTTTAAACTGTTTTCATTAGAAGAAATAGAGTGTGTCAGGCCTTAAAGCTTCTGGATAATAGGACATGGCAGTTTGTCATTTAGGACAGAAATAACTACTGCTTCACCGTCAGAGTTCATTACTATCATCTGGAGTAGACCCCAGCTCTGGTTACAGTGTAGATGTCTGATGACATGCTGTCCTCTTTGTATTTGTGAGGGGTTGTAAGTACACTATAAATGCATTTAAGATAAGCACTGCATGCCCAGTCCCTTTAGGGTTCCTGGCCAGGGTGAAAAGACAGGAAAACTCTGACATGAAGTTTATGACTGAGGGCTGAAATGTTCACAGCTGCCAGTTTAAACTCAGACTGAATCCTTTAAAAATCTATATGTTTAGTGAGATCACTAAAGTAATTGCTTTTCCCCAGTATTTATTAAATTAAAGGAGAGTTAGGATACAAACCTTTAGATGAACTTGATCTGTTTTCAAATATGCTTCTGGATTACACTGGATTTTGAGATACCTGGTGATTTCAAATAAGGGACATGGCCTCAGCTGATCTATACCAATATTTTTCCAGGTGTTTGCTTGTAAATGTGCTGCCAGTGGAATCAAAAATACCTAATCTACAATCAGAACCACAGAAGTTAAATGTTACTTTATTTTCACCTACCAAATTCATGAATACAATGTACATGTCTAATATGCTTTGACATGCTGGCCCAGAGCAGCAGCCTACAAATATGTCAACATCACATTATAAGGAACAAAACACACTTGTTGAGATCTGATGAGAAATTTTCTCATTAGTGTATTTTATTGAGAGATAACTAATAACAGCCTTGCACTCTGAGTGAGCTGTCAGAAGTTCCCATAGCTCTGGGAACTTGAGAAATAATAATAATAGTGTACCATTAACAAGTTTCACTTATGTATTCAATCCTGGAATGAGGAGATCAGCAGAGCAGCATCCCTGAAATCTGTTGACATCATGGAAAACTACACTTGAGCAAGAAAAATGAAGAAGGTATAGAGCCTGGTAAGCAAAAGAGAATAATGAAATTCAGGAGCAAGCCAAACACAACATTAACTCCTGCAGACAAGGACAAATCATTTAAGGTGAGAACAAATGCAGTAGTTCTTTCAATTTCTGTCTGAAATCCACAAAAGGCTTAAGTAACCTATATTTCAGAGATCCTTAAATGTGCTTGGTGCTCACATTTTGGACTGCAGAGTCAGACATGTCAGTAATTGCAGAAATAGTCCTCTAAGTAAATAAGTGCCTCACTCACAGCTAAAACTCTGCTGTGATTTCAGTTGGGAGGTGTCTACATTTTTCCATGAACGACCAAGTCTCCAAGTCTTACTCATACCATCGTAACACACAGCAGGGTGCCTGAATCCAGTGCAACACATGAAAGCTGCTGCTGCTTTCTCTCCACGAGAGGTCCAGAGGAGACACCTCTACCTGCCTTTTTGTTATGACTTGTGGGTTTGCAGTGCCACAGACCAACCCAGCAAGCTGAAACATCAGCCTTTCTCTGTGTGGCTGGGACTGCAGGAACCTGCCTGAATCACTAGATTATGGAAAATTCTTCACAGTACAATTTTTCCCTTAAAATTGAGCCATGGTGTGACCTCAGAAAAAAGAAATGTGAAGTGAAAGAAGGAAAATGAATGAACTGACTCTGGTCTCCTTTTGAGGAAGGTTTGGCCTTATATTCCTTCTTGCAATAGTTATTTTTGTGTTTCTTAGTCACCATATTTTTTATATAATGCTGATTGCATGTAAAATGCATGAGCTAAGATGCTGGCGATGAGTAGGGCCCAAGTGTTCTCTCCAGCAAGGCTGCTTCTGGCTTCCTGTTAAGCTTTAGCCTCTGCTGAGATTACATGTGGATTAGTTAACCTTTTTAATATTTCTTCATTTGTCTCTCACCACACCAAGATGAAAGGAAGTCATGACCTTGCTTACAAAATACAGTAGAGCTAACATTATTTATTGCTAAAAGAGGCAAAACATTTTTTGTGAAGCAAACCTTGGCAGTGGTTACCATCCATCTTGAGCATTCCACTGATTTGGCAGAACAAGGTGATGAATAGTTGTAATATCTACCCATTTAGTGAAAGTGCTAAAAAAACCCCAAACCCTATTTTTAACCCAACCCATTTCATGTGCATATTTATATATCACAGAATGTTAGGAGTTGGAAGGGACCTCGAAAGATCATCTAGTCCAACCCCCCTGCCACAGCAAGACTCCCTAGATCAGGTCACACAGAAGTGCATCCAGACGGGTTTTGAATACCTCCATAGAAGGAGACTCCCCAGCCTCTCTGGGCAGTCTGTGCCAGTGCTCTGGCACCTGAACTGGGAAAAAAATTCTACACATATTCACACAGAATCTCCTATGCTTCAGCTTATAACCATTGCCCCTTGTTTTGTCACTGGGCTTCACTGAGAAGAGCCTGATCCCATCCTCCTGACACCCACTCTTCACATATTTAAAAGCACAGTACACATGGAATAGTTTTGCTTTTGGTTTCCAATTGTATTAACATCATTTAGGTCTGATGAGTTTACAAAGCTTTTAAGGCTTTGATAATAGCTGTTCAAAATTGCGTGCTCCAGCAAAAGTCTTCCTGAAACTTCCTGATCACCCAAATTAAGGTATCACATTCTAACCATCCATTCTTGCTTTGTCCGAAGCAATTTCTACTTCTGTTACACCTGTCTAGACCATGCAGAAACCAAACTGTTTGCCTAGCTTCTCTTCTCCAGTTAATAAAATCTTTGCACTCTCTATACTGTTTTCCTTCTGATTTCTTTCAAGTATTTCCTATTTTCTGGCTGTAAGCAGTATTACTGAACACCCCTTAAAGGCACCTAGTTCTTTTCAGTCATTGAACACTGACCTTTGGAACGGCTTGACTCCTCCTATCGACTCTACAAAGTAGCCTTTGGCTCTCTTAAATTATACTTTGAATCCAGCCACCGAATCTTCAGGCACTGCAATGCCCAGACTGGAAGTGCATAAGCTTCCAAGAGTCTTCTTGTCACTGATAAGATGGTGATCATTTACCTGTGCAATTTTAAGGGCTGTTAAATTGTTAACATGTTTATAAAGTTTATGTTAATATGTTAATGTTTGCAAAGTGCTTACAGATATGTAAGACTAGATAGAGAATGCTCTGCTATATACTGCGAGTATATTGCAGGAAATTGCTTAACATTAAAAAGATGCATTTATTATATTGAACAATCTAGGTCATGGAAAACAGTTTATGTAATGGAGTGAGCTATTAATTCAAATTGTATTTACCACCCTGAATAAAAGTTGCACAATTTTTCCCATTTGCTTCAGACACTCAGTGAAGGAGGAAAAATCTGAAGTTGGAGTGTTTACTACTAGAGTGAAACACTCTGACAAGACATTTGCTTTTAGAAGCTAAGTTAGTGTACTTTTTCATGATTTATACTTGGATGAAGCAAGTAAGCAGAAGCCATTTAGTCCTGGGTAACACACATATCTGTCTGTGATTCTGGTGTCATTTTTTGCTTTGTAACTATGCAGAAGTTTTAGTTCTGTGGGAAGCTATGAGTAAAAACAGCTGTCTGGCACACACGATGGCTTATCTTAAAGTGGGCGAATCAAAGTAAAACTTGCAGTGTTTGACATACAGATGTATTAAGTCTGCTGTTATCCAGAGGTCAAAAAGATATTTATAGATTAACTGGTGTTAAAGAAAATATTAACTATTTACAAACTTAGGATACACTATGGAGAAAAAAACCACACTTCTGTAGCTTATTTCTGAGGCATTATTTTATCCTTTGTTTAATTAAAAGACATAAGTTTACTTTTCCCTCTTTTGTTATTTTCAATAGAAAGACAAAATATGCACTTACCCAGAATAGGAATGTTTATGTGAGTGTGAAATCCCCACACACTGACTTTCCAAATGCAGTGTTTAAAAGCTACATTTACTACATTAACACTTCTTCAGCATTATCCAAAAGGTCTATCAGTTCTGTTTCCTGCTAATTTTGGAGAAAACTGTAGTAACTTGAATGCCATTGTACAGGAATTCTGGAGAGATGACTTTAAAATAATTTTGTAATAAAGTATTAATAAATTCTATTTTCCTTTAGAGCAGTAAGAACTTGCAGAATATCTTTGAGTCAGGAGCTAGACAGATAATTCTTTAACTAGTTTTATATTGCAGTCAAAAGAGCCTCTATTTGAAATAGCTGTGCTGTACACATCTTACATTTGATATATTTGTCAGTAGCATAATCATATAGAGATAGGATTAATTACATTAAACTGAAAAGAGCATATTTAGAACATATCCTTAATCTCTGGTGGCCTGTGAAAAAGGAGCAGCTCTGGGGACATGGATGGTTCCTGAGAACTAACAGAACTCAGAGGGGTTCAGCTCCTGGGCTTCTTTAGAATAAATACCCAAAATATCACAATCATCCCCAACAGTCTTGTATTCCATAAAAACAACTCTGCAGGAAAGTGACTGGGGATTTTAGTTTTTCATTTAATTATTTTTTTTTTATTTTATGGACTTGCAATGAACTTTTAGACAGGAGAAGAGCTGAAGATACCTAGGTAACAGGAGAAGTGTTAGGGATTTCCTGCATCATGCCAGGCAGCTAACTGAAATGAAAAGGCAGCCAGAGCATTTTGTCCAAGGTACCCAGGAGGCACAGGGACATCTGCTAACAGCTGCTGCATTTCAGGAAGATCCGCATGATGGCAGAAGAGATCAGACAGTTGCAGACGCAACCTGACAGCCAGACTTGAGAGAAGCTGCAAGTTAACTTCTGATATATTTGTAAAGTTCTTTCTACTTTTATTTATTAAAATACATAAACACATGGAAGTATTTAAATATATAGCATATAAATGCATATGTGTACAGTGTATGTGTATATAGAGAGAGATTTATAAATATAGATTTCTGATAAGTATGAGAAAACCAAATGTGGTTTTAATTTTGGATGTTCCTGTTCCTAGGAATTGGAGAATAACTGAGATATAAAAATCACTGACTTAAATTCCCTCCTTGCTTTCATTAGCAGGAGCTGGTGATTGTTTTATCTTTGCTGTTACACAGGTAAAGATCTATGATTAGAAAGGGAGAAAAACGTAATTTTAAGGACTCCCATGGTTAGTGAAACTCCAGATTTACTAACTTTGAGCACTGTGTGCTCAGTAACTAGAAGCAACAAGTTACAATTGCATCAAGCACTAGAAAAAAGTGGGATGCAACATCAGAACGTGTTCTGAAAGATCCATGTGTCATGTTAAATATCAGCTAATGACAAAGAATATCCAGAAAGGACATTTATTTTCCCTTTAATTTCTCCTTGAGCTACTTTATTACAAGCCCTATCCTGCCATGGTGACTCTGCTACGTTATGATGGGAATCTTAAAGTCGTTATGTGCAACCCAGTGCTGCCATTTCTCCTGCATTCCAGAGAAATTCTAGGATTAAATTAATCAGCAAAACCTCAAACAAACAGCCCCACCAAAACCTGCACAACTGTTTTTGTGAATAAGTGGTTACTTTGCTATTTAGAAGCTCACAGTCTGGTCTTTTCCTATTCTATATCATAAGATAGCATTGCTGGTGCTGTGGCTTTGATTTCCATTGTGGTCTTTAAGGAAGACTCCTGAAGTAGAAGAAAAAAAAAGATTTCTAGAAATGCCTGGGATTAACAGTTACACAGTCTCTGTCTAAACTAATCTCTCACAAACTCACTGGAGCTCCTAACTACAGTTCTGGTATTCTAAAATATAGAAAACATAATACTTAATTTTAAAATAAATCCCTAAAAAAATACCAATTTTCTAATTTTAATTTGCCATTGGAGAATGAAGATATTACTTACACTCTGGATTCATTAAAGTTTAATTTTTCTGGTTCCAGCTGCTTGCACAGCACAGGCTCATCCATATCTAAGTAGAATTTGCCTCAATGGAATCAGGAACAAGAGTTGTAGTCCAGCTGTTTAACACTAGCTGAAAAGCAGTAGCAAGTTGGAGTTTTGTTTTTAAAGAATCTGATTTCCAGGACAAATCTAATCAACTGGGGGAGGGGAAGGGGAAATGAGGAGGGCAGAAACACATCTTTTAGTTCATGGTATCTTTCAAAGTGCAACCACCTGTGGCACTACTGGCAAACTTGACACAGCTGCTCCAGATTTTTTGTATTCTCTTTTTAAAGTCAGTGAGCAGGATTCAATTCCTTTGATTTTATGCAGCAAGAGATGTTCAGTGCCAAACTCCAGCACTACCTGAGCACCAATGATCTTGGTGACAAAAATGTCAGTGTTTTGTAATGGAAGAGCTCTTACTAAAATGGAATTGTAGTGTATACTCTTAACAATTTTGATGCTGCAAGGCTACTTTAATTCATGGAGCAAACTAAATGATTCTGTGATTCTATGATTTTAAGAAGCTTTAATCAATTGTCAAGGCAACTAGAAATCTTTATGTTGTGAGATGACTGAGCAGATGAAAGAATATGATCTGTGTTCTAGGTCTGATTTTACTTCTACACCAGAAGACTTAAGAGAAGATCGGGAAGGGAAGATTTGTCTCTAAAATTCATTCAAATTAATGAACTTATTCATCAGTCCCTAAAAGGATAGACACCGTGAATTGCTTCCTTTGCTTCTTTGTTTAAAAAATAGCCATACTTCTTCCGATGCTCAGCAGTGCATCAGCATTTTTAATTAAAAGTGACATTCTGAATTTATTGGTGGGTGATGTGAATACACTGTGCACATTGAGGAAAATCATGCAAAAAGCCCCTGTCAGGACAGAAGTGGTTTTCTGAAATCTGATGGTAGCAATCACATTTAACCTGACAGATGTTTCTTCGGTGCTAACATAGGACTTGGTAGTTTTTCTTTCTGATGGCACAAGATTAAAGGAAAACATTCACTATTGCTGACCAAAACAGCTTGTGTAAATATTCCCTGTCAGAACCCCTCAGCGAAAAGGCAAAGATGTTCTAGGGCACAAACCAGTAAGTAAAAGAAAGATATGGAAGATGATTCTTCTCTCTTATCCACCTCTGCAAATGTTTTTGGCTGACTGTGGGCCAAATATTACTCTTGACTGCAATTAAGTTACTCCTCCAAATCCACAATTCATAAAGGAGACCAGAGTTTAGACCTCTAGTTTTCAGAAGACTTAACTTTTGGTATTTGAGAAGTGCCCAGGACAGACTGATATTGGTAAAACAGTGGGTTTTGCAATAGAGTCATGAGAATAATGGCTGGTTGAAATGAAGACATTCGCTGCTAGGCTGTAAGTTTGGGAAATTTTTTCATGTAATTTTGTGTTACCTTTTGCTTGAATAAGCAATTGTGCATGATGGATTTTGACAGAGTCAGGGAGAATATTCTGAAAGGCAAAAATTATTTACATTTCACAGTTGACTGGCTAATGGTCTATCTCTCTACGCTGAATTCAGCAGTGTGAGTTCTGTCTCCAGTGCTTCTCGTCTAGCTGGGAATCCAAAGGACCATATGACTTGCCAGCCCAAGCAATTCAAGCAGGGAGCTCTTTGTAGGACTTTCTGTGGGAAACTCACTATGCCATGGAAGGGGGGGTCTCAGGAATATCACTTTTGAATACCCTAACACCATTACTCACAGAGCAGAGTAAAACCTGGCTGCCCTGCAACAACATTGATATAGTAAGAGAGAATTACTTTTACATAATCTCTGTTAGCCAACCAAAGACATTGTATTACCTTTATTTAAATACATAAGTGTATCTACCTAAGAAAGAAAACCAGTTGACATTCCCATATATCTATTACTGTATATTATGAATTCTCTTTATTCATAGCAACCCGAGATCACTTTGTTTGCATATGATTTAAATGAAATGAAATGCCTAAATGTAGCCCTTGGAGTCAGTCCAGACTGACACTTTCTGTGTGGTATCATCGTGAGATCCATATTTATGTGATGTATGATTACAGCCAGAAAATAGAGAGCAGTTTGACCATGACTCTTCAAAGGCAATCAGTAATGTAAGATTTTTCAGGGCCTAAGCATGTTACTTTAATAGGTCCTGGTTTTTTTGGTTTGTGTGTTTGGTTGTCTTCAGTGATGCAAAGGTGCCCAGCTCATCACTTCCAAAATTCTGTGTACTTCTCAACACTTTTCACACTGCCTAAGTGATAGAAGGACTTGGACCCTGTTTTCAAATTTTAAGTTGCCTTGAAGATGAAATTTGAGCTCCTAATCTGCATGATGATTTGAAATATTTTGAAACTCTGCTTTTCCATGAAGAAGTGGTCCAATGGAGTCACAGCAATCTGGGTAGGAATGTATCTCCCTACAGAGGAAGACTGAACTGGCTTGTGCTGAAGGCTGCTTCCTAAAAGACCACTGTAAATTGCTTGTAGTTATTGGGGCTGAAGAGGGCCTTCATGTGCATTTGCTAATTGCATGATTTCCTTGTGCTCTGCTAGCTGTTGGGATATGGCAGTACTGCAGTGCTTTGCTGATGCTCTGACCTTTTAAAGACACTCTGCACTATACATGGTGTTGTCTTCATCTTTCTCATTGTTTCAGCCTGTCAAATCCCTGCAGGAGGAAGCTGGAAGAAACAAAGCTTTGAGACTTGGGTCTAGAGCACTTGGTTTCTCCTTCCAAGAAGTAAATATTGGCATAATAATCTACAGGACTGCTAAAGCAGCTGTGACATGATCTAGCCATAAGATCTTGTGAAAGGATCCAGGACCTAGGGAAACAGCCAGCAGAATCTTGTTTACTCTACTGTGAGAATACTACAAATGGAATTATGGATAAAACATCTGTCTGAGAGGATATTGACAAGTATGAAATGTAGCTGCAGAGTATATTGATGTACTTGTGCTGATGATAAGAACAAGTTTTCCAAGGGACACAGTGACCGGAGAGGTGCTGGGGACTTGTTACTCTCTTTCCTGTGAACAGCTCATTCCTGATGCCAGTGTTGTGCTCCTGTGTTTACTCAACTTCAGCATTCTGTAGTTTGCAGAATCTGGCCTTTTCTCAGCCTCGACTCTGCCCTTGGATGACTTCCACTGGTTTCCAACCTCCAGCTACCTTTTCTATGCTATTTATAGTGCACCAGCTGGGGAACATTAATGTACATATCTGTGGTATTTATAGTTTGAAGAGTGACTTTGTTTTTTATTTATGTTCATGTTAGTTCAATAAGTCGTCTGGCATTGTTTAGACTTTTCTAATGAGGCTCCCTTTGCACTGTATTTATCATACTACCTACTGCAGTTTTGTTTTCCTTTTCCTTTTCCCTGCCATCACTGATTCACTCTGTCCTCCAGCTTTCCATTCAGCTGTCTCCTTTGTTTGGAAAAACGTAAACCAGGGTATATTCTTTCTTTCTTAAAAGGGTCATTTGTTACTAGGAAATAAGCATGCAGATCCGTTGGAAGGTAGACCCCAAGTCTCAGTACTCTCATCTGATTTCTTTTGACCTCCTGTGCACAGGATGTCTTTCTTGTAGATGCTCTGTGGTGTCTTGTTTCAACACCTCCATCACTGTTCATTTTACTCATCCCCAATTCATTTCCAAGCAAGCTGTTCTGCTTTGTTTCATGTGTTTGCACTTTCAGCTGCCCTTTCTATTTCAGATATAGTCTTTCAGTTATATCAGATATTATTGTTTGATTATTCCAACTTCTCAGACATAAGCTCCTGTAACTTGAGTGCAGACTGTAAATGCTGTATGTCTATAGATGGGAAATACTCAAAGGAGTAGAAGATCTGCAAAGGGAGCAAAGAACTTAGGCTCTAGCTCAGTTATTAATTTTTACTTTTTTTTCTGCTTAGTAATAAAAGAGGAAGAATAAACCTGCACATGCATGTAGTGTTAATAACTGTAGGCAATTTTCCTAAGTGTTATTTGCCTTTATGTTTATGCTTCCACTGTGATATGAGGCAATATGATAGAATCCATATTAAATTCTTGTTTTATACAGCCTGTGAATAGCACATAACACCTCTCTTCACAAATAAATGCATTTTGTGAGCATTTAAGTGTTTGACTAAGGGATTCACTTGTACATGCACAGGCAGTGTCCTGTTTGTACAGAAAGAAAAGCCAGTGGTGCATTTGCCTGTATTTAGAAAGTCACAAAAGATATGAATCACTGTGACTGGCCTTACTTCTACAGCTGAAACTCCTTGATATTTAAAGGAAATATCTTTCTTCACTCAGTTTACAGTTGATTTATAAAACTCTTATCTGTAATTCTTTCACTGACCCAAGCAATCTCCTACCAACAATTACAGCCACTGATATGAAGGTTACTGGTGGAATGGAGGCTCTGATTTCTGGGGACTTCCAAATGCCCTAGAAATCTAAACCCCAAGATTTGTCTTTTCAGATGCTCATAAGTGACACTGATAAACACTAACGATTCCCTTACCATCGACCAGTCAGGGTTTAAGTATTTTTGACTGCTATTGAGTGGAAAAGTTTGAGTAATTAAGAAATTAGAATGGTGAATACCTGAAGCTCTGTGAATTTTGCACAACTTGACAGACTTCTGTATCATATATTTCTTCTGAAATTAAATATTGCACCATGAGAGTAACCCATATGCCTCACAGATATGGCAGTGCTAAGCATAAATAACACTGTACCTATACAACCAGGATATCTGACTAAGCTAAACCTCTAAACCTGGCTCAGTCAATCAGCATCTTAAGGCTAAAGTTTGGCAATTTGCTGGCTGGGCATAATGCCAAATCTATTGTTTCAGGCTAAAAAAACCCATAAACAATACAAAACTCACTAAGAATATTGTTGTACTGCAGGGCATGAAAAACACTGATCTACACAATTGAGTATTTATTTAGTAGAACAGCTCCTCCTTTCAGCATGGAGTCTCTTTTCCCTCTTATCTCAGAGAAGGAGATCAGGAAAACCCAAGAAAATAATATCTGACTGAAATCTCCCAGATTTGCTGTGAAAAATAAAAAGAATCCAGAATCTGATATATTATTTCTCTCTCTAGAGATCTGAATTTGGTGAAATCTCAAGTTCTAGAGTCCTTAACATGTGTTGCTTAATTCCCCAGAGCTGACAGAACGTGAGGTGTGTTAAACAGCTAGCAGAGCATGTGTCCTTCTCAAAGAGTACATGAAGTGCCCAATACTCACTGCTTCGGAGGGAGAAAACTGCCCTCCCTTTTAATCATGTCACATTCCTGACTTGCTGGAAGTTTCTTGGAAAGCAAGAGGGCAACATTTCCAGTTCTGTTTGTTCAAAAAAGCAATCATTATGCAACATTCTGGCAATAGTGTTTGTAACCCATTTCTTTAATGTTTTCCTCTCCGTGCTGTTTCCTCTATTATGCTTTCTTGGTTCTTTTACTTTTTCCTCATCCTTCAAAATGAGGACATATGGTTCTTAGTTCTCTTTTAAGAGTATTTATTTATGCTCTCCCTATGGAAAGTGTGACTGTTATTCCAGTTTGTTCTTCTGACAAGATGAAGAAGTATTTTCATGTGTCTTCACTGCTACAGGTTAAAATAATTGTTTGCATTAAAATAATTTTCTTCTACTTTATATCTTGATTTGTGTTTCAGATCTAACACTAGGGCCTACTTTTTTCTCAGTACAGGACTTCTGCACTTTCAGTTAAAACCAAATCTAATGACTAATATGCAGTTTTAAATCTTAACTTCAGTTAAAATTTAACTGAGATTTGTTAGGTTTTGGGGCTTTTTTCCTCATTTTCTCCTTTCATTTAGCTCAGCACATGCCCCATAACTGACTTGGAGCATCTGTTACTCCTGTCTTCTGCTGTATCTTAACCGAGGTGACAGCTCCTCCCAAATGGTGCAGTTTTATTTTACAAGGGAACAGGTTCTAGAATGAAACAAATTTTTATTTTCTTTTCATCTTTTCACCTATGCTTGAAGCTTAAATTTGATTCATGGAGGTCTACAGTTAACTCTCAGGGCTATTAATGTGAGGTGCACTACCCTACAGGCTTACTTTAGTATTTTAATTCTTCACCTGTGGCAAAAGAAAAAGTATTTTTATAAAGCTGAAATAAATATTTGCTCTGGTTGGTTGTTTTTTCCCCCATCAGGTCCGAGTGGTTGATCACTTTAGCTGTGATGCTGGTGCTTCACTCTGGGTTTGGGACTGATTCACTGAATCAAATGTTCTTGACAAACTCTTTGGGGGAAGTGTCAGGCCAATTTAAAAGCAATTGCTACAGACAGTAGAAACATCTGCTTCCCATCCTCTTCCTTTCATTCACTGTTAGATACAATTTTGGCTAAAGTGGAAGAAATTGTAGGATGCCCATTAACATGAGCTGCTTTATTTAGCATCTGCATTTTACTCCTCTTTCGTTTGTTTCTAAACTCATCTTCATCTGCTGAGCCAAGAACAAATGACAAGAAGTACAAAATCTGGCAGGGCAGCAAAGATCAGCAAGTGACTGCAGGGGACAAGAGAAGGAATTAGTTTCATGAAGATATTTTTATTTATTTCTCTATTGTATCTGAAGCAATTATGGTCAGTGTTCAGATCAGTTACTCACATTTTGGCGTGTAGTCATATCTCAGATAACTGATGACCATGGGTGCCCTTGGCTCCAGAAGGGCATGGGTGTCCCTCCTGGTCCTCCCAGCCCTGTGCAGGTGCCTGGAGTGTCCTGGAGCATCTCAAATCCCATGAAAAAATAACTACTGGGTCGCTGAATTGAGTGCTGAGATTCACTATCATTATCTAGGGACAGAGATGGTGTTTGTGATCCTGAACACCTGATGAGGACGCAATGCATAATATAATGCTCAGCCACAGCTTTTATAGATAATTTTTAATTTATACTTAATTTACATGAAATTTACATAATTTTCATTTTTAATGTGATGTTTAGGCATAGTCTTATGGTGACTTCACCAGCTTGTTGGACCATGAGCTGTCGCCTGGATTTCCTGGGTTCCCCCTTGCCTTATCTTCCCCATGTTTCCAGCCAGGAGCTGCCTACTACCCTGGGGTTTTTCAGGTGTGAAGATGTCTGATGTATGGAGGATGGAGCAGGGGATGCTGTTTCCCCCATGTCTAAATGGTATTTGTGGAATCTGAATTGCTCCAACAAAGGCAAACACACAGCCCTGTGCTGCTGTCAGCTGACTCTTAGGCTTAAGAGGCTCCTATCATGTGCACTATATGATATATGTAGCTACAGATTTCAGCTGTGTCCTGAATTTAGACTAGGAAAAAAGTATTCAGGCATAGGGCCGGGGATGTTTTTAATGACACTAGACACTGACAACAGTGCTGCTCAGGAGCACTTTGGCCCAGAGGTTGTCAAAGCCACCCATTGCCTACAGCTGAAGGTTTACTAAAGGCTACAAAGCTTGTCTGTGTTGACATCATCCTCTGTATAAAGCAGCAGGGTCCCTTCTAGTGGAATTCCTCTGGACTGTGGTCACCAGCACCTCCCTGGTAGATGTGGTGGGGTTTTTTTTTGGAGAGAAAGGTCTCACTCTCCCCATCTTCCTCATCACTTTTTAATTAACTGTGCTGATGAGGACATAGGGATGATCAGCCTGTACCTTGGGAAAAACTGTAAAAGCAGTACTTTTACTTGCAATATCAAATGAAATGATTGGAAAACTGTGCTTTTTTTCTCTTCACAAGCATCCATGGTTCACCCATCCATCCTCACAAGGATCCATGGCATCCATCATCCGTTCTGTGTTATTATGTCTTGCAAAACTAAGGCAGGATTTTCAAAGGCAAAACAAAATCCTTGTCATGAACCAAATACTCCTCCTCTTTCTGACTCATAAAATGGCAAGTTTGCTCATTCCTTTGCAGTTATATTGTATAAGGAGAAGCAAAAAAAAAGTGTGAATTAATACCTACACTTGGAAAAAAATATTGACAAAGAAATATCCACATTTTCAGCAGAAGACCAATGTATAAATTTCTTAAACTGACTCTCTTCTGGACCATGTATTTTTGATTTTGATCAAAACTTAGAATCTAGGTCTATTTTAGTCTTTCACATAAATAGGCTAAAATCTCTAGATCATCAGTTCTTTCTGCTTTCATTACTGGAAAATAGTTCATATGACTTTTAGAGATTAAGATTTGGTAACACTTTATTTTAGCTGTCTTATTATTTTAATTTATGTGGTCTCAAGAATAACAGAGATCATAACAAATTCCTTTGCTGTTAAAGGGGGTGGTATGTGCACATTGATGGAGAGTCAGCTGCATTCTTTTTTTTTTACTTTCCTTTAGCATCTATGACACTGATTTTGATGGCTCAGGCAAAAAATGAATCTGATGATGTTTATTTTTTCATGATTTGTCAAACTGACCATTTAAAAACTGCACTGTAGTAAGATTTTTTTTCTTTTAAAGCTGAAATGGTAAGAAGTTCAAAGTCTAAGGGTAAATAAAATATTGGTAGGAGGCTGATTCTTAAGCTATCTTGAGAAATAGAGGTCATGCATAAGTATCAAATTACTTGTCATTTTCTTTACCCTCCATAGTCTTCATTTGAACTGGCAATGAGTCTGGTGTCTGTACCTGAGACTGGGCAGTAAGTCTACAACAGCAAAAACATTGCACTCAGCATAGTTTGATGTTTAGAAGAGTTACAGAGTGATTTTTCAAAGAAGGCTGGTGGAAAAAGATACTCAGTTTTCCAAGGATTTCAGTGATATCTGTCTTGAGCCAAGTGTCTCTGCCCTGATCAGGTCTTCAGGAGGTTTACCAGGGCTGCTCTTTTGCTAAGTACATATCCTATCAACAGTAACTCTTCAACAGGGAGGAGGAAAGAAACAAAGGAAAATGCTCTTGTCTAAATAAAAAGGAGAAGGGGAGAAAGGCTATCCTGAGGTGAAATACTAGAGGAGTTCAGAATCTCTGGAGTAAAAGAAGAGGTAAAAAAAGAAAGAAAAATTGGCTAAAAATACCAAAGGAATCCTTGTCTAAGCAACCTATTACATAACCATAAATCTTGGCAAAGATTAGTGAGCAAGCACAAGGTACTGCTATAGAACTGGAATCAGTCTGAGTACAAAGAGTAACCTACTTCCATCTATGTCCAGGTGTAATATTGTCATCTTTGATACCAGAAGATGAGATTAAAGAGATTTATACTGCATTCACCTGGACTTTCACGGTCAATTGCATTCCTCCATAGCTCAAGTCTTTAGCAAAAGGCACTTTACAAGAAGTGTAACTGAAACCATAGTTTCTTCTAGTCTGAAACTGCATGAAGTTGTGTGAGATTTTAAAGGTATACTGGTGGATAAGCAGCAGAGTTAGAACCTTAGAGTTCTCCTTGAGACTTCATATACTCTATGGAAAGGGGCAGCTAATGTTCAAACATAACTCAGTATTGTGTAGCACAAGAATTCACTGTGGATTAAAACTTAATCCTTTTAATAGAAACTTTTCATCCTAACTGTATGTTAGTCATCCCTAGTCGAAGGTGGTTGGAATGGGCAGGGAGAAGCACCAGTGCTAATGCATATGAACAGCAAAATCATAACAATAACAAAAAATGGGTGCTCCTGATCCCTATTTAGGCAGCTAAATAAGTGTCTTTACTTGGAGCTGTGCTGCACACTTGAAGATGTGCCCAGTCGTGTAGGACCCGCAACAGATGCTGATTATTGTTGATGTTTGCTTCTAGCCAAACACAAGCTGCCCAGCTGACAGCTGCACTGGAAATTTGCTGTTAGCCTCAGAGAGGTCATGGAGCTATGTAAAACGTAGTAACCACTCCTATTCTTCATCTGGAACACAGCCAAGGGAAGTTATAGACTCCAATATGCAGTTGTCACAGAACGAACTGTAGGGTCACGGAATCAAAATGGATGGTAAAGGCTCAATGAACAGTCTGGTTCATCACATTTTTGTATGAAAGAAGGTGATGACTGCAGGAGGACTAACCATGGGGTTTCTGGTCACAGCATCCTGTAGCAAAACTACAATTTCTTTTACGAAAGAAAGAAAAAAACAATGAAATATTCAGTGCTGCAACTTCTAAATGTTAATGGCCTGGCACCAAGAAGTCACAATGCTTTGATGGACACCTAAATTGCTATGCCCTAAGGAAGTATTGAGTGGGGCAAAGAAGGGGATATAGAACAACCATAAACTAAATCAGCTGGTAGAAAAAGCTAAGCTGAGGGCTACAGATGAAATTCCTCCATTGTGCACAGCTTCTCAATTCAATGTTTTTCTCAGTTGCCTCTGAGTTCTTTCATATTGCACAGTGCGTGTTTACCTTCTGCTTACTGAAGTGGGCTTAGCCTGGGTCCTGAACCAGTTCTGCAACACAGTTTCCTTTTAACTTTTTTTTTCTTCTGCATAATGGACCTATAATGACTGAGACTGCAATAAGTACTATGTACAGACATTCTCATCAGGAGAACTGGTATCCAGAGTGAACTGCAAGAAGACACATTTTCAAACCAGCGTGGAACAGATACACCTCAATATTTTACATAGATAAAAATACAACTTTTTTTTTTCCCCCAAAGATGATCTAAGTTTTGCTAATGGGTGGACTAGAACACTGAACTAGTGCCAGGCTACCCTTTCTTGCACTCATGGCCTAGAAACATTCAAGGGGCATTTCCATTTGTAATACTATTACACAATATAATCTGATATTTTCTCTCTTTTAGGAAATAATTATATGGGTGGTGAGCTCATTATACAGCTTTCAGGTTTTTTGTGTAACAACCTAGAAAATGATTTAATCATTTATCCAAATGGAGTGGTTACTTGGCAAGAGTGGCAACAAAAGCTATATGGAGTAAGAAACTAGTTTGAAACAGTAGAGCAATACACTAAATATTAAGGAATTCTGAATTGGTTTGGAGAGGACAATGAGAGGTAAATAGTTCTGATTAAAAACTGTGAATTGTGAGTGAGTGTTAAATAGAGAAAATCAGTATAAATATACCACGGGTGGGAAATACTGATCTGAGTTGTCTCAACCTTAGAATTCACTACTAGGAGTGAAGCTTGTGAAGGTTTCACACTACCTATAACATAGATGTAGCCAGTAAGTTGTATTATTAAACAGAAAACCAGGCTAAGATCCCTTTGGCTCTCAAGTTCTAGACTGTTGCAAAGATTCATGAAAGGAAAACAAGAAAATGTCTGCAGCTGATGGAATGGGACAAAGCCACAGGCTTAAAAAACAACATGTGAGTAGAGATTTCTTGACAATTCTACTCTTTATCCTGTGAAATATATCTACACATACATTCGGATAACTAGTTTCTGGTGTTTGCATTAGCAGGTGAATATATTTTATTCCAATTGCATGTTTCAAGATGCAGTATACTGCTGTACGTATTAATCTGATGTTCAAGGGCAGAATTGTCTTCATCCTGCCTAGAGCATTTTCTACATGGAGGCTCAGAAGATAATAATTAAAAGAATAAAACTGTGAGATCAAAATAGACATAATGGAAGAAAGTGAACAGTGAAGAGCCTTAGGGACAGATGCCTTTGGGTGTTTAACAGAGTAACCCTAGTTACTAGTCAGTGTCATGATTTGTGAGGTGCTTTGGGATCCTTCAGAATTTGAATAATGGTGAACAGTCATTAAACAGAGTTATGACAAAGCTAAATAGGCAAAGCCTAAAGTATTATAAAATGGATAGCTTATTTCCTTTGGCTAGAAAGGGCTTAAATAATAGAGGCAGAGGATATGTAGTGCAGAGGAGGGGAATTTATTGGCTTTCTTCTGCACCTGGGTTGAAGAATTGACCATTTCAGACATTCAGAGTATTGGCAGGTTCATAGTAAGCCAACCTTTTGTTGCGCTGCACAACACAAATAATCATGGGCATTGCTCTTGCATGCCTGACTCTCCTTCCATTCTCAAACACCTAGGTATTCTAAAGATTTTTGTCCCATAATTAAAATATAACTTAATATGAGAGTTGTCTAGCAGAAACTGTAATACCTGTGGTCCTCAGTGAGAACATACCACTAGAACTTCAATAAACTAAGAAATGAAAGAACAGCATTATTGAAGAGACTCAATCTTTTGGCTCACTTTTGCCAGTCACATTGGCAGAGGAAAAAGGAAGGATAAACCTACCTTTGAGAAAGAAAGTAAAAAAGTCATTATTGGATTTGCTTGCACAAAGTTAGCAGAAACTTTTAGCAATGTAAAGCACTTACCAGGATAATAAAAATGTTTTGTTTTCCCCAGTGATAAATGTTTTTATATAGGAAATCCCTTCAACACCATAAAATAACACTTAGCAAATTAAAATAAATACTTTCACATTCCATAATTTGTTCTTGTCCAATGTATATCTTTGTTTTGTGATGAGAAAACAGTCTAATTCTCCCTGAGAGTTGCAAATGTGGTCACTTTATGCAGCTGACAACATTTATTATACAATATGAAGAATTGTTGTGCTACTACGTGACTGTGATGAATTTCTCCAGCACTAAAGTGCATTTTGGGGTGGAGATTACCAGAAACTTTATGATGTTGGCCTGACTGTATAATTTCTTGCTTTTACTCTTCTTCCTTTGCCACCTCTCTCTATTCCATCCTTTTCTGCTTGACATGGGTCCTCAAAGGCTTTTCATCCCACTAATGCCATTTGTCATGGTACTCAAAGCCATCTCATTATCCCTCTTCTAATAACTTCTGCTCCCCAGATCTTTCACCAGCACTGATGCTGTGGATGCCTGCAGAGCTGGTGATCTAAGCTAAGAAGTCCTCAGCAGGATTTTAGTTTGCAATCTCCATCCCACCCCCTTGGTTCTCATGGTCAGAAGACATTGTGTACCTCAGTACCGGACACATCCACCACAGAATCATAGAATAAGAGGTTGGAAGGGACCTTGGGGATTATCTGGTCTGATCTTTCTTGGGAAAAGCACGATCTACATAAGATGGGGCAGTACTCTGTCCAGCCAAAGTGTCCAGTGCTGGGGACATGCCAGATATCTCTGTAACTGTTAAGGAAGAAACCTCAAAAATAGTGAAATACCGGTACCTTGCTGTAAACTGACCTAGGAGCAAAAACATCTGCATCCACAGGCAGACAGATAAATACTTGGAAAATATTTTGGGTGCAAATACTAAAGAAATAAGGTTAAAAATGAAATAAATCATTATAGATGAATAGATTTGGAGTCACTGAAGGCCAATCTTGCTAGCATAAAACTACAGTTTTTCTTTTTCCTCATTTTGCAGCAAAATGCATCTCTGCTGCCTCTACCTTCATCTACCAAGAAATCCATCCACAAGCTTCAGTTAATAATTTTGTCTCACATTGAGTTTTCTGGTGGACATAAATGAAATATGTAAATTCCCTATACTGTCAATAGAGAGAGAAAGATGCCTCTAAGCCCTCCAGAAGGAGACTCTGTGTCCTGACTTCCTTACGTGCGTATTATCTATGGAGGACAACAATAAGAGAGCCCTGGCCAGGCAGAGGATCCTGCCTTGAGAAAACAGTGCTGCATCCATTCTATGTACTGCTAGCTTGAGTCTCCCGTGGGCCCCACCTGACACAATGTTTTTCTGGGTGAGATTTGGCTTTGTTGTGATTTTTCAGTTCAAAGTAATAGAACCTGCAACTTTATAAAAACTTTTGTGCTTAAATCATTGTATTATGCTGAGCACTTTATACTCATTTAAAATTTAAATAGTACACCAAGCATATCACTACATATTTATGAAAGGAAACTAATTTCTCAATATAACTGAAAGGCTTTTTTATACTTTTATATGTAGGAACATTTCTGTATAGGCATTTAGGCTTAAATATAAGTGTTCGAATTAAGCAAGTAGGATGTCCCCTCTGGAGGCTTCAAAGGTGTTTGTCTTTCTCCCTGTATGGAAGGCAATGCAGACACACACTGTGTTTGTTGGACAGATCCAAGTGACTATGTTCATTACTACTTATTGCACATTATTTACCATGGAACCCTTGTAAGCCTAAAATATCTGTGGTAAAGACAGAGAAAGGTCCTTGTATTCTTAAATACCAGCTGCAATAACCATGCAGAAAACTTTATTCTTTCCACTTCTTAAGCTCAAACATGCAAAACTCAACTGCTGTACAGATGTGAAGCAAACACCTCTGCATTTTGAATAATACTGTAGCAAGGAGGCTGAAATCCTAATGTAGTCGGCTGTGTCTGAAGAGTCTAGTTCTACTAGTGCAGGAAGGAGTAAAGCTAAAGTGTGGACACATCAGCATTATTACCAACTTGAGTCAATAAAAAATTGCTAGCAAACACTGTCTGTAGAGTGGAAGTGTTTGACTTCATGACATGTGACTTCAAGCATTTGACTTCATTTTGCATAGTGCTTGTAGTTCTTGTTTTAAAGAAAAAAAAGAAGTTCTGTATGAAAGACAATCTGTCTTATGTTATTTAGTAAGTTCCTGCAATTGTGTGAGCTCAGTTCTTGTTCAGCTTTCAAACAGATGTTATCTTCTTTAAAAATGATCACATCCCAAATGCAGTCACTTTAAGTGCACTTTCATTGTGTAGTCCAACACGTCTTGGGTTTAAAAATACGTTTTATTACAAGCCAGAACATCACTATCTGGAAACAGAAGGTGTACATACTCCTTGGGGCAGGGACTGAATAGCAGATACCCTTGGTCCTGCGTGAACCACGAGGGTGAAAAATCATTTTCTTCTTCTCTCTTTCCCCTTTTCTTTATCATATGCATGATGCATATTTAATTTTCCTATGCAACAGAGCACTCCTTCCACAGGCCAGGTCACAAATCCACTCTATCTCCAACCCAGTGAATTAGGTCTATCAGTTAGAAGAGATGGGTTCAGATGTCCTGGTGCAAAAGTTCTCCTTCACCTCCCATCTCACAGCATGGCCATCTCTTCCCTACAGCTGAGTGCTGCACGAGTTCAGCCAGGTGAAGATTTTGAGAGCAGGACTTCCAAATCAGACCTTAGAAAGGTTTTTGGATATTTTGAAAACTTTGGAGTCAGATAAATGCTAAATTGCTCAGATCTATTGAAACATAGTATTCTGGGCATGGCCAAAATACATGTGGGTTTGAGGCTATGGAGCTTTTGGAAATCAGGAAATTTTGTTCCAAAAGTTTCCTCATTCTGAACTAGGAAACTTAAGGAACATACTGCCTCTTTGAGGATGTGGCATCTGAACAGATATATAAGTGCTTTCCATTTCAGCAAAAGGACTGATCCTTTTTATAGACCTGCCTGAGGGCCTTACATATGGCACTGGAATTTAAATTGTGTGTAGGATTTCACAATAACAGCAGCTCCTTCCCTGAAGTGCCCTGTCCCAAAGTAATGGCTGCATTGCCAGGAACAAGGAACAAGTTCTGAGGAGTCAGCGTCATGGTGAAATAATTTGGCCCAGTTGTAATCATGAAGAGAAGCAGGTTGTCTTTCTGTCTTTTTCTTTTGCTTCTCTTTGTCATTCATGACTGATAAATCTGGCAGACAGAGAAGAAACTGAATTTTGTTATTATCAGCCTGAAACATAAACTTTCACAATTCACTTGTGTTAATGCTGCACAGCTGTTCGATGGTCTGACTGTAAAGGACCAAGAAGATATTTTAAAGCTTGAAATTGTTCACACAATATACTCCTGATTGCTTTTCAGTCAGCTCAGAAGCAGCCTGGTTGCAGAGAGAGACTGACTTTGCCATTCAGGCTGCTTTAAACTGAGACACAATAGTCAATGCAGAATAGAAGTCAGTGTTTAGTGAAGAATCCAAGTGTAAGCAGAAGAACCTGAGTGCAAGGAGAGGACTCAAGAGCACCACAGGGTTTACCCTCATTCTGTGAGTTACTAGAAAGGGGGTAGAATTAAGGGGTAACATCTCTCAGAGACCACAGGGCTAAGACAAATAATAAAAAAACCCAACTCCAAACCCCCCAAAACCCAAACAATAAAAAAACCAACCACAGACAAGATCATTAGAAATACTGTAAGGAATGAGGCACTGGTTGCCAAATGCAAAGCCACCCACATGAGTTTAAAGCCTTTGTATAGTATTAGAAACTTTAACATTTATAATTACAGCATAAAGTTGGTGAAGAAATCTTTTTTAAATAAAAGGGGGTGAGGATGTGAAAAAAGTTGAGGGGAGAAATAGCTGGTCTGGACTAGCAAGGATGAGAAAGGTTACACCTCACTATGACAAAAAAATGCATTTCAATTAAGGTTATCAAGCTTTAGTATTGAGGTAGATGAGATTCAGAAAACAATCCTGGATGAAGTTACCCAGACCCTTTTTCATCCTTCATGAATATACTGGTAGGTTTTACAGAATCACACAAAAATCACAGAATGGTGGGGGTTGGAAGGGACCTTTGAAGATCAGCCTTTCCTCATCAGAGAGCTGCTCCAGTTCCCTTAACATCTGTAGCCCCTGCTGGACTCTTTCCAGTAGTTCCTTGTCTCTCTGGGGAACTGGGGAGCCCAGAACTGGGCACAGTACTCCAGTAGTACTCCATAGTACTCCATTCCAGGGCAGAGTGGAGGGGGAGGAGAACCTCCCTTGACCTGCTGGCCACACTTCTTAATGCATCCCAAGAAACCATTGGCCTTCTTGGCCACAAAAGCACACTACTGGCTCATGGTGAACTTCTTGTCCACCAGGGCTCCCAGGTCCTTTTCTGTGGAGCTGCTTTCCATCAGGCCAACCCCTAAACTGTACTGGTGAGGTTATTCCTTCCCAGGTGCAGGACCCTACCTTTGCCCTCGTTGAACTTCATTAGGTTTGGATAACCTCATGTTTCTTAGATGGTATTCGTGGGTTTTCCCTGACCTAACACCGAGGCCAGGTAGACAGCCCTCACCTGTTTCCCGCCCAGAAAATCCAGAGTCCAACTGCATTTCTCACCTGGGAGAAACTTTCCTTACTGAGCATACAGCTCCATCCTACAACTCCAGCAACAAGTTGCATCATGATGCAGTCAGCATTAAGAACTCTTTGGATTGTTAGAGGAAATGCTGATAAGCAAAAGGAGGAGTGAGTAGGGAGAGTGACATTTGCTGTGAGTAGGGAGAGTGACATTTATTTAAAAGGAATATGATTTGTTTAAGTGGATTTACCTCGTCAGGTCATCTGTCAGATTTTAAAAACACCATTTGCAAATTCTCCCAGTGATATTTTTGAAGAATAAATACTATTGCACTGAGTTTATTACCACAAGGTAAGGAATTAAGCCAGCCCTTTGATTTTCTTTAGTTTGCTTGGTCTGATCTTTCTCTAAACCCTTTCCCTAACACAATGCTTCAAGCGAAAATGCTGAAGTTCTGCCATTAAAAATTAAACAAAAAAACTATTATATTTTATTTATTTGGAATTGGATGTGAGAGGATGGGGACTGCTGCACATTGTGTCCCATGCTAGCAGTGCCAGAAGAACTATGTCACTTTTCAGCAAAGCAGAATTATTTGGTTTCAAAGTGCCAGTTGTAATTAGACCTTTCCTTTTAAAAGAAATTCCCTGTGTGTGTAGGCAAGATCAGCTGCTTGCTTTGTGTGAATTCTCAGTTTGCAGAGCTACTTTCCCTCAGTCTTATTTCCTTTGAAAAGGCCTGCTACTTTAGACTTAATTCATCCATTTCCATTGTAAATCTAGCACAAAACATAAGAGCTGGAACTCAGAATGGCCTTATTTAGAAGGTAGAAGCCTTGTGATTGTTGTTTGCAAAAAATTATGATTGTTGCTGTGATCTGTCAAACTAGCATATTGTAACAAGAATATTGTAACATATGCTTTATAAAACAACTATGAGTACCTAATCCTGGATTACCATAGTGCTCATGGGTCCCAGATTAAATCAGTAAAAGTATCTTAATTTTTCCTCTTCATTTTCAGAAGTGAATAAGATACTTAAAAGGTTTCTATCTATTAGTTTTCTGTAGTGGAAGATAATGCGAAGCAGAGGAGATGAAAGGGTTCTTTTGTTTGTTGTTTTGAATTAGCAAGAATGGCAAGTAAAGGATAGATTTTAAAGATGATAGAAATAGCTGTGGGGGTTCTTGGAAGAGGAGGAAGAATAGAAATCAGAGGGTGGGCTGAAGGACTAGAGGCAGAGTAGAAAACAGACACAGCAGTGAGAAGAAAATTGAGGAACTAGCCAGGGAGGTGGAATATAATTAGAGGAAAAGAATGAAAGCCTTTGCATGAATTTTCTCAACAGATAGAAAAACACTAAAATATTTGGGGAAAAAAGGGAACAAAAAAGAAATGCAAATCAAAGTGTGAAGATGACAAACCAAGGGAATGATAGCTGCATCCCACAAAAAGCAGAAAAATTAGTCAGCGGCAAGGGACCTCAGCATGCTAGCAGAAAAGCAGCAGAGGCAAGATCAACTGCATAGGATCCAGGGCAAAAGGAAGAATGTTGGGAACTGAAGATAGAGCTGAGTGACAGTCTGGGTGGACTTAGCAGGAAAAAATAATGTCAGACCTTTCAAATTCCTTCTGCACCTCTGTGAGAAAGAGTGGAAGATACTCACATGTGGTGGCTGTAATAAGGCTTTTCACATCACTTTACAGAGCATTCTCAAGCATTCCCAAGCAAGCTTTGAAAATACATTTCTAAATGGAACTACAACAGGCTGAGGCATAAAAGAGGCTGGAACTAAGTACTCTGTAGTGACAACCAAGGGAGATGCTTCAAACCCTGCTTTCATTAGCTATAGAAAACTAGAAATGAGAATGCTCATTAAACATACAGAGGACATGCATCTGTGAGGAACTACCAGGAAATTGTATAATATGATGAGAATCATGGAAGGAAGAAGGAGAGAAAAAGACATCATAGGAGAAAAAAGCTAAAAATTAGGACACATTTCAATGAAATAAATCCTAGTGCACAATTTTTGGTTAGGTATAATGAGCTACTATGTGGGAAAGATCTGGTGTTCAGAGAGAATCTCAATCTTCAGAATGGTTGTTAGAAAAATCTTACATAGGTTTCTACAAGGAGAAAATCTAGAGGTCAAGCCAGTTTTCTTCTCCTTTCCTTTTGCAAAATAGACTCCCTTGTACTTTTAGTCCTTTGTTTTCACCAGCATTTTTAAAGTATAACAGTTTTGTCATTTATTGATGAAACCTAATATCATCTTGTCTTTCCCTTAACATACTAGAGCTAGAAGGTCTGAAAGCAAGTGTCAACTATTTGCTCTTGTAAAATTCATTTCCTCTGGAAAACAAGAAAATGAATCATTAACAATCCAAGGAGCAATATCAGGAAGCATATGCATTAAATGATTTGAGGGTTCCTGTAAATCAGACTGACAGACAGACTCATCAGGGTATTTTTTCTTAAAAGTTCAGTCACTTTTTACATGTTAGTCTCTTACATGAAAGATCAGTAACAGTAACAATAAGAAGGTACCTGGCTGTTTTTTTCCTAGCAGAGATTTGTGATGCTTTTCTAATACCTCTTTAAATGCTGCTGGTCTATGTTGAAAAAATAAGTTCAACTGCTGCCAAATAACTGTTGGCATTTTAACTGCTATTCATGTGTAATGGGTGGCTTTACTTTCCAAGGACAAGATTTTTTTTGTTGGATGGTACGTTTCCACAGAAAATCTCTGTGACTAGAAAGGCTGGGATGCAAACTCCTCCCAAGCCTGCTCATTCTCCAGGATCTCACATCTCACTGCTGAAATAAGGTTTGACTGAGATTATTAAAAATGCAGCCATTTCCCTCTTGAAAATGTTTTAGAAACCAAGTTGAATGGGGATACAGGTGCCAGAGCCAGAGCCCAAGCTGGATCCTTGAGAATCAGCAGAGACTCATAATCATATTTAGTTTGTGCATTAGTTGCTGATGGGAGTTTGCATTAAAGAACAACAAACCCAAATAATTTTAAACTACCCAAACCCATCAAGTTCTGCATATGCCAAACACACCTAAAGCACATATCTTTAGTACTATTGCCATAGTGTGAAAATGATTGTTCTTAAACACAGCATTCTATCTTTTAGACATGGATCTAAGTTAGTATCATGTATGTCCAGAGGACACTTGATCTGAGGGTCTCCAAGGGTCTCCAATGCCCATCCATTTCCTGCAGTTTGTGTTCGCCTTCTGCAGACTCTCTATTGTTGCCATTTAGACTTGAGCTCCTGGGAGGTCTTCTCTGAACAGTTTCATAGATGTCATTGAAGTATGAAAGTAAGTTGGTATTTCTCTGGTCCTTGGTTATTGCACCCATCCTCCATAAAAAAATTTTAAAAATCAGTCTCCATAATTACCTGTTGTGGGATTTCTTTCCAGCATTTGGCATTTGCTGGGGAAAGTATGTTTAATGAACCACCAGTTTTACTTGATAGACCAGCTCTTATGTATTCTTATTTTCTCCATGAATGGAACCAGGGAACAAAGATTTTAGAAAAAAGAAACAGGAAACAGAACACTGAGTTATTTTCTTCCTACTGATAGTTCTGTAAATCCACTGATCAAAACATGTTCCTGGAGCTGTATGTTGAGTTGTTTTCCTTGCATGTTGAGAGATGGTTCTGTTTAATCTTTTAAATAAATCTTAAATATAGATGCATAAAGACTAATGTATGCACTCAGAAGCATGAAGATTGTTAGGAAAAATGCAAGTAAGAATGCCTCAAACAATCCACTTGTTTGTTTTTAAAGCCCTTTTTACACTGTGTTCCCTTAATGACTACCAAACAGAAGCTGCTTTAAAAGCAGGAGTTGTAGAAGAAGGTGGATGAGCTCTCACGTGTAGATTGCACATTCCTTGTATGGGGGATGTATAGTTCACAGAGAACAGATGAAAAAGCACCACTGGGTGCAGATGTGTGTGTATTAAATCCAAGTTGTATGTTAACAAAACTACTATTTAAAGCCCTTTCTTTCCACTGGGCTTTTACCGAACAGAAACTGGTTGACAACTGTGGACAAAAAGCCCTGAGCGCTTTATGTATGTCAAATTGCCTCTTTGGTAGCTGCATTAGGAAATCAGAAGAACAAGAAACATTCAAATCACTTCAGGCTTTTGTGTTGAAACTTCTTTAACCAGAGGCCTTGTTTGACCTTTACAATATGCACATCTTTCATTAACTTGACGATCTGAAGACTTATTGTCAGGCTTGTTTTAGGACAAAGTAACAACGAGGAAGGAATTAAGGGCACATAACCCATTAAGACTCATCTCTTATTAGACCTCTGATCTCCCTAGGTAACATTTAACTGTTTCTGCAGTGAGTCATACCCCACATTTTCACAGATGTGCAAATTGATATTCTCTGTGCAACTTTAATTTAGTGTCTGTATAGGTGGCTTTCTTCTTCTGATGGTTCTTTATTTTCACATAATCCATGATCTTTATTAGTTAAAATAATTGCTTTATTGATATAACATGAAGGGTAAGTTAATAGAAACATTGGTCATATTCCAGGTCACAATAAATCAGTAAAAGAAATGGATGTGATTGAAATATCTGCATTGAATAAACCCTTTCTATTTATTCCTTGGGAATTCACTTGTTGTTTATGACAGTCACAGATGGCTCCTGGACTAGAGATATTGGTCTAAATAAATATGTTGGAAAGAAATTAATAGGTGAAAGAAAAGCACTTCACTAAATCATGCATCAGGGATGAAAGCCAGAGTTTTCAGCTCCTGCAGAAAAAAATATTAGCCTCCTACTCTGGCCACTGATATCCATGTTATGGTAGACCAAGAATCCAGAAATGTTTGTTTGTTTATCCCTTGTATGAATGAAAGTTGGAGCAGTGAACAGAAGTTGACCACTATTAGTCCCTCCATCATCAAGAGTCTTTTTGAACTAAGTTTCTTTAATCTTACAGGCAACAGGGAGGAAAGTTCATCACTAGCCTGGAGAAAGATGAATGTACAAAACTATACAAAGTGTTGTTATATTAAATGTTAATATACATTGTGTAATACTACATATAAAAGGAAAGGTGGTTTTATCTGAAAAACTTATATTGGTTTTCACTCCACAAATGAAAGAATAGGTAGAAAACAATATTGGACTGTAGTAAGGGGCCATTAAACACATACAAGACAACAGTACAATGCCGTACTGCTGTCTGACCATAAAATTTAAGACTAGAAATTTTCACAGGTGTTTGGGGACACAAGTAAGGCTAATCTTATTAAATTCGGAGTAAAGACCTGAGTTATTCATTTAGATTCACTAGGTAGTCAGTGGAGAGAAGATGGTATATTTTAACTTGTCCCAGTGAAAGAATCTTACTTAGCTTGGATTAAATGCTTCCTGTTAGTATCTGCTGCTTTCCATTGCCTATATAGAGTTACTGGGTGACCAAATCAGAAACAAATGTGTAGAAGCAGGTGTCCCCAGTTAGTGAGACAAATCTCACCAGAAGAGTCATAGCTCCTCTGGGGCTGTGGTTATGGTGCTCTCAGTAGGTGAGGTTGGGAAAGCATGCTGAGAGCTTATCTAAAGGTGTGTATCTTTGAGCGTCCTTTAAAATGCTAGTATTATAATGGGTATGTTTTAAAGAGTCACTTGACAGCTTTCAGAAAAGCTACAAATCAATGAAGAGATGATACCACAAGGTTTCTTCTTCACTGTCCTTCCTGACACTTACACCTGTTGAAGTGTTTTTATCATATGAACACTTGACTCAGGCACATGGACAGTCCCAGTATGAAAAGGACATAGAAAAGTGATAGGTGTTCAGAAGTGTGGAACAGCCTCAGTACAAAGGGTAAGTGTATAAATTGGGGCTTATCAGTTTGGAAAAGCCTTTCTAAAATAAGTCTACAAAATCAGAAAGATTGTGTAGATACATAGGATTTTTTTCTCTCACTGTTCTCTTAGTTTCATTAATGCCACTTAATTCTTGTGCTATGGGGTGACAGATGCAAACCATCCAACGCAGATGTTGGGATTTTTTCTATATGATATGACTCTGTCACAAGGATGGATGTCTGAAGAGCAAATATCAAGGTTACAAATGCCTGGAAGGCATACCTAGTAGTGCCTGTTGACCACACAGAAAACATTCTGGGTCAGTAAGTACCAAAACTGTAGAGTTCTGGAAGGCAGGAAAGCACATCACAGGAGCAGGCACTTTATGCTTGCGCCTTTCCTATAATCTTTCATTGTTATCTGCTGTCAACAGCTACTGGCATCAAGGTGCTGAGCTGAATGGGTCAAGGGAGGAATATCATGTCCTTACCGAGTGCAAAGAGCGTGCCTTTTAGTTTACACTTTGGTACCTAGGCTACAGCTCTGGACTAGGGTAAGAGAATATTTACAACAGCAGCATAGCGCTGTATAACTTCTGTGGCTATTTCAAAACCAGCACTGATTGAAGCTGAGAAGAAAGGCATCCAGTATTCCTCTCTATCAGTGTGGCTGCCTTACACACTGCCTTAAAATGGATGGGAGAGGCTGTGTTCAAAACCAGAGCTATTCCTTTGAGGCAAAGGGCTGGAGGCTTCAAAAGAGGGTAGGCACTTTGTCAGCACTTGCAGCATCATGTTTTTGGAAGTTGCCACTGTCAGCTGGAAGTGACTGCCCTGCAGCCCAGGCATGAAGGCTGGCTCTGTAGAAACTGAGCCTATTACAGTAGGAAATAAACCAATTTTACTGACCATCTTCACTGAGGTACTGTAATTTTCTGCATTGGTTTAAGCAAGAATATTTTAGTTCACATTATGAAAAAACAAGGACCATATGCAATTACCCCAGCTCAGCTAAGAGAGGCTAACATCACCACACATCACCTGATTTCTTGCAGTTGTATAATCCTTAGAGACTGGTCTCAGCTTTACTTAATTCTGGGTCAATAACAAGCTTTTAACTGCTTGGAAAAGAGAGAACAGGAGAAAAATCACTGGAAAGGTTATCTGGTGTTTATCTGTACTAGGGTTTCTTTCTGGCTGATACCAACTACTGGGACATGTAATGCTGTATCCTAAGGTATAGCACTGGAGTTATAGACCTGTATTCTTCTTGAAAACCATCATTTACAGTAATTCAAAATTCAATTGAAAATCCAATGAGTATTTTTCTTTTTTTCTTTTCTTTTTTTTTTAGAAAGCAGACAACTAAGCCATTGTCTTTCTCAAGGTTGCATCTTAACCTTTCTGTCCATCTTTCTCTTTAACCAGCTGTGAGCAGACTGAAGGAAACCCTTTTAGTTCAGGCTGGCTGCTCGAGCCATGGCAAGTGCAAGGTATCTCAGGGGAAGACAGATTGGGCTGGGGGCTGCAGTGTTGTAAAACCAAGAGAGTGTCTGTCTGAGGCCAGTGTCGGGAGCAGACAGAGGTTTGTGGTCTGCAAACAGCAGAAATAGACAGGACTTCATGGCTGACTCAGTATTTCTGAGCATCATTTCCTGATGTGTTAATTGTGAAAGTGCCTAAACTGTCTCAGGGGCTGGGTTGCAACAGCCAGAATGTATAGGAGCCACGTTGCAGTGAATTTTCTGATGGTGACCCGCAGCCATACCCTGCTCTGGTTGGGCAGGCTCAGGGACAGTTATACTGGCACCTCTTTAACCTCACAGAGATATCTGCTCTCTAGTTCTTCCCAATACCTGTCCCTGCAGGGCTATGGACACAGTTGAGCACAAGACAGGAATGCCACAACCAGATCTGTGCTCTTCTGCCTCTTCTTAATGGCCTTATGTATTTGCAGTGATGTGTTTCTTCAGGGGATGATTTAGGGGTAAGAGTAGTGTAGGGCTTTCAGTTGGACTAGATGATCTTGAGGGTCCTTTCCAACCATAATGATTCTGTGATTCTGTGATTTGGATCCACGAGTGGCTGAACTGGCAGCATGACACAGTGTGGCAGAAGAACAGCAGTCACAAATCTGAAATGGTGGCCAGCTGTGAAAGGAAACAGGAAATCATGGGTTTGTTGATGGCTGTGGCTGTTTTGACAGCACAAAACAGCTCATTTAACAGAAACCAGACATACCAGTATCAGTCCCCAGATGTAACAAAAATATGTTTGTCTGAGGATTCCCACTGCACTGAGAAGCAATCACTTCCCATGCTACACCAGAAAACGCTTTCTCACTTTCTGTGGTGACAAAACCCTGGAGCCTCACGCCTGCTCTGCTGAGTTGAACAAGTAAATGAAATTAGTCTGAAAATTAAGTTCATACAGCAACTGCTAACCATAACACTGTCCCCAGTGAAGAATTTGTGGTTTAATTACATTTATTATGAGCTCAAATATCCCATCTAGCCTATAAGCTAATTTAGACTGCTATCTATTATAGGTATGTTCATCCTCTTAGACAACAGAAGTTTAAGAGTAGCTGTTTGATTTAATCTTGGAGAAAGTTTTCATGGATGAGAGAGTAATATTCAACCCCTCTGTAAAGGGCCCTCCAAGCCTATGTGTTTAGCTCACTTTACTTAAAAAGTGTGCATTTTTCAATCTTCTATAAACAAAAGGTGGGCTTGTGTAAACTGAAGAATGACTTTTTACTTTGATGGAGTTATGACCATTTACCAATGCTTGGCCTTTGGTGTCCAGGCTAGAGTTACAACCCTTGCAAATGCTACATCAGAGTTTTGTGATCAGGTTTTTAAACTAATGCTAGACCTACTAGACTAATGACTATGATTATTTTTCTGATCTTCTAAAAGACATCCAATTTGCTGTTTTTCAAGACAATCTCTTGGTGTTGGTTCAGGACAGCAGACAAAACCCACCTCTTTTATGCCTCAAGAAACAACCCAGAAGAAATAGGTATCACCTCTGTGCATACTTGCATCAGATTTTGTTAGTTTGTTGCAGGTTTTTTTCATTTAGATTCCTAAAGGAAGGTATATCTGTGTTTCAATAGCTATTTCTACATAGCCAACAAATAAAAGTAAAATGCAAGAAAACCACAACCTGTATGATATTTTATCATCCTCTCTCCCATTTAGCTCCTTTTCTAAGTGGAAACCAGCAGAAAGGAAATCACATGTAAAAGAATGTGTATATAAATGAAGCATAGGGAAAAAATCTTTCACAAATATTTAGAATTATATTTATTTTATGGCTTTTATACTGGGTGCATGTGGAAAAAATGCAAAGTGTGTTCTGTGTCTTCAAAATACAACTGTGTTAACGCAAAAATCATCATACTGCAAAATGGACTTCCATGTGTGATAGGAATGGGTAGCACAAGCCTACTCCTTGAACCTTTTCTACAAAATGAATGTTGTCATGTCAGACTGTATTTTCTGATTCTCTTCACACCTCAACATGTTCAACAGTTGTCTGTGTGTTTGCCCACTGGTGCTATGTTCTCAATTACAGATTATTTCTTACTTCTGCAATTACCAGGGTAATATATTTTGTGAAAAACTGTCTTAGATTCTGTTTGTTAAAGCTTTCATGTAAACACAAACAACAACTTAGCTTTTTTCACTCAGACATAGCTCTAAAAATAATGGCAAGCTAAACATCTCCTTTGACGAACCTCTCAGATTTGAGAGGCTTTGGAGCTGTGAGGTGAGATATCCTGCAAATGCAGGCTCTGGGTGTAATTACAGTAGGAATAGTTTGTCACTCATGTAAATAGGCAATAACCATCTATTTCTATTTGGTTAATGTAATTCTGAACACATGGAGTTGGCCTTGGGAACTGACAAAAAAGCAATCTCCAAAATAACTTGCAAAATAAATATATTATTGTGTAACAAGGAGGGAGGAGATGCCCTCAGCAGAGTGAGCTCTCCCCTGCTTGCCTATCATAAGACCTGTAAATATTGACCCATGAGAAATGTTTTCAAAGGGAAGAGAAACATGCTACTGTTTACTGAAATATTGGTTATGTTCTGTTTAATCCTTTCTTCATTCTTTTTTTGGCCTTTCTTTTTTCCTTTGCTGCCTTTCCATGGAAACATAACACAGTCTATTGTTTTGTTTAGTTTTTGTCATTTGCTTTTCTTCTATTGGCCAC
Source organism: Galbula dea (assembly GCA_013399015.1). Taxonomy (NCBI): domain Eukaryota; kingdom Metazoa; phylum Chordata; class Aves; order Piciformes; family Galbulidae; genus Galbula; species Galbula dea. Next base: position 5,590,709 of record VWZX01000708.1, read on the forward strand.
CTCTAATATGTGTCTGCTATTTTTTTCAGACAAGTTAATGATTCAGGAAGAGGAAAGACATTTTCAGGGCAGCTTGAATATAAATGATAAACTGTAAGTCACATTTGTTTGCACATGGATAGTATTTGTGGTTTCACACCGTTCCAAAGCAGGGACTCTGCTTCCAAGAACTGGCTGAGTAGTTTGCCTGTTATTTATCACATTGTCCCAAGCAGATGAATCCTGGATGATTAGCAGGGTAGTCATTGCACTCTTACATGCAGGACAAACTGATCTTACTGCTTTTGAAATACTTAGCAGTTAGGAAAAAAAAATTTACAAAAAAGCCCAGAAATAGTAATCTACTAACATTGTTAAATATGTTGTAAATGCTAGCAGTCTTTTATCTGTAATTAAAAACAAGTTTAAGACTAAACTTTCGAAGACTTCCCCATTCTCCATGGCTTGCAAGCAGCTGAAAACACACTCTTTCTTTAAATCACAGTGAGGAGATTACATTAATGATTATTGGCTTCTCAAAGTGGGACTCAGAGACAATACTGTCTTCCAAAGAGCACAGGGCAATTTACCTTCAGCATCTGTCCTGGTTTGGCTTAGAACAGAACTAATTCTGTTCTGTGATTTTACTTTTCAGCTAAAGCTCCTCTGAGAAACTGCACCTTCTGAAACTAACACTATGTTTTTACAGACACTGCCAGCTTCTAGCAGTGATAAGACCTGAGGAGAACTCTGTCTATTGTCTCCTCTATCCTGATCCATAAGTTCCTGCATCCAATTCCAGGATCTAGCCCTTGAGCCTGGCTCCCATCTGCTCTTGAGGCCTTCTGCTGCAGTATCAGTGGTGACAGTGAGGTAGTTACCAACTAGGGGGGTTTGGAATATATTTCATTTATCAATATTATTATCAAAAAAGTTGTTTTAGTTTTCTTTTCCAATCCACAAGTCTCTCTCTCTTTCTTATCCCCTTCCCCTTCCCATGGTGGAGGGAAGAGGGAGGAATAGGAGAGTCTGTCAGCGGGTTGGTGGTTGGCCCAGCCCTGACCCTCAATGGCATCCCAGTGGGATTAATTCAAACAGTAGCCTAAACTTCAAAATACTCCAGGTGGTTTTAACTCCTTCAGTTTAGAAACTAAATGAGCAGAGTCCTAGGGTAGGGATGACATTGCTGATGAAGCATTTTCTATGTGCCTGGAGGGCATCTGTCAGTCCTCTTCAGTTTATGGAAGTGAAACACATAACCTGAGGCTGTCCTTGGAAATGCAAATTCATCCTAAAAACCACTGAGTTATGTCTTCTAACTGTACTGGTTTAACAAATTCATGTTACTGCCATGCTCTGTAGTATGTTAAGGGAGTTATCTGTGGCCTACTTAGGAACATTATATGATTAAAGAATAAGAAATTATCATCTTTACTTCAACTGGTTAAACTGCTCACATCGCACAGTGGTAGCAAAGTCTGTGACCTGAGAAAGTTTGCCAAGTTCCATGACACATCTCTCAGTACAAGCAAATCATATATAAACCCATCTTGAGTTACTTTATTTTCCTATTCTGGGCTGTGGGAAGCTAAAAGAGAATCCACGAGTATTTTTATAATTACTTTCACTTGTTTCATATCACTGAGCCTGAGCCTCAGCCTTGTGGAAACAGAAAAGAGTCAAAAATATTCTCTGAATCTTTTGCCATGGATTCTAAGCCGCATTTGCATCTATATTTCCTGTTTATTTATCAATATTTTAGAGAGGATTCAATCCCAGAGTATGTAGAGAAGTATGTTCAAATGGAGTAAAGTTCCTATAACATGATGGATTATTCAAGAACAACTAAGCTGCTTTTCTTTCAACTTCATGGCTTTTCATTACCTATAAGTAATGCGAGTGTTAGCCCAAGGGACAATGGTAAAGAAAAAAGGCTTAATTTTACTAAGAGGTGAACTGGCCGAGGCCAGCTCTCTGCCCCCTGCACTAACAGGTTTTTGCCAAAATGAAAGTGCCATGTTTTAGCTGTGGGGTTTTTATCTTTAAATATCTCGTACACATTCATCAACCAAAAAAGAGGGGGAAAAAAAAGGCTTGTTATGCTCAGTGACAACAATCCTTTTAGCTCTTGATTAAATTTGGAATCTAGTTCTTTTAGGAAAGTGTTTAATCTAGGTTCTGCTACACAGAGAAATAAACCCAGAAATTTTCCCCTCCTTTATCTACATATAGCTTAAAAAATGTAGGGTATGATACTTCATTGTACTTCTTTTGTAATGGAGGGCTATTTTGGTTCCATTTTCACAAGAACAAGACTCCTAACCTGATCTGCAGCTTTTTTCCCTTTCTTTTCTCTGTTTTCCAGATGCTATCTTCTACCTTGGCAGTATGGCTGTTTCCTGTCATAGAAGCACAGCAAAAGGAGGAAAACAAGTGCAAAATTTCCTGTTGAATGATTCAAATCACTTGGAATAACATTTGAAATCATGAGAGCTGTCTTCCATTGCAAAGTCCTGTGCACACAAGTTAAACTAAAATGTGTGCCATGGAACTGTAGTCCTCTCTAGTTGGGAAGGTAAACGAAAACTTTGCAGAAAAATTAGTTTCCCTGCCTAGAGGGCACTAAAAGTAAGAAAACCCCTACCAAAATCAACCACCACAGGGATTTATAACACTCATGTCCAATGCAGGAAAGGACTGATTTACCTGTTATTAACCAGAAAATTCTGAACAATTTCCATGCCCCCTGTTACTGCATTATGCAGTGTCCTGTTTCCCAGGGCCCTGTCACCCTTCTCTAGACGGTGATAAATTGAATTATTTTTGAAAGTTAAATTTAATCCTGCAATTTGCATTTTAGAGCAGTAAAGTTGCCATGTTAAGCTTGTAAAGATCAATGTTCTGAAATACTTAGTTTCCTCACAAATCACTGCTTCATGCTCCAAAATTTAAAGGTTCATAGGCACACTATGTAGTTTAATGTTAACAGGCCAGTTCCATATGTTATAGCTGCTGGCCTGAAAGATAGCAAAGATGGTGTATATGAATTCATTCCCATTTCTTTTTCATATAAATGGTCTCAAATGGTCATTCTCATATGGTTAGTTCAGCCAACACTGCCACTGCAACCAGTAGATTAGCTGGTTTAAAATAGTAAAGCACATGACAAGAATCTGATCACCAAAAGATATCAAACCTTACTTCTGGGATTCACAGTTTTTTCCACTTTACTCTTTTAATATCAAGTGGTGCAAACATCCCTTGTGAGGCCTTGAGAGAGGACTCAAGACAGCAAGAGAAAAGGCAAGCAGAGAAATGTCTGTTTGAAAGTGTTCTGATGAAAACTGAGTGATGCCTTTCTGCCTTTGGAAGCTTATAGGAATAGAGGACATGGGTTTCTGGAGCCCTGTGGATTTAAAAACTATTCTGGAATAAGCCTGATGCTCTAGATTGTCACATATGAGACCAGCTTTCTAGTGCTGGAGCCAGAATGTGTGAAAAAGAGCTTTGCAAACTGGTGAGTGGCAGCTTTTCTGCAGGGTTGTTGTAGCCCCTGCTCTGAACTGAGGAAAGGATGAGCTTGTGGTGGGGGCTCCAGCACACCCCAGCTGTGCTTTCTGTGATGGTAGACCCAAAATATGTCTTCATTGCTCTGATTCTGTGCTTCTTTTAGGGCAGAAAAGGTATTTCTATTGTCAGTTTTCTTCTCTTTATGACATTGAGAATTATAGCATGCCTGACCTCCTAGAGACTTTTTTTTCTTTTGATATCAATGGTAATAAATAAACTGATGAATTCTTCTAGAGAAAACTTAGTGTTATAGAGAGACCACTAGTGTTATTTGTAGTGTTTAATGTGCCATATTTCAAAATTGCTACACTCAAAAATTATTTCAGTGTGTAGTGGAAGAATCTTTTGTGTCTGAGACATGTATGTCAATGCAGAAATAGTTGGCATGTGCCAAATTCATTTTATCATAGACAATGGGAAGCAGGGTCACATCTGCATAGTTAGAATAAACCTCAAGAAAACTCTACCATATGTCAAAGGTAAGCTTAGTCCTTAGCCAGCCCAACAATTCCAGTTGAGAACTTGGGGAATATGCAGTTTACTTGACATTTCTTTCCCTCAAAAGCATACTATAGAGCTCTGTCTAGCAGCCCATTTTTACTAAGTTTCTACTAAGTCTGACAACACATAAAGTGTCTGAAGGTCAGCTCAGAAAAGGTCATTCAGATGCAGCTTAGTCTTTAAAATTTGAAAAGGATGTGTCTCCATAACATTTCAGGGGAGTTATACTGGGTAATAAACCAGGGTATCAGCTGAGGTTTTGTAGAACACTCTGAATTCTGGTTGCTGTCTCCCAGCATAGGAGAACATAGCTAAGAAAAGCCTGTAAGGTGGTGCTCCAGGAGCTCCTTTAGAAAGGATTTTATAATGCTCCAACTTTTTGCTGTTCAGAACAGATTGAATTGAAATAAAATTCAAGATGGGACTCAGCCATAATGAAAGAGAATTTTTGTTGTCTGGTGAGTGCTCAGCCTGCAGTTAGCTGTAATTAGCTCCATTGTTCCCTGATTAGCAATTGCTGGCCTTCTGCCACTCTGCTTCATAATGATAATATTAAAGAACCGGATTCACATGTAGCCTGCTACAATCTTAGGGATGTCAGTGTGGGCTCTGCTCAGAAGCCGCTTATCTACATTTCTGAGCTACTAGATTCAGAAGGTGTCCTTCCATTTCAAACAGTTGTAACTGATTGTTGAAAATTACTGTCCTGCCCTTCCTATTAGAACACAACTCACCTCCCCATTCAGTTGTCTTTGAACTTGCACATTATACACTTTTCCATGTCTCTTGTAAGACTCTTAAAGCACTTATGCTCACATTATTCATCATGTCCAAACTACCCTTTAAGTGACATTAAATTTGAGAACATGGCTCTTGTGTGTATGATGAAAACTGTTTAGCTGGGCTTTAAAAATTCAGAAGGTAGAACTACTGCAAGGAAAAAAGCTCTGAACAAATTAAATATGAAAACAGCATCTAGCATGCTAGGGAGACTGTAAGCCTGTGACAGTGTGACAACACGCAATGAACCTACTCTCTTTTTATTATTCTTTTATTATTCAAAATGAGCTTAAACATTTAAAAAAGAGTAGATATTTCTTCTTAGTGATTTCCCTCCCAGGCACACATATGGCTATTTTAGTTCTATGATTGCTGCCTTAATATGTTTTGATTTCTTCCAAGAGGAGCTTTATTTAATTTCTTCTATATAACAGCCTTCATCTTATAATCACTTCAGTTTGTCATCTGTGTTTCATTTGTGCAGGAAAACAGGATGCCTCTTTCTTTTGACTTCATCTTGTTTTGAATAAGTCTTGTGATAAAGTGGAAGAAATGAGGTTGAAAACATCCCTGTACCTGTATAGACATGTTGCAGAACCAAAGGAAAGATAAATCGTTAACAGATACCATCTACTAGTCCATTGGCTCTTTCCAAGTAACATAGGAGGAGAAATACAAGGCACAGTGTGTGCGTAGTAGGCAGAGGAGGGAATGAATAGCAGTGTCTCCCTTGTGCCAGTATGACAGATACTTCCTTTTAGTCTCCTAATAGTTTTTTTTGTATTGTTTGAACCAGTGCCTTAAATAGTTGGAGCTAGCTAAGCAGTGGATAGCTGAATTTTTTATATCATTTGGCTCACCTTTAATTAGCACATTTTACTAGATTTTTCAGCAATTGTTGTTAACCACTTATGTAGCACCTTAATGAATTGTGTGAGGACTTTATATTTTTCAGAACTAATTGCTACTTTTCAACAGGATAGGAAAGTGGAATTCCAGCTCCCCAAGGTAAAGTTGAAGGACAGCTTTTGCACAGCTTCTGATGAATAATGCTCTGAGTCTCTATTATATTACAAAGGCCATTTGTCCACTTAAGAAACACTTCAACAGCATCTGTCACTGTCTTTTTTATGCTTTAGTGCACTATGCACTAAAAGCATTATTTCCACAAGGGAAATTAGAAAATCTACCCACAAAATTACCCCTATACCTCCAAGCTATCTGGAGAATATTCACAGAGGATTCTTGTTGTTATTGGATTTGGTTAATCAAGAATATAAAATGTAAAATAACTAATTATTATATTAGTTTTATATGAGTTATGCTGAGCCTAAATGTCTATGAAGAAGAGCTAGAGAGAGTCTGATTTTAGTTTGGACAAAAAAAGGAGGATTTATCTCTTCTAACTTCATATAGCTAAAACATAGCTTTATAGTGAAAGGAAAGAAGCACAGTTGGTCATAATTCAGCTGCCAGATGTTCTTTAGTGGTTGGATTAATTGCACCCTACAGTTCTTTAAATATCATTGGCTTGATTTTCAGACTACACAGAAAGCCTGCAATGGGTGCTACAGAAATAAATCTCTACATTCATATATAAGAATCCCATCCACAGGGACAGAATACAGAGGTAGAAGTGAGACATAGAAGTGAATGGAGAATTTATGTTTGTAGATGACATTTACTTAGAAAAGATGTACACAGAAAAGACAGAGCTGTAGGAGATCCTCAAAAAGGGATAGAAAAAGACAAAGACTCACAAAAGAGTATACAGAAGGAACTGTTAGAAAGGTAGGAGGATTTATTTACTGAGCTCTATCTAGTGACTGGGGCAATTTGTTGCCCATATATTACTGTTCTGGAACGTAGATGTCATAAGCAATGAGGAAAGATTTTCCAACAAGGAGCAGTAAGCTGCTCAGCTCAAAACAGGCAGTGCATATTACAAATGAGGATTCTCTATTTTCAGCATAATAACTAATAATTGAAATTATGTTTTACAGCAATGAGAATTGCTAATTGGAAGGAATGTCCAGCCACAACTGTCTGAGTTCTCTAGGGTGGGAGAGATTAATTGTTCGGGTTTTAACACAGAGCACTAGAATTTTGTAACTTTGTCATTGTCAACACTGTAAAACTCTTACACATTTTTATTTCATTTTGAACCAGACACTTAAGGAATTTGGTCTTTTTGTACTATAGGAAGAATGAAAAATCCAGGACAAAACTATAGCTATGCCTCAGCTTGGGTAAAACTCATACTTACGCTGGGTCTTAGCTGCTAAAAATAAGGTGTAGTTGGCTATAAGCCTACCTGGCACGGGACTTGTGAGGGTTTTGAGGTTTCAAACTCTGCTTCAGGTGTTGTCACCTGCTACCCTTCTGACAAAAAATATACATGGAAATTCTATTCTAGAACTAAAAGGGTTTGACAGAATTGCAATAACAGTACATTTACTTGTACATGCAGCTCCACTGAAACTTCAGAAACCATTTAAAAGCCTCCTGCCTCTTCAGGGGTTACATTTCCAGTGTATTTTAATTCCAACAAGGTTCGTGTGTCTCTTAAAATAGAAATACTTGTTTTCCTTCTAAGTTCAAGAGTGAACTCTCCAGTTGGATTACTGTTAGTAATATGGATGCTGATAAGAGAGTTTGCAGGCAATGTTAGGACCAAGACTTTTAGACTTTCTCCTAAAATGGACTAATCAGGACAGAGAGGCTTTCAAGGTTTTTGAAAATGTCAGTGATAACAATAATATTTTTGAAATCAAACCTCTTTCTGTCATGCTGTATACACATACCTCAGAGTATCACAGAAATGCATGAGAACTAGAGACTAACTTGCTTCACTTTGTGTTCTAAGATGAGGATGTAATTTGCTTAAAAAGCCAAAATGCATCTATTTTTAGACTTGTGACTGTTCATGATATAAAGGAAGTGAATTTCAAACTGCTTTCCTTATTATAAAGGAGCACATTATTTTGCTGCATTACAATAGCACTTTCCTCCAGAATTTTTATACACTCTATTATATAACAGTAAATTACTTGCGTTTCCAAGAAAATTATTTGAACACCTTTGAGCCCAGTTCTGTGGATTTGGTATGCTAATATTTAGCACAGGACTTTTTTCATATCTTGCAGTTTATTTACATTAACATGCTTCTGTGGGATTAAAAATACATAATATTATTGCATGTCCAATAATGTATGAGCGTGAAACACCATAATAAATTTCACATTGTGACATTTGTTATAAATAGCATTCCTTGTTTTACCCACTCGTGCTCAGTTTTCACTGTTATTCTTCTTTGGAGTTGTCTGTCAGTTGGCTGCAGTTACCACTGTGGTCCTCAGTTTTTTAACTGCTTTTTGTCAGTGCTGAAATAGAAAATCTGAGAGTAGAGCTGATGGAATGTGGATGTGCACTGTACATAGATAAAAGAAATAACACAAACTAGTATTCTAGAAATACTAGAAATCTGTCTAAATTAGTTGATTGCAAATGACCTTGATATGCTGTCATGTGCACCCCTTAGAAGTGAAAGGCAGTAGCAGGATTGCTGCAGGCTGGGTACTTTAGAGAAAGAGTAGTTTTCATGACACTGGGCAAGTTACAGCTGTGTTAATTTGTTCAGCCACTGAGGCAGTTACCCAGTTTGGCAGAAAACTTTTGCCAAACAAATACTTCTGAAATGATCTGTGTTACTAGAAGTCTTTAAGACTTCTATTTTCTTTTTGTGGAATGCTAGCTTCTAAGTACAATCCATAAATCCTTCCTTTTAACACTTCTTCTTCTAAGTATCCAAAATTAATATCCCTGTTGATATATTTTTAACATTTTACTTTTATGCCAAGATCCATCTGTCATGAAGATGTATGGAATGTACAAAACAAGTGGAAATAAGGAGTTCTTGAATAAACTGTATGTTTGATGACATGGTCCACTGAAACCACATGAAGACACCAACAAACCAACTAACCAATGGCCCAAGAGGGATTTTTGGTGGATTGAAAGGTCTCTGATAGTGTCCCAACAATGATTTTAAGTGAAAGGATGGTGACTCTCTCTTAGTGAACACACTTATTCTGTGAAAAACAGTACTGTAAGTAATGTACAAAAAATGCTTATTATTTGAATTATATTATCCTGAGCAATAAGCACCCAGGTATTCTAGTCTCAGGTTCCAAAATATTCGTGCATACATACTGTGATGGTTTGGGACAACAAACAGCATTTGAATCACACGTGTAGTTTTTAAAGGAGTAATGGAGAATAGTGCAGTCAAAATTGCAGTTATCAATAGATTTGTAAAAGCAGAATGTTCTACTGCAGAAGTCATTGAAAACTGCTGTGGTGAGAAGGAGAAATTAGTGGTGCTTATGCTCCCTGCAATGGACTCAGCCTCTCTACTGCTCCTCCTTTCCCTGAGATTTAAAGATGCTGGCCTGGCTCAACCGGTAAAGACACTAGTGGCCAAAGGATTTCTTTATTTATTAGAAATATATTAGAAATCAGGTTTCTAGAGCTTTCTCTGTTTTCTGGCTAGTAGGGAGCTTAGAAAGTAACTCAGAGACCTATGGGAAGCAGCTTAGTCTGCCCAGCGAAATGGCAGCTACTCACCAAGCAGCTGCAGTGAAATGCTCTGCCCAGAGGAGAGGACTGCTTGAGTTTGCAATTGCCCCTGTGCTCTCTCAGGCTGATCTGCAGGTCTGCAGTTCACTGAGTATCAGAGTATGTGTGTGGTATAAAACCAATGGGAGGCAAGCTGAAAGTGATGGGTTTTCTTGGTTTATACCCTGCTGAGATTGTGAAAATTTTTAGCATAAATTACTTTGTGCTTAACCCTTAACTGAGATATAATGCCTGTAGAAGCATGCATCACTGTACAGCTTCCTCAGTGTTCAAGCACTCAACAAAATGATTACTTTAATAGGTATAATTTTTCGTTTGATTCTTCTTGATGTGCTGTCAAATTTTCCAAACAGATTAGATAGCTAGTAGGGAAAGTCCTAGGATAAAATTCTGCATCATAACTTTGAATATAACCACCTGGAGTCTGCCCAGGTGCTCCTTTCTCTCTCTCTCTCACTGCAGAGACTTTGCCACCACACTCTATGCAGCTCTAGTCCCAAACGACCCTCATATATTTTGCAGTTAGGATGCTTTCTCTTCAACGTAGAGAAACTGAGTTTCTCAAGTATGTTTTGCAGCTGATTAAGCCTTAGAGATGGTGCTGTCAATACTTTCTGGAACTACTGACACTGAGATCTAAAATAAAACTAGTTATCTGAAAATCCCTGTTTGGTGACAGGGGAGATAGCTTTGATGACTCAAAGGTGCTACCTTCAAAAGTTAAGTGAAATAAGTGCCTCAGAAAATAGTGGCCATTTGAGGATTTAAAGTGAAACAGTTATTCTGGCTATTTCATCACATTTTCAAATGTAAACAACTTTTGACTGCTGATGTTATTTATGAGTTTAGCTGGTGTTTATTTTAAGCTGATGTTTGCAAAAGTTGCATGACTTAAATGACTACTAGTAGAGTCAGAAATTGGGTAACTGCAGCAACCCAAAATGTTTCTACATGGTCTATTTACCTTTTTAGCATAGCTGAGGTGCCAGCACGTGAGACTAAGTAGTAAAAATATCCTTGCTATAAAGAAGATAAAAGAGAATAATTACTTTTTTTCTACCACAGACATTACTATCAGGAGCCTAATTTAATCATGCCTGTTAACACAGCTGAATAAAGTTGCCACTACATATTGAGCTACCTGATAACGGAGAAGGATTTTATCTATTCTTCATTGCATGGCTGGATACCAGCCCAGGGACCTACAGCACTGGGCTCTATGTTAAGCTGTTACTTAGTGTGGTTGATATTAAAGGAAATACTGGGAAACATAGGTTTGAATGGGAGAAAATTGGATTTTTGGATTCCACATCCAATAAAACTGAGGTCCAGTTCTTAGAGCTATTATTCTAATTCTGCTGGAATGAGGTAAGTAAAATCAGACTTATCTGCAGAAAGCTTCCACTGACAGGTAAAAGGTTATGAAGGATGGAAAATCTGGTCCTGTATTTTCATAAGCACTAACCCACACCTCACAGCAATTAGTGCATGAATACTTATTAGTTGTTTTCTACTTTAGTGAAGCAGTCCAAATTGTTCTCTTTTCTATGTGTATCTTGAACAATTCATTATTCTTGATAGAATTTTGTAGATATACAAACTTTAAAAAGGTAGCCTAATACTGGTTCTTGTGGGTCATCACCAGCCAATATCTTTTTCTTAAAGGAATTATTTATAGTTTTCCACTGTCAGTAGCTCACAAGCCAGCTTCTGACTGGACTAATTGTATTGTTGTCTAAGCCAAACTGATTTAATCTTCTTCCTAGACTATTATATGCCTTCTTATCAAATGGCTGTCCAAAATCCAAGTATACCTACAGCACTCCTTCACTATGGTTTTCTGCTTTAACACTATCAAGCTTGTTTGGCCAGCTTTATGTTTGGTATTTCCAGGTAGTTTTGTTTCCACGACAACAGTTCCATCTATGAATTAGATAGTGATGGCCTGTCATCTGTCAGACAAGGGACTATGAGGAGTCTGGGACACCTCATGACATTTCTGAGCCTCACTTAAGTGTTCACCCAGGCCATGAGAAAACTTAAGGACTGCTCTCCTCAAAGTTCCCTGAAAGAGAAGGGGCAAAACCAAACAAAAAGCAGCATTGGCTGTGGCCCATGCTCCTGCTTTCAAGCCTAAATGGACAGTACATGGTTCTGCTGAAATAAGCACAAAAAGACATTCTTATCAAGCAAGGGGAAAGCAGTGAGAGAATTAGGATTGAGAGTATCTGAGGCACAACATACCCACCTGACACATATCATCAGGTATGTTACTGCTATCAGGAGCTAAGGATCACCTGGGGACAGGACAAAACCCATAACAAGGTAAGTTGTGTTCTGCAACAGTCCTGGTGACCTGAGATAAATTAGACTTTTATGCAAATGAAATATCTGATGTGCAGATCAAGAGTTAGCTTATATGATATATTTACAAGAGTTATTTCCACTGAAGAGTAATCAGGTATGCTCTCATAATCTTCCTCTACATGAGCTTCTATTTAATAAGTTTGTTATGTCCAAGTTGTGGCTTTTTATCTGTGCTTGCTGGTATTACCTCTGCTATGACTCCTACCTTTTCATTATCTTTGAAAGCAACTTTTTTTCAGGCTCCTAGTTAGAAGCCATGGGTCAGATACATTTATATGGAAAAGTAAAATGTGTGGGATGGATAATGGCAATGAAATTACCATGAAAACCATTTAGACTGAAAGACTGAAATTACATCTATTGTGCTCCCAAGGAGACAATACATGAAGTGCTAAGGGAAGGGTTATAATCAGATACTTTGATTAAGCTTATCCAGAGAACACGAAAAGCTGCTGTTACGAGTACCCATCTCCACAGTCATTGGCAATTTTCTAATTAAGTTTACACACACACAAACAAACCAAAATAGCAAACCCCCTCAACTCCTCCCCTAATTTATGGCAACAAGTAGTACCACTTTAGGTCAAAGATAATGCTTGTTTCCAATACTTGTAGCGAGCTAGTTATCAAAATTTTGGCTCATAATTTTGGCCTAGACTAAGCATTCAAAATCTTGGTGGCTTTACTGAAATTCTTCAGTCTTTGAAGCAGAAACAAAGATATTCAAGATATTCATGTGGGGGGGGGTTGTGGTGGTGTTTTGGTTTTGAATTTTTTTCTTTTTTTGTGGGGTTGGGGTTTTTTTTTTCAAACCTGCAATTCTGTCCCTTTCTAGTCAAATTAAGAATGTATCTATGTCAAAATTTTGGCTATCCATATGACTTTATTTCTTGTTTTGATGTGAAAGATCTTCTTGTTCCCAACCTGTCCCAAAGTGCCAATGAGTTATTTCAAAACCAAACCCTCTTAATTCCTGAAAACTCTTTTCTCCCAAAAAGTATAAAGCTGTGTTGTCCCATGGGTCCATTAAATCTCTTTCTGGATAGGTCTGCAGAATAAGTCTTATTAGGAGTAGCTGAGGGAACTGAGGTCATTTAGTCTGAGGAAGTGGAGGCTCGGGGAGACCTTATCTCTCTCTACAACTCCCTGAAAAGAGGTTGTAGTGAGATGGGAGTTAGTCTCTTCTCATGGGTTACTAGTGAAAGGATAAGAGAAAATGGCCTCAAGTTGCACCAGCGGAGTTTTAGATTGGATATCAGGAAAAATTTCTTCACTGGAAGAGTTGTTAGTCATTGGAAAAGGCTGTCCAGGGAAGTGGTGGAGTCATCCTTGGAGGTGTTTAAAAGGCATATAGATGTAATACTTAGTGACATGGTCTAGTGGCATGGTCGTGACAGGTTGATGGTTGGACTTGATTATCTTAGAGGCCTTTTCCAACCTTAATAATTCAGTGATTCTGTGTGAACTAAGTCACAGAATCACAGCCTTAAAGTCATTGCATAGGTTGATTGCAGAGACTGTCAGTCCACTGTTGTCTCTTTTGTGAGATGTTTTACTGCTGGGAGCCTACAACCAAATTTACATGTTTAAAATGCTGGGTAAGTACGAGATGAAATTTCGGCAACCACGGGCTGGATCTTCCTGTGCAGATCCTTCCACTCTAAAACTGGAAAGTCACGTTAGCAATACATAGAGAACATTCTTACATACATTGTACTAAAACTAAGGCCTGCTTGGCTCAAATGTTTGATACAATAAAGTGATTTGGCTTAATATAGAACTAATCAAGGCTCTGTCTTGACGTGACCGAAGAAAATAAATATCTGCTAACAATCAGCTCCACTGGCAGCAGACAATTATGTTTTCTCTCTTGCAAAAACATGTATTTATAGTGTAGCAGATAACTGCACTAGATATATTCTTGGAAGCCACAATAAAGCCCTTGCTTTTCTGCACAAATAATCTACTTCAGAAAAGCATTCCAATGTAAAAATGATGTTAAAAAATATGCTGCAGTAATCTCCAGGGGCAATACCATTACAATTTATCAAGTAGAAGTTTGAAATGCCTACATCTACATTTCTGTGTTTTCCAAAATGTCTATTTTGACCTGAAAGTGTTACTCCTGACCAAATTAACAACATATCCTTGAGTTTTGAGGTTTGCTGAGTCTTCAGAAACTGATGAAAACTTTAATATGAACTGAGGCAGCCTTCTCAAGTCATGGATCTGGTTTGTCTGTCTACTCCCTATAAAAAGATAAAACTCCTGGAAATGCAGTTCATCATCTAGACTGGAAACCAAAGCGTCTGTATGCTCTGCAAGTGTTGATTTCAGCTGCCAGGAGATCAAAAGAACTGAAAGATTTGCTGCTTTGAGTTTTATTCCTTTTGAGGCTTCTTTAAAGAATAAACTGTTACAAAATCTCCCTGCTAGCAGAAAAGAATATGTAATCCATGATATTTTTATTTTCACACTGTTATAATGTTGAGACATTCAAGATCTAACTACGGTTATATATGTTACTAAGCAATTATTCATATGAAGAATATAGTATTCAAAATTATAAAATATTTGAAAAGAAGATGGTAGTGGCAATGGTATTGTTTTTTTCCTGACAGTGGAACTATTCTTTCCTTAAAAGCTTTAATTTCTTATGCAGGAGAGAATTTCTCCAGGGAAAATCAGACACATTAGTTAGAGGGAAGGAAAAATTTGTACTCATAAATTTTAATGTGTAATTTATTTGCTTGTTTCTGTGGATTAGTCTGAAGAAAAATGTTGAAGGGCAAAAGCCAGCATGGCTTGATTAATGGTCCAAAAGGCCTTCCAGGGATTAGGAATCTGGATGAATTTTTAAAAAGCATCTAGAATTTTTAAAGGACCTTCTAAATATTTTAACTTTAAAAAATACCTTTGTAAATTGCATAATAATAATTCTTACCATATGGTGAACATAACTGTATTCCAATTTCACTTGCTCTTGTTTAACTCTGTATTCATTATATGGCATGTACAGCAGTAGATGAAATACAAATTGGTCACTCGAGATAAAAGAAACAAAAATTTGCTACTGACCTCTAGCTCATATCAACAACAGAGTACTAAAAAAAAGTTTAAAAATATTTGAAACTAACATGGTTGTGGTAATGGCACCTTTGCTATCTACCTCTATTTACAACTAGCTAGGTCCCTAAGAGATCACTGACTAGAAGGAAAGTAAGATATACTTCTAAATTCAAATCAAAGATTACATTTTAGTTAAAGAATTGGCAGCAGTGGTTACTCCTACCAAGCAGACAATAAGGTTTATTTTGCAGGCTTAAGCACACCTTGATAGAGTGAGAATTTGTAGTGAGCAACAAACCCAGATAGCTGGTACACCAGTCTAGGCATGTCACCTCCTTCTAGCACACAGTACTGTGATATGAAGACCTCCAGTTAGAAAAATAATATATTTTTGAGTTATATTTTTTAAAATGTTATAGATAAAGAAACATCTACTGTCAAAGACATTGTGAGAGAATAATTAATTTCTAGAAATATTTGCTGACTGACTGTTTCTCATTCCATTCCTGTAATAGTATCTAAATTTAACTTTGGGGAGGTTTTTTTAGGTTAGGAAAAAAACCCCACCAAACAAATAAGAACAAATTAAAAACAAGCTTAAACTAAACAGGAACTTTGTTTTCACACAACCTTCAGCTCCACCTTATTTAGATAAGCTTATAGCATATAGGTCAATGAGGAACTTCAGACCCAGTGGCTGGGAAAACAACTCAGAATAAATATACAAATACAGCTTCCAAACTAGAATGATGCATAGATGTCTGAAATGTCTCTGGCACAGGAGCTCATGAACTGCATTTCCTCAAGAAGAAGTCCATGAAGTAATTGGAATTTTCCCAACAGAACTATCAGGTACCATATATGTATTGGAAAAGAAATAAGTAAATATCTGGTTATGCCACAATCCTTGAAACGTGCACCACAAATTTTAAGGAAGTATTTGATAGCCTCCTTCTTGGAATACTATATAAACAAAAAGAAATTAAATATGATATGATGGTTTTATATCAGGGTATAGCTTGCACAGATGAAATAGGCAGACAATGACAGACATTAACATTGATGTCAGCTTCTCTGAATGTGGTGTTTGGCACTGGATTTCTACGTTTTTGAGATGGAGTTGGGCAGATAAAGTGAGAACATAGTGATCCAACAGTGGAACATTACTTGGGTTTTGCTGATGATACAACTCTTATGTGAGACAATCAGCTAACAAAATGCAAGCAAAGCAGAACACTGTAAAAAAAGATGGGCTATATGAAAATAATATAGAGCACCAAATATTTTCTACTTTTGGCATTGTGTTAGACAGTAATGAGTATTAAGATAATTTGCTTTAATAGACCTGAGAAATCATCAGATGGAAACTTTATCATGAATTGGGAAGTCAGTTGCATCATTCATTAAATCAAATGTAAATTTAATGACATGCAAATTTAGTAACTCAAAACAAAACTAACATTTGTTTCAAATGAAATTTCCAAATTTACATCTAGATGTCTCCATAATTTTAAAAGCATACATGTCAGGAAAATAGTAACTATTGAGCAGAAATCAATTTATAACAAATTCATAGGTTTATCCCAAAATTCAATAATTCCAGCACGTGCTGAGAATGAAAGTATAGGCTGCCTCATTGCCTGGCAGGGAAATGTGGGAAAGGGCCAATGAAGTAACTTAAGGTGGATCAAGGTTCAGGGAAACTTAGAAAACATAAATGAGTGAAGAAATGGGTATAGAAAAGCTTTCTGTCATTTGTTTTGTTTTGTTGCTCTTTTAAATTTTTTCCTACTTCATGTTTAACTGTATGGGGAAGTCCAGATTCAGATAAAGAACCAGCACTTACTATTTTGACACTCAGATGTCTTCAGTTATTGTTACCTTTCGTGCCTTGGAGAAAACTCATTTTTGAGAAAGGCTGTTGCCTCTCACAAGATCCCTCATTACATCCCCAAAGTTATTGCTGATTTTCATGACTGTAGTTTCCTTTCACTTTATAACTGAGAAATATTGACCTTGAGTATTTTGAACCTGCATTTGTAAAGCTGACGACGCCGACGGAATGAATCATACACGCTTGCATTTCCATTGCATTCATGTGTCTTTTGAATTGAGTCTTTTTAACACATCATATCCTGAATTTAGACCTTGGAAAATTGAATTGCTGATTGAATTATAGTGCTAAGTGGCACTTTGAAAATGCCTATTGAAAGTTCATGGTTTTTTCAATTTGTCATATAGAGGACTAATTTTTGAAAGTCATTAGGGTTAACTTATCCTTCTGAAAAACTGTTTTTGGAAATTAAGAACTTATCCTCCCTCACCTCTCCCCAAGTGGAGCCCAGAAGAGTTGCTTTTGCAGATGAAGTGATGCTGAACACATGAGTCTGAGCCCCTCAGTGACACTCAGCTGGCAGATGGGATCAGTCAAGGAATGTGGACTAGTTCATGGCAGAATTGGCTTTGTGGGTAACCTGCGGGGCAGGGTAATTTTTAGGCACAGGTGAAGGAAGCAGTTCTCTAAAGCCACTGTTGAGACCACAGCTAATTTATTTTGCCTTTGATCCCTGCAATGCTACAGTCACTGCTGCATTGACAGGAGACTGCTGGGTAAACGGGAGGAGGAGGGGATGCTGTTAACCAGCCAGGTCAGACCAGCAATAGAGGAGCTTCAGAAAACCCCATCCATTTATACCAGCACATTACTATATGATGAAATAATTGTAACACATTTCTCACAGAGCAAAGCAGATGATCACAAGCATACTTTTAGTTATGTTGGAGTAAGCCCAAGGTGGTATCACAGCCCCTCCTGACACCAGCATTATGCCTGTATAAGCCGTGTGCCCGAATCACAGGAGTGTACTGACTAGTAAGCTAGACATCTTGTTCCCACTTTCCTTGAGACTTTGTGTCTCTACAACTGCTGCCAGCCCTAAATGCATCAGTTCTTACTTTGCTAATAAAAAAGTAGTCTAGTGTTTCACTTAGTACTGGAAGAGTCTATGGAATGTCTATAAATATACATACCTTACTCCAGGACTAAGTCCCTTTTCAATGTGATTAGCCTTGAAAAATGTGGAAATTTCTAGTGCTTCTAGACCATAAATCTGTCAGGATGTATCCTTTTTTTCACTTGTTATATGGCTTGGATAGGAAAGGATTATTTTTTCATTCTGCCTTTTTCCAATCTGGGAATACATGATATGAATTTATCTGAGTGAGTGAAAATTTTCCTGTTCTTGATATTGCTGTTTATTTCATGATTGAGTTTATCATAAAGGGCATCTTTGAAATGTTTTTTCTTTCTTCCTGATAGCTTTTATAGATTGTGAAAATACTATATTTTATTTGAGTGAATTTTATTATTTTTATTGTCTTTTCCATTAAGATTTTTTAAAGTGAAGTGATGCAAAAGGAATTGGAGAGAAAATATGGCAGTTCAGCCAGCAAACCCAAAAATTTCAGAAGCGTTGTTGAACTACCATGGCTATATCTAGCATATTCTTATTGTGATCTGTGGCCTTAACAGGTATGGCCCTTAGACATAAACAAGTCAATCTTTTCCCCTCAGCAACAACATGTTTGTTCTGTTTGTTAATATATTAATTTAGATATTGTAGGTTAGATTATTTCTTTTTTTAACAGTAGAGTTTATATTTTAGATCTGTATGAAGGAAATAAAACAAGGTGTTATATTTCTAATTTTTTTTAATGAGATGAATCAATACTAGAATATCTCATCCAAAACTTTTCCACATGCTCAAACATAGAAGATTGGAAACAAATTTGTGTCTGTGTTGCTATGTGGTATCAGGTCATGTAGCTTTGAGCCATTTCTAATGTACATCATATGGAGCTTCCTTTGTAGCAAAAAACCTGCAAAAGGATTTTGTCATACAAATTACCATCCTAGGCTTTCTGAAAGCAAACACCCTTTTTCTTAATAAATAAATAAACAAAACCATCTAAATCAAACTCAAACAGAAAAATGTATGTGTATTAGATTATTTGTACAATATTTGTACATATATTATATGTAAATTATATACAATAATTCAGTGCACAGCCCAAAGGACATGAAGACATTCTGAGCCACTTAGCTGAGGAAATCAGCCAGGTCCCAATCAAAGCAAACCATGCTGGTGGGAGCTCAGGAATTGGTATAGGAACGGCTTGGGCAGTGCTCCAAAGGAACTCGACTCGTAACAAGTATATGATGAAGTCCAGGGTAGTTCTCACAACCAAGTAAATAGCAAACATTTAGGACAGAAAAAAAGAGCAACCCTACATAACAAGTATTAGCTTCCTAAATTGCTGATTATATATAGTTTAAGCATACTCATATCAATTTTATATATTGGTAGGGAGACTAACCCATCTCCTATATAATAACATTTTGAAAACAATAGATGAGACTAAAGAGTAACAAAAGAAATGGGGAAGTAAATATTTTCAGACCCACCAGCTCTGGAGACAGCTTAGAGTATTTCATTTGTCATGGTGAATTGGTTAAATGGGCACAAAAAACCAACTGAAACAAGATAAACAAGCTAAAGTTAGTAATAGGCAGCTGCAGACTGAAAGCTTGCCCAGTTTCTGAAGAGTGGAAAGATGAAAGATAGTAGAAACTTTATTCATGTTCTGTGTGTTTGTGTTTCCTTCAAAGAGAGTTATGAAGAATGTTAAAAGGAAGAAATATATTCATACATCCTACATATATTGTCTGCAATTCTGCTGACAGCCTGGACAGCTGGCAGAAATTAAGAGCTTTAGGAATTTTTTCTGACTGCTGTGTGTCCCAGAACTCTGACTTTCTGCATTTGCATCAATATGGCAAAATCTGTGATCTTCTCATAAATCTTCTTCAAATAAAATTTTGGTTATGCATCTCAAAACATAGCACCCAAATGGCATTTACCCACTGTAAGTGCAAGAAAACTGTACATGTTCTCTTCATCCATTTGGTGGTGTTCAGGGTTTTGAACATTGCTTGATACACTATGAAGCATTAATGGATTTATAAAATATCAAAATGAGAACTGGTTACCCTGCTTCTCCAGTAATTTGCCAGGAGTTTTTACAACCTCTTGGAAACTACTAAAAATCCACTGTATTTGTCCTTCCTTAGTAACAAAGATCTGAGTTATATGGTTACTTGCTTGGTCAGAGATTTTGTGAGTCCCAGGGCACACAGCCCCATATATTGGAAAATGCAGCCCAAGTGTCCATAGTATTTGTGCTCACAAAATAGAGGCAAAAGCCTGAATATTTTAAAAAAGAAATATTTGGGGTTTTGCTTCAATCAATGAATTTCCCATGTAGTCAGAATGTCCAGAAAGTCTTCCCAGGTGTATTCAGGCTGCTTCTCTCTTCCTTACACAGGGTATAAGTAGCAGTGTAGCTGTGGTTTGGTGCATGAGTAACCATATGAATTTTTTTGTGTGTGAATACCATTGTTACAGATTGTGATTGGATCCATTTCCTTCTTTGTCTTGCAGATAGGAAGTTTGGTTCCCTAAATGCAACAGAAAAAAAAAATGAAAACATCCTCTCCTGCAAAACAGTGAGGTCCCACAATTTTAGTTCTGAGGTCTATGTGTAAATAGAGAGCTCATGCCTTTTGACTGTGCAGAACTGCTCAGATTTACATTAGCATTCTCACTGGAGAAAATGTTGGGGTGGTTAGGAAATCTCTTACATTTTTGTTTTTAACCTGTTTTGCTCAAATAGAGGGCCTGATATGCTTAACACAGGATTTAATTTCAGTTTTCATTTTCCATTTTCTGGAATGGAATTCCACTTCATTTAGTTGCATGTCTGCTCCTTGCTGTGTCCCACATTTGGGGTAGTATGTGTATGTAGATAAAAGTCCTGTTGTTGTCCAAAACACCTAGGTTTCTGCTTAGACATTTTCACATTTAAAACTAGAGGAATAGGGCACACTACTCTGATAGCACTGGGAATGGGAATTGAGCAAATTAATGCCAGAACCAAAACCTGCATAATGACAGCATAGACTCTTTGTACTCTTAAAATGTTTCTGTAACTAAATTAAAATCACTGCATGAACTCTTTATTTTCATTACTTTTATTGAAAGGTCGGCATGACATCTAAGCACTCTCCACCTCAGTGGTAGGACAAAGGCACTTGAAGAGCAGGAGACATCCCAGACTGCTGGGATGAATTGCTTCTTCCCAAGTGCCTGTTTCTATAGATTGCTGGTGCAATGTAACTGGCAGTTTCACTCAGATACTTCTCTCTTAGGTGAAGCAAATCCCATCTAAGATTAATAAATTCAGAAAAATATTGGAGAGGGAAAAAAACCAGCAAATGTTCTGCAACGTGGGGCATTTGTATGCCTTCCCAGAAGTAAAATTATGCTTTGGATAATAAACGTGCCTGTAAATATCAGGTAGCTATGGGAATTTTTGAAGATTGTATGTTGCTGGAAGGATAAATAGAGGCTGACTGCCACTGCTAGGAGGATGGTAGTCTTTCTCTAAACACAAAACGTGTAAGTTGCTATTTACATGTGAAACGTTGTAAAGGACAACATTTAAGAATCAGATATGAAAGAAAATAGATTGAAAGGATATGCTTCACTTGCTAGGTAGATTTCAGTAGTGAAAAAAACCTAGGCCCTGGGAAATCCTAAAAGTTTTGTAATAAAGTTCATTTTCACCACATAAGAATTATTAGAACCTTAAAAGGCAATTTAATTTTTACCTGTCTAAAATTATGCTTTTGTCCCCCAACCAGTCTGTTGACTAGCCTTATTTCTTCACACCTGCAATAAGTAAATATACAGAAACTGAAGCTTGGGATACAACTAAATATTTAGGAGCTTAATAGTTAAGTGCTTTAATGCTGAATGTTACTGTAGGTGTGACTACTATCTCCCGCTCTTCAGACCCTGCCTATGTCAGGCTTTGCTGTAGTTTGTTGTGTACTCTAATCAGAGTACAACTAATGTATTTAAATATGAATCACTACATTTGGGCTAAACAAGCATGGAAATCAGATCATTTACGTTTTCCAGGCTCCGCAAAAGCCAGTAGACAAGAACACTATTTGTGTAGAGATTCTTGAATTAAATGAATTGTGTTCAGCTTGTTCCTTAACATGGCATTCAAAAAGTTATTTCTTAGACTGTCTTCCAGCTGTTGTATAATATTCTGATTTCATTTATATGTGCAGTCACACAAATTCTGTTGACGTCAGTTGTAGTTCTCTCCTTATGATTAGTGCACAATGCCCTTCTCATCTTAAACACAGGCAAGTGGAGGAAGTATTAATTTTTCTAAAATAATTAAGTTGTCATCAAATTATAATGAGGATAAGAAAATTAAACAAACTCTCTTATGAGTCTGAATGAAATTTAAACTGAAAAAAACCTCAAATGACTATCTACATCTGGGTTTTTTCCAGAAGTAAACAAACTTATTTTTAAAAACGACAGTTCAGCTGGTGTCTTGACAAGTGTGTACATCTGTCACATTAAGAGGAACCCCCAAACACTTAAGCCAATGAATAATTAAGGATATTATAAAACTTACACCACTCACATAATCTGAAAATTTTTCTTCTAAATAGATTTCGTCTTCCTACAATTAAAAGAAAACAAAAAAGACTACTTTTCACTGTTGCAGAAGACCAAATTCGTAACTTTTGGCATGACCATAGGGATGGTTGCATCTTGCAGATAACATCTCTGAGAGCTGCCAAACCTTGTAAGGACAGAAAATCCAATGACTAGAAGCATTATTTGTCTGACTGACTTTGAAGAACTCAATGATCCATAAGCGGACAGAAACAAAAGACTCATTTGCAAGGTACAGCCTTGGGTATGTGGGGCTCTTCCCTGCACTTAGCTTAAGGCTCAGTTAGAGCAGCATATACAGCTGAGAAATTGCAGCCTATTTTCTAAACAGGGAAAGACTTAGGACCTGGTCCAAATCTCAGTGAAGTCAATGGGCATCTTTCCACAGACTCCAACGGACTTTGAACCAGGTTCTTTGTTCTGAACACTGTTAGTAAGCAAAGCTGTGAGAAAGTATTATGAGTGGTTGCTCTACTGAGAGTCTTTAGGAAAAATCTAGTCTGTGAGACGTGGTTATGAACATGTGAGAATGTGGATGTGTATACAAATTATATACAAACAGGAAAAAAACATTTTAATAAGCAAACTTCTTTCCTTACATGATTCCCTCCTATTCCAGCTATTTTTGACTGAGAATACTATAAACAGATGAGGACAGTTATTTGTATCAGTTAGACAAGGGCTTCTCTTGGCCAGTATAAGAACAAACATAATTAAGTCTCCTCTTGAGTCTTGGTCTTCTCATATGTGTACACAACCTAAGCTTTCCATGACCTCCTTGTTGCCATCTTTTCAACACTAATTGACACAACCCATGCTGGCCTTACACGCCCTCCTCACCTCAAAATGGCCAGTGGCTCCTTGCCATTCCTCTCTTCTCTACCACTGTACCCAAATCCCACCCACCCTTGGAAAACCCCTGCCTACATCCTGAATAAACACTCTGTTTCTCCAAGGCTACTCTAACAACTCAGAAGGAGAAGGAAACAAAAGGAAAGAAAAAGCCAATGGGAATTTGCCATTAAATCTCAATGAATTTCCACTGAATCTGCCATTTCTTCTTTCAGGCTCCAACTCTCTTTTAGCTGTATCTGCAATGGAAGAATCTTTGCAAATCCAAACTTAACCTTATCCAGTATATTTACTCTGTTCACTGCCAGGCTTCCTTGATTGTCCTAGAGTCTAATTAATTTTTGCTTGACAAAAAAAGAAGATTTTGGTTTAGCCCAAGATTTGGTCATAGGAAATGATGTACTGCACTCCCCCAAACATCTTGTACTACATTCTGAAATCCCCAAAATTCATCAGCTTCACTGCTGCTTCCCATTCTATCCTTCTGTTGTAGAGCTACAGACTGCTCCCATACTGTTAGTAGTCCATTAAATTCTTCCTAATCACTTGTAGCTATGTGGTTGAAGGTGATGTGTATGACTATAATGCTGACAGCTTCTTAATATGATAAATCAGCCTTTGTTTAGGTCTTCAATATCAAGAGTTAATTCAGTCAAGGGTACCATGACACTACTGATTAAGCAGCAATGCTCCTGCTCAAAACTTATTTTTGTATAGGATTTGCTCATTTTTGTATAGGATTCAGGGACTTGGGGTTGATTTTCTAGTTAGTAGCGGGGTTTGTACTCTCCTTAGAATCACGTTACTGCTCCAAGCTTCTGTAACATAAGTTTGCTTGGTCTTTAAAGACACATCGAGGAAAAAGATCTTTCCTCACAAAATCATCTGAGAGAAACCTGGACCCAGCTGAAGTTACCAAGATCAGCTGTGCACCTCGATGACTGCAGATACCTTATAACGCTGTTGGATCTATTCTTGTTACAACTGATCAGAAATTTCTTGTTAGGGAAAACAGAGGAGCTAAAGCTCTTATCCATACTAGACCTTCTCCAGTACCAAATCCTTTTAGCTTCCAATCAAAGCATGAAATATAAAAATGAGTTCTCTGCTCACCTTCTAGACAGTCTCTCAGCCATCTGTCTGAAAAGCCACTACGGAGGAGCTTGAAAACTCTCTTTATTTCACAAGAAGATTTGATTACAGACTGAAAAGCAAGTTTCACTTGTTGAGTAGAACCTCAGTATTGAGACTTTCCACAGTTTTGGGGCAAGACTTTTGTTACATTGAGGCTGGAGGGAATAGTCAACACTCTAAACTTCAGGCATGTAGCAGATGCCTGAATCAGGAACTCAAGTCCAATATTTCGTCGCTGGTGGCTCTAAAAGAAGGTGTAATGTGCATAACTTAGGCACCTACCTCTCTTCATTGACTCTAGAATTCATTGTGCTACAAAAAAGAAGGGTAAAATTTACTTCCATGAAGTCAACTCACACAAGAAACAAATCTTGATCTCCCAACAGTGATAATAAATAGAGTTTGTGATCATAAAACCATAAACTGTTCAGAATGGTCAGGACTGAGAACCACCGAAAAGTCTGAACAGTTCTCAAAGCTATTCAAATCCCTTTTATCTGCTAAATTGGCTTGGACAGTCTTGTGAGAACTGGTTTTTTATAAGTTTTTTTATTTCTTTCTGCTTCTGGATAAGCTGTAAATAGCCTGAGAAAAGGCCTTCTCATAGTATTTTGCCTATTCCCATTCTAGTCTCAGGAGACCTAGGGCAGTGTGAAAACAAAGATGGAAAATAATTTTTAGGATTGCCTAAAAGCTTGAAGTTGGAAGAGAGGTGCATGATAACAGACTTGAGAAGAGAGAAGTAAGGTAGATGATGAGGCCGTGTTTTTGATCTGAGATGACTCTCCTAGTATAAGAAGTCAGGATGACACTTGACAAGACCATAAAAATGCAATAACAGCTCTACTCAGACAAAAGATTTGTCTAGCCTGGTGTCTGACCAGCAGCAGATGCCAGGTTAAAAGTGCAAGAACAGGACAGACACATATTCATACCTTCCTGGGGCTGCTCCCAAAGGCTTGTATTTTTTGGCTTTCTTGAGCTGGTGACAGCATCCCAGTGCCAAGCACTGCTTATTCAGGAGGCAGGCTACTCAGCCCCTTCCTATGGGATGCAGGGAGACTGCAGTTCTCACACATCTTCTTTCTACCTGCAAATTCACCTCCACCTACCAGTAGGTTTCCTTGTAAGGCACAAACATCTCCTGGTGCTCTGAGCAGATCTCTCCTTGTACAGCAGACAGTTCACAGGGTGTAAGCATCTTACCAGTAAAGCTTATTGGGAGGAGATTTACCTAGAAAACAATTCAAAACAACTGTGGCAAACGAAGGAAGGGTAGTGGGTAAGACGGGAGATGAACCTCCCTCCCATTCACTGCTACTGTCAGCAACAACTAATTTCTTCCAGTGTTCTGCTGCTGGCTTGTGTGAACAAAACCAGAAGGAGAGCTCTGTCTCCCAGGAGACAAGGCATCAACACAGAGGGAGGCATCTATGGCAATTGGGAGGCAGAATTACCTGTCAGGAGAGTATTCAGCCAGGCACATATATGTGTGTTTTCTGTGAACAGGCTGCCCCTGCAGGACCCATCAGCACAGCTCACCCCAGCCTCGAAGCCACAGCTCGCTGCTCCCCGGGAGAGGAAGTGTCAGTCTGAGGGGAACAGAGTATCCATGCCTAGGGCTGAGAGCCACGTGAAGAGTGGAAAATTGCACAGAGCATTGTGTTAACAGTAAATCATGATGTCAGAAGATGCAATCACAGTCTTTTAAATCAGGATTAAGCTTCATGAGAGAGAGAAGAAGGGAGTAGACTAGATGATCTTAATCCAAACATTTTATTACTAATATGTGTTTATTACCATGTAATATATTATAACAGATTATAGTACTACTAAAACAGACATCACAAAAAGTCCTGTCAGTAAAAAGGAGGCAACACTTAACTCACTTGTGCTACAAGTATGCTTTTTATCCTGATAATGTCAAGTTGTTCCCTTTTAGAGAATAGGACGGGAAAGGACTCCCTTAGTTGCTGTAGGTGCTAACGTGGATGAAATAGAATATGTAGCCATAAGAGGTACAATTTCTATCCTTGCATAACTGACAGAAGGAGGTAAGGCTAACAGAATTGAAAAACTGAATAAACCCCATGGCATTTACAAAGTCCCACTCAGCAACACAGCAGGGTGCAGGAATATTCTCCTTACAGACAAATCGTCCTGCTTTTAATGGCTAGGCAGCTGGCCAGCAGGGATTACTAACCTCATTAATATCTCATGTTTAGTTCTAGTTTATAAATAGAGCTGCAATTATGCATGTACACGGCCTATGCAACTAAGTGTTCTTATCGCTGTTTCCCTCCTGTCCTCTTCTCCAGCCTCTCCATTTATTTTGTTTATTGTGTCTGAATTTAGACTGTTAGCTCGACAGATCAGAAACATTTGTTTTTACAGTTAGCATGATAAGATGATCTTGTTCTGATGGGAGCTGTTGTAATGCAAATACAATACACATGCAGCTAATTGGTTAATGTTGTTAAGCTCTTTGACAAAAGTCCTTTTGCAGTTATTTTACTAACAAAGAAGTACTCTGGTGAGCAGTACCTGGATTGGAGCACTGGAGATTCAGGTTAGAAGCTATGGCATACTCTTGTCTTTTCCTCCTATTTTCCTTAGGTCGTTTATGCTGCAATTTCAGCTGTTCTGGTGACTTAGTTCCTTGTGATCCTGGACTAAAGGCAATTGCTTGTTCCTGAAACCAGCTTTCTTTATGACCACTTCTCCTCTCTTGCATGTTGAGGAAGTCACCAATGATATTTCTATTATTAATATTTTATAATTAGTGGTAGACTATCAGCAGGGGAGTGAGATGCTTGGAAAGTGAGAGTAGTGGATGAAGACCTCTCAAGGAGAAAGGGGATTTGTTCTCCATTCCTTGTGTAAAAGACAAACTGTATCATAGGATACAATCTCTTCTAGTATTTTTTTTTAAATCTGATGACTTCTCTTTCACTGTTTTGATGAGATTAGCCCTAAAATAAATGGAAAATAATGTATACTGTTTTTTAACACTCTAAGAAACAGTTCAAGTACTTTCTGTCTTACACATCCACAATTATTAACTGTTTAATGAAAATTTCAAATACAACGTAAATGACCTGGTTTGTTTGCTAAAAGTCCATCAATAACTTGATGATAAGGCTAAAGTAATACTACTAAACTTTTTTTCTGTATGGCTATTCTGGCAGAAATTAATGTAGTTGGAGTTGGTTAATATTGGCAAGTACTTTTCATCTAAGACTCTCTTTGAGGTTGCCTACAATGTTTTACAGACTAGAGTAGAAGAGAAAACGGATTATTTCAGTTGGAAGGGACCTACAATGATCTTCTAGTCCAACTGCTTGACCAATTCAGGGATGACCAAAAGTTAAAGCATATTGTTATGGACATTGTCCAAATGTCTCTCAAACACTGACAGGCTTGGTGAGGTGGAGGGTCACAGTGAGGGGGGGTGTGTAACAATTGCACATTAAAACAATGATTCCAATGAGAAATTAGGGGACCTCTGTGGTTTGGAGCTTTGTCCTGGCTTCATTACTAAGTAAATATTCCAAAATTTGGGTATGTTGCAGAATTTTAAAAATCAGCCAGCAACAGAAACTTGATAGTATGTAATAGCTAGGTAACTCTCCTGAGATTATATTTCTACTCAGTATGGCACAACCCACACCTGCACAGTTTGAGCTATTCTTTGCTTGCAATTGCTCTTTTCTCTTGATGGTGCTGAAAACACTAAGAAGGTTTTCCTGTTCTCACAGCAACCTATTTTTATGGAAGAATAGTAATGGCAGAGGAGAGGAGAGAAGATCTGCATGAAACACAGCAAAAGGAAACAGATCAGGAAAAAATATTCAGGGCGTAGTATAAAAATACTCATAGTTAGCAAAATCACTGTGATGGCTATTCTCTCACTATTTTGTTCCTTATACCTATATATTTCACCTCATTTATTGTTTGCTTGAATTTCTTTCCTTCCTCCCTGCCCTGTCCCTCCCTCCCTTCCTCTGCCATCTCTCCTTTGCCTCCTACTGTCCTCATTCCCTGCCTCCTACCCTCCTGTTTCCATAAGTGCTTCTCCAGATAACTGTGACATGCTACAACAGAGAGAAGCAGGAAAAGGTAATAAGAGTGAACCTAAATACCCACATGTATCTGTCCCATGCTTAAGCTCCCATTTCCCAGGCTTTATGTTACCAGTATGCGGCAAAGCAGCAGAGCAGTGCATGTCCTTCACCGCCCACCCAGAGACACCTTCCTCCCCATGCTGGTCTGGGTACCCTTGCCCACAGACCCATAGTGGCTGCACGGACACAGACAACATTCTAACACAGACACATTCTGATGAGACAACAAGGCCTACAAATCACTTAGGGACCCTTCATTATATTTTTCATGAGAACACTTTGGCCAGAATACCTTATGAAGTCTGTGAAACCAGAGCCATATTGTCTGAATAATGAGGACAATCAAGAGTTTGTGTGTTTAAAACAACCTGGTGGGCAAGGGTGCCAGCAGTGAAAGGGCTGCTGCAGCCTGGAGGTGCAGGTGTGCTGTAGTTCATTTGGTATTTTCCTATTTGAGAGTGGGTTGCCTTGTCTTTTTCTACCTGGTTCAGTTTTATGGAAGGAAACAAGCCATTGTTTTGAGTTGAAGGCTGAACTACAAGGAAAGGGAAGCCTGAGCTAGGACATGGTGGTTGCCTGTTTTGTTGACTTAGATAACAGAGAAGAGAGGCTTCCTGATAGCAGCAAAGCATTCATTAATATTTAAAGATGGTTATAAGGGCTTCTTTTTGTACAGTCCCCTGTGACTAGAGCACGAGTCTTATGAGGAGAGGCTGAGGGAACTGGGGTTGTTTACTCCGGAGAAGAGGAGGCCCAGGGGACATGTTATCTCCCTCTAGAAGTACCTGAAAGGAGGTTGTAGTGAAGTGAGTGTCAGTCTCTGCTCCTAAGTAACCAGTGATACAAAAGGAAGAAAGAGCCTCAAGTTGCACCAGGGGAGGTTTTGGTTGGGTATTGGGGAAAAATCCTTCTCCAAAAGGATTGGAAAGTCCTAAAATAGCTGTCCAGGGAAGTGATGGAAGTCATCATCCCTGGAGGTATTTAAAAGACATGTAGATGTGGTGCTTAGGGACATCGTTTAGTGCTGCTGATTTGTTTTGTTGGCTCTAGCCAGGCATGGAGACTTCCTGAAGGAGGTGGCATCCAGACCCTAGAGGGTGCTGTATACAGGTCATGTTGATAGGCCTAGCCTGAAGGCCAGGATGTTAGAGAAGTTCTCTACATGCTGTCCTTCAAAAAAAGTGGAGACTGTGAAGGAAAAGACTTGTCCCTCTCTTGCTAGTTGTCCGTAGGGGCTGACAGGCCCTTGGAGGTAAAGTGGAAATAATCAGCATCACAGAGTCTGAAGTTCAGTCTGACTTCCCTCTCTGCTACAAAAGTCTGGTCAATTATGTCAAAGGCAGGAAGGCTGTGCCTGCTATGCCAGGCTCCATGAGAGGTCACAGGGTGTGCTGTGTGGAGAGGAAGCAGGTAAGCACTGGAAAGCCTTCACAGGATGGTAGAAAGGTAGTGGGATAGATGCCTTTCTGGAAGCATCTTTCTGGTATTTGGTGTTGATTTCATGGGGACAGCCTGAAGCACTCCCACCACAATTTCTTAAAATTGCAGTTTGTAGGCTGCTAGAATGTACTATAGGAAGTCACAAGCAATTAGGCTCCAGGCATTTCAGCCTGGAACACAAAATTAGGTAGTTAGCTTTTGACCTTCATATCTTGGTCCCCACAAAGGGCTAATAATAATGTAGCACCTCAGCTGAGTAGTGTGAAAATTAATCCATTACATTTGTGAAGTATCCAAACACTCAAATACTCTGAAATGGAGCACACCAGAACAGCCATTGAAAAAATTGACAAATCTGTGTTCTGAGGAGGATTTGGTAAGCATGAATTAAGTAAGACCTCTAAGGTCACATACTGAATAAAAATAAAAGTAAATGGTATATATCCATGCACTGGGTGAACTGTAGATTCTGGAGGAAAAATATGCTCATGTAATGAAGGTCTGAACTGTAATCCACGTGTCAGAAGGCAAACAAAAATTTACAAGTAACCTGAAGTCTTCAGTTATGAAACTTTTGCATACTTGTTCCTGCAGCTTTGGTGCATCCTTCCTCCTTTCCTCCCTCCCTTCCTTCCCATGATGTCATACGGTATGGGATATCCTTTCTGGTCTACTGAGGTCAGCTGCCCCAGCTGTGTCCCCTCCCAGCCTCTTGTGCAGCCCCAGCCTACTCGCTGGTGGGGCAGCTGTGTAAGCACTGCTCAGCAATAGCTAAAAGATCAATGTGTTATCAACGCTTTTGGTCACAAATCTTAACCACAACACTGTATGAATTGCTGTGAAGAAAATTAACTTTATACCAGTCAAACCCACTGCATTTCCTTTCTTCCTCTTTTTTTTTTAAATCTTTTTTATTCTTGTTTGTTTGTTTCCATTCTCCCCTCTCTTTTTCCCTCTTTCTAGCAGAGCATTTTCAAATGTAGCATCTTTTCTGCCACTGTGAAAGTGACTTCTAAACATACAGTTAACTTATTAGAAAGCAAATCTGGCTGGATTTTTTCCCAAATTTTAGAGCTTGATAACATCCAGGAAAAAATCAGAATACTTTGATGTTTTTGCTGCAACATGCTGAGCACATGACTCATCTTTACTATGTACTGCAATTTAGCAGAACTTGGATCCAGAACTTAGAGAACAGACCAAAGTGGCACTTCAGGTTTGTTGGTATATGCATTTAAAAAAGAACAAAATTCCTAAAACAATGAGAGAGATTTTGGACTGCTGATCCATGCAACTACACTAAGTGGCTTAAAAAAATATTCCAAAACTATAGTTGCAACCAGTTGCACAATGCCAACAGGCAGTGTGATAAAAGAACTAGATAGTATTTTAATACTGAAGTACAGGGTGGGATGAAAAATGAGCTTGTGGGTTGTTTCTGCTCTTTCTAATAAGCTCATTTGTGCAGTGTGATGTGCATGGCTAGCTCTGCATTGCCTGGTTGGACAGGCAGGAGCAGCAGGAGCCCGGGTGTCCACTCGTGGGCTATGTTGGCAGCACAGCCACAGGCTGGCTCTGGGCTTGCTGCCATGCAGGCATGAGATAAACACACTTCATGTCCAACCGCTTTAAGGACTGCTCTTTCTGAGCAGCAAAAAGACAGCCCCTGCCTCTACCATTACTACTAGCAGATATAGAGTGTCTACTTGCTGTTTGATCTCAAAGAGGTCACTTCATTTCTTTTTGCCCACAGCTCTTGAAAGTACGTAACTGAACAGTGCACAGCAACATGAAGCCAGGGCTAGGCTATCACGGGAGGTCTTTATCTGATACTTGCTATTGACTTTAGAGCTCTGCCAAATCTTTCTGCAAAAGTTTGGCAGCATCTGCAAAGCACCAGTAATGCTTCCTAAATATCTAAGGCTTCCATGTCACAGCAAATGAAGCACCTTACACCGAAAGAGATAGTGAGAGCTCAGCAGTTATGAGAATCTTTTTTTTTTTTTCATTTAAATGGTTACCTGGCAAACTAGCTCTCCTTGTCCTGTCGTCTTCCCATGTATTTTTGTGAGCACTCTAACAATATTAATGGTAGCACAATGATAACTACAAATCAGGTTCTTACATTTCAAAACAAGAATGGAGTGTTATTAATACAAGCAGTCTGATTTCCTCGTACAGGTGTCCTGGTTTGAGCTACAACAGAACTAATTCTGTTCAGTGAAGTTAAAGTTACTTTCCATTTAAGTTTCTTCTAAGTAACTCCACCTTCTGAAGTGAACTGCATATTTCTGTAAACAGTGCCTGCTTCTAGAAGTGATAGCACTTGCTGTTTACAGATAATACTAAGGTTTGGTATGCAGAAAGACTTTTGTTTATACCTGCTCCTACAGAGACCAAGGTCACTGCTAAATCTTGTGCACCATGTTGGGGTGCCACTAAATCAGAGTTCACACCTGCAGGAAGGAGTGGACAGGACAGGTGACCCTAAACTGACCAGCTAGGTATTTCATTCTGTATATGTCATATTCAGTATCAAGCTGAAGGATCACGAGGTTTAAGTCCTCTTCTTCAATGGCTGCTATCCAAGGAGAACTCTGTCCCTTCTGCATAGATCCCAATCATACATTTCTGAATCCAGTTCCAGAATCCAGCTCTTGAGTCTGGTTCCCATTTGCTGCTGAGTTCAGTCTTGGACTCCCCTAGTGCAAGTCCCATAGCATCAGTGGCGATGGTGATGCAATTACCACAGTGGGGTTTGGATCTATATTGGGCTTGTATTTATTTTTATATATTTCATTTTGTTATTTTCATCAAAGCTGTTTTAGTTTTCTTTTCCCACCCATAATCTCCCTCCTTTTTTCTCTCTCCCTTACACTTTGGGAAGGGAGAGGGGTTAATAGAGAGTGTCTGTCACATGTTTAGTGGCAAGCCCAGCCCTAATCCTTGACAAAGGAAGGCTATAAAATTCACCCTGCAATTCCTTCACCAAGTCTCAGTTCAACTACTGCATTTAGTTTTTAAAAAAATCTGATCTGCCCCTAAATGTGAGTCTGCCATGGTACCATGGAGGCTACCAGCTGGGCGGAAGGAGTTCTGCATTTCAGCCACTGCCCTGGGCACTGCCCATGCATCATAGCTGAGAGCTGTTTAGGTAGAACACATAAGCAATCCTCAGGCAAAACATGTAAACAGCATTTTGGGAGGTAAAACTTTCAAAAGTGCTAAGCTGCTGAATAAAAGGGGCAACTTCTGCCTGTGCTTTAAAAACAAATAATTAAGGACAGAATAGATTAATTTACTGAGGGGGAAAAATGGTGGGGATGTGAGTGTCAGGTTCCCAAACGCAGGGGGAACAGATATCTAACTCATGAATCTGGAGTGGCTTTTGGGACAATCTCTCCACAAACTTCTTAACTCTGCTAAGACCTGAGATGCTACAGGACATTTGCAGAAGCAAATCTTTGTGCGGCAGGGAGGCTCCTAATCAAGAATTCAGTATATGTGAAGTTATGACCCCTCCAACAGCAAGCAATGGCTGAATCAGAGTTTGAGGGATCAGAGTTTTGTACTTGCTCTCTATTTTCCACATGAAGGCTTATTTAGAGTTTTATTTTACTAGTTTATTCTTTTGTTGTTTAATCTGTGTGTGTCTTAGTCTCTCACACATGAAACAAGGGGGATGTGCCTACCAGAACTGTCACCTGAGCTCTGAAAGCAAAGTCTATACAGATTTTGAGCCACTATTGTTGCCATTGGGATTGTATAACTAAGGTAGATTCTTCAAATAAAACTAAAGCTGAGGACGTGTATTCTTAGAGTAGTATAAATCAATCCTGTCACTTAAAAAAAGGCAATATCTAGAAAGATAGTTTTGGTTAATTTTGTTTTGTTTACAGTACATTTCTACATGCAGTACAGTATACTGAGGACAGAGTTTTTGCACTCAAGGACAAACCACCCAAAGCCATACCACTTTAGATACTATGGAGAGAGAGACTCTGATCTGCCAGAAGTTCTTGCACTGAATCAGAAAAGGAAGAGTTCCCTCAGTTTATCAATCCCCTCATAAAAGAATGCAGCTGTAGTTTCGACCTCGTTACAAAGAAGAGAATTCATGGAAGACAGAAATGTCAGAAATGTTCTAACCATGGGAAAAATATCAGTGGGAACTTTACCTTATTAGGCACTGGTGAACGCACTCCTCTTGCAAGAGCTTTTTTTCATGAGTTCTCTGCACTAATATTCTCACTTAAAGCTAAAGGCAAATCCTTAAAAATCCCTGTTCTCTTCCATTGGTCCTGCTATTACTTTTTGGGGTTGATCCTATTTAGATTTTCAAATTTCAGTTGCCTATACATTTCTGTAGGAGGAAAGTTTTGGGGTTTTTTTTTTTGCTGGTTTCAGTACCAGGTTTTAAGTAATTGAATCAATTAAGTTAGATGCTTATGGAAAACCTCAGCCCTCTCTGTAGGATTTGCCTTGCTAGATCATGCAAGCTAAAATACAATTTGCTCTCTCTACAGTACGTGGAGTTTAATAAGGTTTCAATTAAAAAAACCACCTTACATCCCTTTTATTCTAATACGAGCAGATTGTAAAGTCTGTCTGGAAAGATTAGGAGAACAGTGACACATCCTAGATCAGAAGTGACATCCCAAGACCAAAAGCAGTGAAATTAGAGCTATTCAGAAGAGAAAGATCTTTCTATCATGTCAACAAAAATTGTTCTGTGTTTTCAGGACTCTTTATTATTTGTCACTTAACCTCAGGAACAGAAGTAACAGTTTTAGAAAGTGTTTGACTTTCATCACATTTGAAAAAAAGATATTAGATTATAGCAAACATCTTTTATTTTCTAAAAATAATGATTTAACAAAGCAAGAGTTGATAGTTATGGGGTTTTTTAGCTTACAGGGGAAAAAAAAATAAAAGACAAACAAACCCCTGACCCATCTTCTACTCAAATCCCAGGGCTTTTTTACAGATATCAGCAATGTGATCACAAACTGTTTACAGCTTTAGGAAATCAGATCAATTTTTGCAGTCTACCTTTAAGACAGGACTTCAAATTTGCAGCCAAGTATCTCGAGTAAACCCTTAGTCTGTGAGTTCATGAGAGAGGAGAAGTTTCCTTACTTAAAATGCTGAGACCTCAGTTGACATATGCTTATAGGCCATAACTGAACAGATGTTTCTCTCATGTTCAGCAAATGAAAAATATTATAAAGAAATGTGTACACAAATACAAGTCTAAAATGAAAATTTCAGGGTAACACTCTAGAAATTAGAACTATGAAAACAATTTTTATTACTATTCTGAGGTCAGCTGACGTGAAACTGAAATAACCTTTAATCAAAATAATGTTGACATAGTATTTCAAGTTTCTACCATCTTTTTCATCTAGTTATTTTCATACAGCTTTTTTTCTTATCTTTATGCATTTTGGAGCAGGAAGTAGTGGGAGATATTTGAGTAGCTGGGGTGGGAAGTAGAGAATATCTTACATACCAAGTTCATTCACATGTATGCCTGTGCATATACAATGAATAAAAGGCAGCAGTACATGAGAGATAGTACAACCTCATCTTGGAAACCTCTAAAAGAAATGCAACTTTTTGTTTAATTATCAATTTGAACATACAAAA
This sequence comes from Galbula dea, assembly GCA_013399015.1. Lineage (NCBI taxonomy): Eukaryota > Metazoa > Chordata > Aves > Piciformes > Galbulidae > Galbula > Galbula dea. The sequence continues at coordinate 5,626,416 of VWZX01000708.1, forward strand.
CAGAGAAGAATTGCATATTTGCTGCAAGATTGGTTAGAAATTTCTCCTTTCAGTGGACTTTACTCAGGAGAGGTCCAAGTGATGGAGCACCTGCCTAAGGCCCTGAGCTCCAGTGCACATGCAGGAGCAACAGAGAAGCATTAGATTACAAATCTCCCATGTTTTCTAGAGCTTAGTTTCAACAGTTCCCACTTGTAATGTTGGCTGTTGCAATTCTTCTGAGATGGGACAATTCCCCACCTTCATTTCATAGGCACTAGGGAGAGACTGTTATTAATTCATAATGCTACTGTAAAAGTAGTACTGTAAAAGGGGAAAAGTAATGCACAAGTGTCTGAGAGACCACTGGAGAAATGTTTGTAACCATGTAAAAAGAGAACTGATGCAGCACTGTTTGACTCAGGATGAGTAAGAACAAGCAGAAGAAGAAAGAGCTTTACAGAGCTCTGTAAGTGCTATGAAAGCTTGTATTTGATGTAACAGAAGAGGAAGTTGCATTGGAAGTATTTAGAAATAAGAATGACTTGATCGAAACTTTTGGCATGGCAGCATTCTACAGAAGGTATACAGTCATGTGAGAGGTCAAGAAAACCAAGCAGCTAAAGAGGGTAATCAGTGATCAAGCTAGAAAGTGAATTCTTGTGGGACTGCTACCTCCTACACTGGTGAGCACACCCTACAGACTGCTCAGTGTATTCTGTATAAAATTGGAGGCACTTTTTTCAGCTTTCTATGAGACATATTTCACACAGAAGTACAAAAACAATTCAGAACTTTGTCACTTCATAGTCAGATATTTTTAGACAAAATGTTTTAAAGCAGTGCCTTTTTTTTATGTTAATTAAATAGTTGGAGCACTGTAGAGCAAATTGCTAAAATGAAAATTTTACAATACTCATTCTGTCATAGCTTTATTTGAAGTAGGTGAGTGGAGATCAGGTAGAAAGGCATGAAAGCCATCCAGTGGCTAATATTTGATCCCATAATCAAGCACTGGTACCAAAGCCTTCAAACAGAGTATCTGGGCTATTTCACTTCTTCTGGAATGAGGAGTTGAAAACAAAGACCAGTGCTAGAATTCAGGAATGTATTTAATTTTCTTTGACTTGATACCCAGTTAATGTTCTAAAATCTGGAGAATAAATTCTCCATCTTGTGTTTATGGATGGAACTGTTTTATAGTTGTTTGCCTGATTTGTTTATAATTCAGTAGGAAAGATTTGGAGATTAGATTTATCTTTCAGAGAAAGTTATTATAGAGGAATGAAGCAGTTTGGAACAGAAATAATAAACAAGGATATGTATTCATCTTAGCAATACTGACCTTGCAGGAAATTAATTTGTATTTCTGTTTCTTGGTAATTGCAGATAAAACTTTACTAAATAATACACAGCTTGTTACTGAAATACATTTTATAAGTACAAATATTTGGAACTAACTAAACAGTTTGAGGATTTGTATTGGGACCAAATCCAGCCTTGTGGTGTTAAGGCTGCCTAGTCTTCACCTAGCAGCATGTTTTTAGGTTACGATCCTAAAATCATAGCCACTGACACAAGCTTTTGAAAATCGCAGTCTTTAGGAACATGAACAGGACCTGGCAACTCTTCTCAGCAGGGCACTATTCAAGTACCAGAACTGAGCCTAGAATTTTCTTGAATAAGTTTTTCTTTTGTCCACTAGCCATTGGTGTTGGGGCTTATAGGACTGTTTCCTTTTAAAACTTTCCTTTTAAGCATGATTTGGCCAATATTTTTTAAACTTAGACTCTGTCAGACTTTTCTTGATTTTAAAAATAGAAAATTAACTGTGAGAGAGATCTTGCTAGTCTGTAGCAATAATACAAAGCCAGACATACTGTTACATGCCTAAGGAGATTCAAGGGAGTAAACAGTCCTGAGTGCACAGAGTTCTTGGCAAGACACCCCACATCCCCAGAATCTATGATTACACCAGCTCAAACTTGTGAAGTCAAGTCTGTGAAGAAGTATCCCACATTCCCATACCAATATGCAAGCAATTGGTTCCTTCTACCATGTTACTGTGGAAAATGATTTTCCAAAATAATTTATGGGTGTTGCTTAAATTGGTTACTTTCAATTTAGTGATAACAGCAGCAACAAGAAGCTTTCAGAGGATTATGTTTACAGACTATCCCAAACCTCTGATGACATTCGTATAAGGATAGCTCATCTTCAGGAGATAATCTTTGTGGACATGTATATAATTCACCCATGCTCTTGAGCCAAAGGCTTTTCAGTCCTAAGAGTGTCTGCAAAAGACTCCACCTTTGTGTGCTCTGTGCTTGAGCTGTGACAAAACCTGTTTCTCCTGAGAGTGTTTTTTGCCTGTAGTATTACACCTTAGGTTGTCGTTCTTTCCTTTCTCATGTCCTTTTGCAAAATAGTGCATTGGTTTCCCCCAGAGGCATATTGTCTTTTTTCTTCACATTCTGCCTTCTTTTTGTTCTATCACTTTATAAATTCCAGTCTGTGTTAGGAAAACATGATCTGCCACAGGAATATCACATTTATGCTGCTAAGGGCTAATAAGGAGCATCTTGGAAGGTCCCACAGTTCAACATCTGACACAGGCAAGCCATTCTGCAGACAGTAACTTCTAATGCAGATTTTGTTTTGGGAGTAGTACAATTGCTGTAGTTTATTCCTGATAGGTTACAACTCTTTGGAGGTCCTGTTGTGAATATTATTTTAAACTTTCAGGATGAGGGGACTCCTAGGCTGTATGAGGTATGATCTACCTGATTAATTTATGGAATAAGTGGTGTAAGAATCTATTTGTTTGCCAAATAAAATATCAATGTAAATGGATCTTTCTGTGCTTGGTAATTTTGGAACACAGTGTACCATTGACTTCACTAATGCATATTGCTAGTTGCTGTTTCTGCCCTTTAATAAAATCTTCTGAGGTTGATATGATTTAAGTTTTCCATTTCCCTACAATTAAGTGGACACCAAAAAGTGCTAAGCAAACTTAAAATGGCCAATATATTCTTAGAAAAAAACATTTATTATCTTGCCTGTCAATAAAAAAATAAATCTACACTTCAGTAAACTAATTCTGTATACAGTTACATAAAATGTAGGAAAATCCAAAGAGCAAACTAAAACTAAAACCAATGTGAAAAAAACATTCTGCTAAAGGCAGAGTTTTGATGCTGCCTGACCATTTCCTGTTGTTTCTTTAGCTTTCAGTGTCTTCTTGCACATTTTGGGTAGAGCTGTAGAGGAGTTGAACAGTGATTATTTGCCTAATTTTTTCATCCCCAGGGAATTGCTTCTAATCCTAGATCCTGTGCAGCTGCAGGTTACTGAGAATGATTCTGGAGAAGGATTTTGCCCTCTTCCTGTTAACTACATGCAGAAGAGCCAGCAAAGATATATTTGTTTATTGAAACTGTTGGAACATAAGATCTAACACCATCAGAGCTTCCATGCTAATCTAATACCCTGTCTCTGACTGTAGCAAACAGCAAATATGTAGAGAAGAGTGTAAAAATAGGATAAAGACAGTTGGTCTTTCATGAGTATTCTCCCAGAATCCAGTGATTTGCATTTAAAGTGTTTCCTAAGCCAGCAATAATATCTTTGTATTTAACCATCTGTGCATTATTCTTCCATTAGATTGTTCAATGTCTAACCTGTGTAAAGTTTTAGGAACCCCAGCGCCCTCTGGAAAGGTCTACGCATTATCTGTGCATTGTGTGAAAAAAGTAGCTTAGTAGTTTGATTTCATGTCCTAGCTAGTCTTTATATTGACAGACAGTACCAGCAATCTTTCATTATTCATTTCCATGCCACCCACACAAGTCCCCCAAAATACCATTTAAAATCTTGTGCCATATTAACTCACTGCCAGTCTTCTGCACTAAAGATTTAATTGAAAAATTGCACACAATTGTTAGCAGCTCAGTTCTTTCACTTGGAAATTCCTTAGAATCCTTTGGGAATATTGTCAGAGCTGGCAGTTACTGTTCTTTTTGTCTGTTAATTCCATAATTTCTACCAAAATCTTGACTAGAGACAGATTTTCCTGAAACATGACTTGTAAGCAAGGCCTTGCCAAGGTGAGTTTTCTGTTCTCCCCTGATAGGTGGGAGTTGGCAAATGATGCTATGAAGCTGCTGAGGAAAAAAAGAATGAAATTACTAGCATATGCTATCTAGTGTCCACAGAGTACAAGATGGAAAGGCAGATGACAAATCAATAAACAGTGAGTAGGTCATAGTTTGAATCTGAGCCTTGTAATTCATCATCATACCACAACCAAAATCAAATGGGCAGCATAGGGTGATGAGCAGCAGTTAAGGCACAGAACTGCAGCAAAGATAAACAGGATGTGTGAGTTGGAGGCTGTTTCAGTAATGGAGAAGTAAATAAGTAACATCAACATGTAAGTTTAGCATTGCATGAAAGCTGGTGTTAGCATTTGATCTTAGTCTTTCATGTTTTCCTGTGCCACTATGGACTGAGATACTTTTAGTGAGTAGATGTAGTTAGTTCAAGCATAATGTAATCTGGAGCTAATTTACTTTAGAGCAGTCCATGCAATCAAAGCTCTGTGATGAAAGCTGTTTTCCAGATAAAAACCCCCAACATTAAAGGTTTGTTACCAATTGGCATATGAAAATGAATTAAGAAGAAGGAAAAGTGGAATGACTAGGCTAGGAAAGGAAAGCATGTACTGTCTGCACTATTGCTATGCTGTGTTTGGACAGAACTTCAACATTTCAATCTATCCTCAAAAAAATTTAAAAATCTCTGCAGACCATTGCTCATAATCATCTTCTAGGACATCTAGGACATTCTGAGCTTGTTCCTTTGTTTTGGGTTCTTGTTTTAACTGCTTTGTGCCCTGTGCCATTGCCAACAACTGTAGAAGGAATGTGTAAAATACCATCAAATTTGGGAAAATAGGACATTACATTCAATTCAGTCATTTTGCTCCAGCGTAAATCACTACATAAGGTGCAAGGCAATAAAGACTGAGCACCACTGTATTTCCATAGCCTGACCTTAATATTAAATCCTATGACTGGTGAGTCAGTTTCTGTCTGGTAGTTTGACATTTGCCTCTCACTAATCATTCTGCACAATTCCATTAAAAACATTATATATTAAAGGAGGGAAATTATAACTCTTGGAACTAATTTCCAAGTTTCCAACCCAAAATAGTATTGCAACTGGGGAAAATTTGAACAGGTATTTCAGTTCAGGACTCTTGGCTAGCTAATTGCTGCCATATATAGTTAGTGTGTATCACTCTTCAATATGTGAGGTGCCCCACCTATAGCTGCTGTAAGATACTTAAAGAAGACTGTGCCATAATTTTTCTGATGATCATAAGCCCAGCCAGCTATGTGCTTATCTCAAGAAGGGCATTGTGATTTATAGAGACTTTAGGTTTGAGCAGTATTTACGTGGTTACACAGCCAAGTGCTGGATTGTGTTCACAACTGAAGCCAAGGGACTTTTGTCATTGATCTCAAGGTGAACAGGTTTGAGCCACAAATGCAAGGCTAAGGCTAATAAGGCAATATTCAGTTTCTCTTGAGGGTTCAATGATTCCAGTCTTAGCTTCCTCAATATCCACTGCAGCTATACAAACCCAAGGACACTCAACACCTGTCTAGAATCAGAACAAGAGGTTAGATTTTCAGGGCTTAGCACGCATTAAAGAATGATTCAGGAAATATGGGGCAAGGTCTGGCCCACAAACATACATTTTCCCAGCAAAATGTAAGCATCTAGGGCCTACAAGCACTTCATTACATGTATTCAAAGCCATAGTTGCTCATATCCATCTTTTATGTAATACCACAGTAATAAATGCCCTTTCCCAGGAAGTGAGAAGTGTGGGTTTCCAGGAGTATATAAGCCTGAGTGGGTTTGAACACAACTCCTAGATGGCGGTCCACCACCAGCCTCTCTGTTCAAAGACACCCTCCATGTGTCTTTTTGAAGCTGAGCCATTATGCAGCCATGAACTTAGCTGTCATTTTCTATCTGTTTCTGACAACTTTCAAATCAGGTAGCTCATCTTAACCAAAGAGAAAGTATCAAAGATGTAATCTCTGGAAAAGGGCAGAGCACACATCTGCTCCTAATATTTCATTTTACAGACATAGATGCCAGCTCCCCTGCACGCCCACCCTTCTTCACTCACTAACACTGGCAGCCTGAATCACAACTGCCCTGCCTTTTTCTGCTTTTCAGATGCTTTCTATTTAAGTTGGGTACCTGAAGTGGGTGGTATTGATTTTGTTTGTGGAACATTCCTGTGGATTATGGGGGCTTGTTTTCTCAACATGTATTTCTTTTACCCTTCTGTTACGTGGGAAAGTTCTTCATGCAAACTTCAGCAAGCCATTCCTAGTTAGAGGGTCATTCAGGTCACATTACACTGGACAATTAGGCTTTGCTTACCCCTTTATGCTGTTGAATTTGTCACTTAATGGAGACAGTGGTTTTAAAGTGTTTAAAAATTTGATAACACAAATGAAGCTTCTCCTTTCCTACCTCCTGAGTAGACCTGAGCTAAGCAAGAGCAATCAAGTCCCATATTGATAACTACACTGAAATCTCAACTCCTTTCTGAAATTCTTGCTTTATGTATATCCCATTAAGCTGATGGTTATTCAAAGTTTTTGACAGAATGATGTTCTGAATTTCTAAAGTGTGCTGCGCTTCAGACTTCTTCCTTGAAGTATTGAAAAACACCCCTATCATGTAAACAATGTTCCATCTTAAAGATACAGAGATTTTACAATCAAGACAACCTCAAGCTCTATATTACTCTGAATAAAAGTTTATTATATATTTACTTGGCTCTGTTTCAAGATTTTAAATAATGTAAAATTAGCACTCAATATTTTGTGTATATTAATGTAATTCGTCTCCCTCTCCTTTTACCATGACTAGGCATGGCCTGGATATTTCATCTCTTTTTTAATCAATCTTTAGTACAAGTCTTGATGTTTCATTTCCCCCTGTTTCTGGAGAAGAGCCCAGTACAGGCTTACTGATACAAATACTTCCAGATTACCCAAAAATGAAGAAACAGATTCGGCTTTTGTAAATTGACCTAAAATCTGCATTGTACTAAGAAAATGTTCCACTGAACAAAAATACTTCAGAAAGTAAAGCCTGGTAGATATTTTCTTCCCCTCTATCAGTATTTATGGTTGTTTTGAAAAGCCCCAAATGGGAAAATTTATCCCAAAGCTAAATATTTGTAATTCTGCCAAAAAATAGTCATATTTTTGATGAAAAAAAAATTTTTCCACAAAGGTGTGGACTTTGTATAGGAAAATCCTTCTATGTAAAAGACAAAAAAACCCCCAGCAACTGATTTTCTGTAGAACAGTGATTTTTGATGGAGAAGTTTAGAGAGGGACTATTTACCACAAAGTAGGATAGGGGCTTGGAGAATACCTCTAGAAAATCTTAGTCTATTGTTTGTGCACAGTACCAGTACAAAAACCTTTTCACTAGCTGATCAAGTTCTGTCTTGAAAATCAATTTCTTTCTTTGACCTCACTGTTAAAGTATTTGTCCAGGACAGCTATTTGGATATCAATCTATGATTTTACTTTCACCTAGGTTAATCCACCTGTTTTTCTGCCAGATTTCCTTCAATCTACATAGTTCCTTTTCTGCTGACATATTTAATCTCAGTTGATATTTTAGCAGGTTACTGAACCAAGCATTCTCTAAAATTCTTTGTTTATTTGCTCTGCGCCTGCTGGATTCATCTTTCTTGACTACAGATTGCTAAATTTATATTCAACACTCCAGTTAAGATGTGACCAGTCCTTTGTGTGTTACTTACCTTAATTACTCTTCTAACTCTACCATGTGTCTTAATATCATATTTATTTTTCACAGCCATGTCACATTAATACTCATCTTTACCACACACTGATTTGTACACACAGGACTTCCTGCTATTGCCCTTTAGCTTACAGTGGAAACATTCATTGTCCTTTAGCACATCACCTTCCATTTTGCTTTCTTAAATTTCCAGCTTTTTTCTAGTACTTCATTTTCAGCTGATCCAGCTCTGTAGGATATCCAGACAATACTTACTACTGACAACACCTGGAATCATTAGCAAATTTTGTTTTGTCAAAAATGAAAATAATTACTAAAAATAGTAACATAAGACTTCAGCCTGATCTCTGATGAAATTCCTTTTATCCTTCTATTTACACATCAATTGGCCTCTTCTCCCTTGTGACTAGTGACGGGACTAGAGGGAATGGGCTTAAGCTGAGCCAGGGTAGGTTTAGATTAGATATTAGGAAGAATTTCTTTACTGAAAGAGTGGTTAGATATTGGAATAGGCTGCCCAGGGAGGTGGTGGAGTCACCATCCCTGGATGTTTTTAAGAAGAGGATAGATGTGTTTCTTCAGGGGATGATTTAGGGGTAAGAGTAGTGTAGGGCTATCAGTTGGACTAGGTGATCTTGAGGGTCCTTTCCAACCGTAATGATTCTATGATTTGTGAGGTTCATTTAACTACATTTTGGCCAAATAAATTTTTCATTAAGCTTCGTCATTTAAATTTTGACTAGCATTTTCTATGGTACTGTATCAAATGCTTTACTGACGTCTATTTAGACTAAATCTAATGTTTTCTCTTTGTGCAGAAAGACATTTTCTTACTGTTCCTTAGTAAAATATTGGATTAAGCTGCAACTGACTCCTTTTGAGAAATACTACTTGCATTTTATTCTATTTTTCATGTCTTCTCTTCTGCACTTACTCTTTTCTACTTTTCCAAAGCCTTGCCTGACATTCTTTCAGTTCATTTTGTCTGCAGCTTTTGAGTCTTGCCTCTAGAGTTTTGAGGCAAAGTCTATCTTCCACTTTAAATTGTACAAAAAAAAAAAATCATCATAATAACTAACCATTACAAACCCCATAAAACTAATGGGGACAATTTTGCTCTTATTGTATCAGAACAAAAAATACTTCAAATTTTCAGAATAAAGAGATTTGATATTTTCATGTACAGTAAAAGACTTAAAAATCACTGCCTAATCCTGGAGCTCTGTAGCAAATCATAGCTAAAATGACATTATACAAGTATTTTTCATCATGTCAGATACCCAAATTATTTATTTTATATTTTATTTATAAATTTAAAATGTCAGATTCTACTTCAGCTTTAAATGTGAATGTAACAGAGTACCTATTAATATAATGTGTTCAACAATTATTAATGCAAGGACCTGCCTACAATGGAAATTGGGAAAACAGATTACCCTGGCCAAGACATCGGAAAGGTTCATTATGGTGAAAGAATTTCTCTCTTCTGAAATTACAAAAGATCTGAGAGACTTATAAATTTGAGGGAGAGAGGACAAAATTGCATACTTCACACTAAGTATTATACACTACAATCTGTGTCTTTGGTGAACAATGTCCCTGTGCCATATCCTGACTGAAGACTTCACAGTTACAGACATCTCTGTAAAGAAATAATCGAAAAGTCCTGAGCCTAACATACAAAAAATAAAAGTCTCTATTTTCATAGAATTTCTTTGTATTTCTAATCTTTAGAACCTTATTTTTGAGGAGCCAAGCTACTCACACACAAAAAACACACAAGAGTTCAAGAGATGGCCACCTTTGAAGGAAACATGTTGTCTGGGCTTCTATACGAGCTCCGAGTGAAATCCTTCTCATTTTTCCAGGTATTTCTAACAATTCTGTGTTATGCATTCTGTAAACAAGAATTGTTAGATGATTGAACAAAAGAAAAGCTCCTTTTAAACAGTGAAAGTGATGGGTTTTTATTCCTTACACACATGACATCAACAGGATTTGTGGACAGAATACATGCTGTCAAAACATCTTAAACTCCACAAACAATTTAAGTAAGGATTTAGCTCAAAGCTTTTGGGCCTGACCAAAATCACATCAGCTACTTATTGCCAGCATGGTCTATTAGAGGACTCTGAAGGGACAGATGGCCAGGCAGAAGGTATTTGTTGCTTATAACTATACTGGCATGTACATTTCTTTCACAGACAGATTTTTCGAACAGCTGGAGTAGGAGCAAACCTTTTGGCTCCTGCATGTCCTGTGGAAGCAGAGGAGCCTGCAGTTACCTTGGCACTGCTTGCCAATATGTCCATTACCTGCTGCTTACCTTTCCATTTCCACTTTTACTCTCCTTTCTGCAATACCCAGGCTCTGCTTAATCAAAATTATATCTATTTCAATGAAACTGCTTTTACTTTTCTACCACATCTGTTGTGACAAGGGAATGAATTTCTCTCCATGTTCAGACTCCATACTTTGTCTGTGCAACCCTTTCTGTGCCTTATGGATACCTCTACAAAATGTCTTTGTTCTCTCCTTCGAATTTGACAGGCTGTTCTTGGCAATGGCATAAAAATCTGTACTGACTGTCTAAATGCTAGTTCCTTCATAACCCTGTCCATTCTTTGCTGCATAAGAGTATCAGTCTCATTTGTATATATCTCTCTATATCAACAGCTGGTTTATTTCCATCCTTGTTCTTTTCTCCCCTCCCCATCTACTATAACAGGGCAGTGAACTGTGCTATGTTTAAGTGAAAACAACTTGACCCATGTTTTCTGGGCTTCATCCACCAATAATTTGCATTTTTTTTCAGGAAAAATAAAAGAGGCACTTAGCTATACTTAAACAAAAATATTAGTGTTTGATGCATCTGTTTCATCTGGTGTCTCTTTCATGTCAAAGAGTCATTGGGAATAGCGACAGAAGAAATGGTTGAGAAGTAACTGACAATTTTTCTTTTTGCTTAAAAATGCTGATTCTTTTGGGAGAAAAAAAATCACAAAAATCTGACCCTGAACAACCTTCTGATAGAACAGATGTGAGTTTCAAAACTTCTTTGCCAGTTCTGGGATATATGGACTGCCTACTACCCGAGACTAGTTTCTGTCATTCCACAGAAGGAATAATGATGACAGTTCCCAAGACTGTTTTTACACAGAATGTTAACACTAATTTGTTAATTGGTTTCCCAGGCTACTCAGCTTCAACAGTCTAATGAATCATTTGTTTGCTTTCTTAGTGGGATGCCAGTCATCACAAAGTACAAGAAATCATTTCTAAAGAGAGAGAAGCCAGAAAGGATTTTCCAAAGCCTTGTAATAATTGTAAGACATCAGGTTCTTGTGACAGCTGATTAGAGAAATGGGTTTGAGATTGTTATTTTGGAAAGACCTATACCGCTTCAGAAATTACAAAAAGCATCCCTAAACTGTATGTGTCAATAACCAGAAGCCCAAAGAGGAATCTCAGAGATGGGTCTCAGGAAGAGGGGGTTTCTCTGTGCAGTTGTCCATTTCCAAGGGGCTCGACCTGAGAGTCTGCCTGGGAATCTCAGAGCTAGCAACATAACCAGTTTCTTCTCTAAATCAGCTGTTTCAGGAGTAGGTCCAATTTAGCATTTCAGTCCACTTGTCACATACAAATCAAAATCAATTCAAAGGGATACTCTTTTCTATTACAATTAAAATATTTTCATTACTTGATGTATGCCATCCTACAAGAAGTTTTTCTTTCTAAATCCATGCTTCCCTCTGCTCCCAGTATGCAGGTTGTAGCACTGCTCATTACAGTTCATAGTATTTCTTTTTAATGATATCACAGGGGTTATAACCAGGTCTTCATTCTCAACACATTAAAAGAATTTGTGAAAATGTATTTATAAAAATGAAAAATTCTCTTCAGCTTTTTCCTAGAAGTATCCTTGGTTTTGCTTATAGCTGGTTATTTTGGGTGTCATAAGGCTATTTAGGAGAGTCTTATGTTGCTTGCTCACTTCCTTTTAATATATTGCACCTAAATCATGGCACAGTGTAAGGACAGCATAAAGATGACTTTAATTTATTCTCATTCTCAGCTAAAAGCCAGTATATATACTCTGCTTTTTTGGTAACAAGAGGCATGGGCTAACATGAATGTCACTTAATGACATATTTTATATGCTTTGTGAGGCAAACCCAGTACCCATGCCTGGCGTAAACTGCCAGGCAACTATATGGAGCTGCTTAAACTACTGGTCCTCTCCTGAGACCTCGGGAAAAAAACAGTTTGGGGTGAAGAAACATTTTGTAAGACAGTTGCTGATCTGCCCAGTGATAAGACTGACCCTGCCAGGGATCACTTCACACATCTGTGTGAGGGTTTAACTGTGTGTCTGTCTTGGGGTGACCATGCTCAATTATCGTAGTTGTTTCAAGGACAAAACGCACCCCGGTACTGGCAGCAGTAGGCTGTCGGGATAGGCGCCCAGGCCCCTCTGGACTTGTAACCACGAAAAGAGAGGGTTTCTCCGGCACCTAGAGGCAGACAGAGCAGGGTAAACGCCGTCCATAGCCGGACAGTAGCCTGGGATGTCGGGAGAGTACCTGTGGAGCACCGGGATGGGCGGAGGCGTCCGGGCTCGAGGAGCGACCCGCACCTTTTATGTGGGGAGCAACCGCGGCGGGGAGAGGGAGGAGAGAAAAGGAAGCCGAGGAGAGGGGCTAAGGAGAACTGGAGGGAAGCGAGCCGGGTTCTAGAGGAGGAGCTGCGTGCAGAGAGGCGGTGGCGGGCACGGACTCAGTCGGGCCGGCAGCTGACACGGACAGGCGGCAGCAGGGGGCAGGTGCGGGAACCGCCTCCAACCGCGGGGCAGGGGGTTCGGCTCGGCTCCGCGGCCCCCGGACCCTATGGTGCCGCAGCGGGACCTGGCTTCTGCCCGCTGCCTTCGAAAGGGGCCCGCGGAGCGGCACAGGGTAGAGGAGCTCGCCGGCCCCGGAGCGTGGCTGGCATGAGGAACCTGCCGATCCTCCTCATCTCCCTCTGCTGGAGCCTGGGGCGGGTAAGTCACCCGGTGCTCACAGCCGGCCACGGAGAAGGATCCGACTCGCCCCTCCAGACCGTGGAGGAGGTCACTTCTACGGTTCTTCCCGCCGCCCCGTTCCTGAGGTGCCTGTGCGGAACCCCCGGGGCTGACGGCTCCCTCCCTGCTTCTCCCGTTCTCTGGTGCGTGTCGCTTAGCGGTAGCGGCAGCAGGTGCGGAGACTTCGGCGCCGCCGCACTCACTTCGGGAGGAGAGTGACTCCCGCGGCTAGCGCTGACCAGGTGTGCCCGAGGCGGGGGTCTCGCAGGGGAGAGAGAGAAAGGTCCCTTAGCCTCCACCGGTACCTTCACCCATCTCCCCTTTCCCCGCTCCACGGGGTAGGCTCCCTGGCCGTAGCGCCGGGCCGAAGGGGCAGGAGGCAGAAGGGGGGAACCGCTCCGCACCCCGGGGACCTCGTCGGCAGCTGGGACGGCTGCGCCCCGGGGGGAGATCGCGGAGCGGGGCTGAGGGCGTGGGGGCCGGACCGGTCGCCATCGGGTCTCTTCTTCCCAGCTGTTTTCTTCAGCAGTTGGTGGCCACCGCTAGTTTGGGAAGAGTTTTCCCAGAGCTCTGCCATGGTAGGGTCTGGAGAGTCACTAGCAGTCATAATGTAGGGAAAAGCTGCCTGGTTAATTTCTGTTTGGTGCATGCAACCTAGGAAGCATTTGGAGTATTAAAGCCTTCAAGTTTAAGGCGTTTGCTTTCCACATTTTTATATTTTTAAGCGTTTCTTCAGTTCGTAAAGTCTCTAACATTGCTGGAAATACAATTTATGAACAGCAAAAAGAAAAAAAAAATCATCTAAATATTTTCATTTTTTCTTACTTTAAATTGAAAATAACGAATAATTTCCTCCAAAAGTTGGGAAACTATGCTGAAGGTAAATGTGAGCTGCCTGTCAGGAGAAATGTTTTTCTAGTCAAACTGCCTTAAAAATTGTTAAGCCAGTAAAAATGCAAAGAGAGTCCTTAGCTGGATTTTCAGCTGTGTAGCTTCATAATGTGCAACACAGCACACACGGTCCTCTATTCAGTGGTTACAAAGGATAACCTACCCTTAGTAAAGCAGGGGGAAAGATGGATGAGTACTAGCCCTGAAAACTAGTGAGTGCCCTCAAAATCCATTTGGGGTTCTTTGATGTGTTTCAGAATGTGGTCAGTGTTATGTAGTCTTGCACCCTAAATCTCTAGCTTGGTGAAGTCCATCTGAATGGAACAGCTTTATGTACTAGAACAACATATATTACTATTTGGCATGTATCCCAGATTTGAAAAGTAATGTTGTGTTACCTTTGGGCACTAGCAAAGGTTACTGTGAGAACACAAATTTGTTATTAGACCACTGATACTGGGAAGCTTGCAGTTCTTTTAGAAGTATGAAAGAAAGTCGCTTATTTGGCAGGTTTCTTAATTGCAGTAGCTGCTTTGATTTTTCTCTCATTTAGTTAACATTTCTACCTACCTTTCCAAGACCCAGTAATTATAATTCTTTTTGATGAGTAGGAGATCTACTGTTACCTACCAAGTGTTTACAGTTGGAAAAAAAATATTCAAAATCTGTTATGTGAAGGAAAAGTGGAAATTGTAATTAAAAACATTATGTATACATGGGACTTTTTACATGGTAGAGCTATCTGGAAAGTAGGCAATTCACAGCAAAACACAGATATTTTCAGTATAATACTGAACTTTCTATTATGAGTGCTAGAAATCCGTATTTATGTTGAGGATCTGTACAAATTCACTTAAAAAAATATCTGCCCTGATAGATAGAGAGAAAAGATAGGGGAAAGGAAGTAAGGTTCTGATGTTGCAGATGGTGAAATGAAGACATTTGGAGAAGAGAGAGATTTTCATGAGTTTTCATAACAGCTCCTGCTGTTATGCTTATAGCTATTACACTGTATTTTAATACGTTGCACAAGTGGCTTTCCTGCAAGGAGGCTGCAGAACAACCAGGTTCTCAGACCCATCTCTGGGTCCTAGGTTCTGCATCCGCAATCACAGCTTAATTAATTATTACTACTTAAAAAAACCCAATAAATTTTCACATGAGTCAGGTATTGTGAGATTCTGTTACTAAACATCTAAAAACAGGAAGAGAGACAAACTTGGAGACCACCCTTTTCTTGGTAACTGCAGGTGTGAGGATGACTGAAGTACTGCATATTTGCATTTTATTTCATTATGATGTTGTTTCTCATGAGCTAATCTCGCTGCCCCTTCAGCTCCAGTGACATTTCCTGCTTTCCCATTTGTCACGTACTACAGTCATTTCTCCTGTTAGGTGCCTTATGTTTTTCTGTCTGCCTCTGTGAATCCAACTGACTTCAGTACAACTTCCCAGTGTCTTATTTTTCTCCCCAATACTGCTACATCCCTGTCCTTTCCCATGGTCATAGATAACCCTTTCTGAAAGCCAAGGAACTGGGGGCAGGGCTGTAAATGAGTAAAGGCAGTGGTGCTTTCATTTCTAAAGGAATGGGTTTTCTTCCTGTGTAGCACTTGCTTGAATCAAATAATCATGTTCTGGGGACTTCAGGAGGTAAAAAAATACATGATGGAAAAGGGAAGCAAAGCAGCATTTGCCATGTCAAAGCAAATGCAGTTTGATTGGCTCTCAGCTTCTTAACTTACTACAAAAGCAAATAAAGTACACGTTTGCTTTCCTGCTTCAGTTTAACTCACAGTGTTTCTGGAGGAAAAAAGTCTCAAAAACAATGTTGGTAAAGGCTCTAGGAAGTTAAATATGTAATAACTAATAACAGTTGGCCTTGAAATGCTACAGGAAGGAGCCAACAAATGCTCTAGTAGATCATTTTAGCTTTTCATCTTGAAAAGTCAATGTATGAGAAGCTAAAATGGGCAATGACTGCATCTGTAAAATGCTTAGCATATATCTGGGCAAAACCAGTGCCAGTTAGTTGTGGCTTTCATTACTGTTAAGTTGCATCCTTCGGAAAGCATTTTAATTCTTGTCTCAAGACCCTGTCTTGTTTGTTAATTTGACGCAGGTGAATGGTGTTCATCCAGAATGCAGATTTCAGCTGGAGATTCACAAGGAGGAAACAAGGTGCATGGAACTTCTAAAGAATGCAAAGCCAGTGGACTACAATGGTAAGAAAAGACAAGCTGGAACGTAGAGACAAGTGGATGTTCAAGATTTCCTCCCTTTGCTTACTTTGCTGTTGTGCTTCAGTTGTCATATTTGTCTGTGTTGTGCTTGTAATTTTGTATGTTTTAGAATTGATGTAGATTTTGCATTAATGGTACAGCTGCAGCAAGCAGGTTGTGAGAGGTGTGTCAGGCACTAGGCCACTCTAGGTGGGACACCAGATGCAAGCAAATTCATTCTCACATTATACACTGCTGCTGCAAGTGTTTGCTGACTGGCAGAGAAGCTGCAGGCTGGTGATGACAGGATCAGAAGAAAAACTGAGGAAAAAGTTGAGAGCATTGACTTTCAGTGAGACTCAAGTAAAGGGGAAAGAAATTTTAGATCTAAAGGCAACTGACCATTTTTCAGTTCAAAATACAGTTTTGATTTTTACAAAGTGATGTCACATCTAAAACTAATAGTTTAATTTCTGTTGTTGAATGAACTTTAATTGGCTGGTAGTTATGTAATGCCAGATTTGTTCTACAAAGCCCTAATCATGCTTTTTGATATAGTAGCTCAGGTATGTATTATCTCAGAATAGCTGAGAATAGCTCCTTGAAATACTGAAGCTCTTGCTGTGCAGTTGTTTTCCTTTGGCTGATCTAGGTGATACACAGTGTATTTGTTTTTCCATATTCATTCTATTTTGAATGTGCTCTAAAGATGATTATGGTACCTCAGGGACCTGCCATCTGTGGTGCTCTTTGAGCATAAGCAGGAGTCCCAACTCATGATGCGTTCTTCACTGCTTTTCTTGATTTGAATGTGTAACTCCCTCAGTGCATACTCTAATATAAATTTTTATTCAATAAAATTAAAAGGATCATCAGCAGTTTGTATTATACTATAATTTGTCCTTTTTATTAATCCAGGTTAGTAGTTGGAAAAATTATAATAACAGTCAATAACTTGCATGGAATAAATCATCGTAGATTTTATTTATTTATATGAGTGGTAAAGAGAGATGGCTGTTACATAAATAATACTAGTGTGAAGCCAGGTGGAGAAATACTTACTAACCCAGCTTAATGAATTAGATTTTGAATTAATAAATTCACTATTAACTATTACAGAGCTTTGAAAGTCAAGCTTTCTTCATCTTAAGATCCGCTTTTGTGGGCTAATCAAGGGGTATCACACCAGTTTTATTTTGGATTCCCTAAGAGAAGAAAGAAGTTTTCTGTCATTATTTTCTTCACAGCCCCTTTTCAGTGGAAGAGGGGCATCTCTTGAAGGCAAACTGTTGTGGAAGAACTTCATGTCTTGGAAGGAGATAGTATGTTTGGTGTTTATTCAGCCATGCAGGTAGTGATAAAACAGCAGTGGAAGGTTTTATACATTTAATTAAATGCTTGGTTGAAACTAAGGGAATATACCATTTTGTAGAAGACTGAGATAAAACCGTTGTGGCAATAGACCCTTAAATACTGCATGTTTAATGTTGCAGGAGAATTTATTCTTTCCCTCATGTTATAGATGCCTTTACCAACAACCTGTTCAGAGGAGTCTAGGTTTAATATATACATTTGCATTTCCCAAATTACCCATCCTCTGTGTCCTTCTTTTCCTAATAAACTCTCTGTATTCACACAAAGAGGCAAGGAGTATTTTGAACAGACTTACACATTGTCACAGTGATGCTCTAACTGCTGATATAGAATTACTAATGAAAATTGGCAAGCTGGAACTAGTCCAAGTCCTAGCTATACACACCTAAATCTTGTAGTACATTTGAAACATTCATTAGAATAAATTCACAAATACTATTTCGCTTTTTCCCGAATGGCAAAGAGGGTTTTACAGCCCTTGTCATGCTTTTCTAACCTCAGTATGTGCTACCAGCCTTAAAAAACAATAATGAAATCTAAGGAAGGTCTTATCTTGAACTTGGAAATAAAGGTTCATTGAGGTTTTGCAGTGGAGGCTTGGGCCTCCATTATCAAAATCAGTGGGAACTTTTTCATTAAGTTTTTGGGCACCTGAGAAGCGTTCACACATCTATGTAACATGCACTAGAACTTGGCTTCCTCTCTGTAGTGCTGTCTAGCAAATCCAGTTATTTATTTTTGAAGGCTGCATTAGCTTCTATCTGCATTTGTTTTCTTCTTTCCTCCTATAATTTGACATCTGAGATATGGATGCACCTTAACAGGGAGTCTAGGAGAGGATATTTTTTTTTTCATATGCTCAGTTTTTGAGGGCAGATGAATTACATTCTAAATTGCTTATAAAAGCTATTGATTTTCAGGTCCATGTATATAAACACTAATGTGGTTTTTACCTACTACCCATGGCTTGTCTTCCTACAAAATACAGAAGGCTTCTAACAAAAGAAATTGAAAACACATAAAATTTGGCCCACTGCAAATTTCTGACTTTTCTGTATTTAGAATTTTCCCTTATCTTTTTCTGTTCACCTTTAAATGAAAAGTGAACTCTTAAGGTCAAAAATCTTAAAACTCTGTCAACAGAATTTATAACAGGGTTCTGCAACAAAAAGTTCTAAAAAGATTTCATTATGAAAAATGAAGCCTAGGGGTTTTTCATTGATTTTGGACTGAGTGGTTGCACATGTAAATGAATCTTTTCAGCTCTTGCTTTGCAAAATGTATTCTTCTGAGACCCATATGTCAGAAAACGTTTTTACTTTTAGATATGACATCTTAACTTTAAGGAAGGGGTATAGATGGAAAGAGAAATGGCTTTGGAAAAAAAGCCATAAAACTGTCAAAGAGAGGCTTGATAATGCAGCTAGTAATGGGAAATTAAACCAGATAGCATTACCAAAATGATTCTCTTTACTTATTCACAAATTTAAAGCGAGAGGGACCAGTGTTGCTATATAACGAAGCTGAAGTCAGGTGCGCTCACAACATTGTTGAAGGCCCAGACCTGAGCTTAAATGGGACCCTGGAAGAGATGTGAGGTTGGTCAGGGCAATTAAGACCTACTGGTGTGTTCAGAGCCCTGACAAAATTAGACAGCAGATAATTTTAGCAAAGTACCTTGACACAACAGTATTCTTCCTACTCTCTTATTCCTATTTCCACTTTAAGCAGTTCTAGTGTGTTTGCTTTGCTCCCAGTTTGCTAGCTCACCATTTCTCTAGCACTTCCTTTGCCTTGCTTTCTTATTACTTGTGTGAAAGTGCAGAAAGAATTTCAGTCTGTATATGTTCATAAATTCTCCTGCAGCCTAGATGGCATGCTGTGGCATTCAGTCCTACAGTCTAGAAAACATTGCCCGTAAGAGGTGAGATTGCATCTGCTTTGTCAAGTTAAGTACAAAAATCAGAATGATTCCCTGTTTGAAAAATAAACCCTAATCTAGCTGACAACTTCCTGGCAGATTTTGAAAGCACTCTCTCTTTCTTTCATGTATCATGCATGACTAGACAGTTGAAAAAATGCTAAACCTCTCTTTGAATTGGCAATTTTAAAAATCCAACTGCAAAGTGCCACCTAGTGGTTAATATATTGATAAAATGTATATGTAAACAAAACTTTCCAGTAGAAACCCAGTGTTACACATTTTTAAAGATTAAGAAGCACATGTAGGTAAGCAAACTTGTTATTCAAGGACTGGGTGTCATATAGAAGGATGATGAATGTGCTAGCAAATGCTTTTGTAAGCTGAAAAAAATGTGAAACCAAATGTAGTTTAGTCTGTTACATCTCCTTTCATTATGAAGTATCTGCAGATACATCACAAGCATTAAAACCCAAACATTCAAATAAAGTAAGTGATCTCATTGAAACTAGCCAAGAATAGCATCTGCAATATCAGCTGGAGAAACAGGAGGGAAGAGCAGTAAAGGAGTGTCAACATGGCCACACTTTTGAGTAAGTGATTGAGCCAGGGTTTTCTGGGAGGTTTGGTTGTTTCCTTGGACATGCTACAGATGACATACCAGAGACATAAACAATGCAAATGAAGAGACTGAAAAGAAATTGTATTGTAGGGTGCAGGAGCCTTCTAGGCACATCAGAAATAGGAGTGAAGAAAGTGTTTGTTGTTTTTTGGTTTAGTTTTTTTCCGTTACTAGCTTTATGAATAGGCAAAGAGGAAGGTAAAGAGCATAGTAATAGAGATGCACAGAAGAAGTTGAGTTGCTAAGACAGATAAGTGCTGGACTGGTTTTATATGTGTATGTATCAGTGAAAGGACAAAAACATTCAAGGCTTGAGAATTTATAGAAGAATGCAAATGTAAAATGTAGAGAGACTAAATCCATTAATGAACATAAAAGGATAAATGTAGAATACTTTTTTACATAGACAAATAAAATTGAATACGTATGAAAAGATATTGCAGTAATTTAAGTTTTATTTAAAATGTGAAATATTTTCTGTAGAATTATTGCTGAAATTATTACTAAAATAAAACCTTATTGAGAGCTAAAAATAATATTTTGTATCTTACTTGATTCATGTTCTTTGGAGACAGCAGGAAACAGGGTTTTGTATATTGGAGATGGGTAAAACTTCCAGAGAATAAGAGCATACATAATGATTTTGTGAAATACAGCAGTGATGGATGACAGTGCAGAAACCATAACACTGAATGAATTAATGGCTAGACCAAGAGTAGTAAAGAGTAAGTGAATAGAGAGGAGAATATCAAGCTTGATCAAGTTAGATATTCTATGGGTAGGAAGAGATACATTTAACATAGCTTTTATTACACCTTCATTTTCCAACAGTATAGGTATTTAGAGTGCTGTAGTCACTGGGGAGAAACAGGCAACTGTTGGGAGCAATTATCTGGTCTATTTCCAGAGTTTTAGGATGAAGTGAATCTTTCTGTGTCACCCTCTGACAATATTGCATATGTTGTTGTAAAAGGATACATGGTTGGCTCAAGAGCAGTATCTACTCGAAGAATTATGAAACTCACAAAGGTCTCAAGTTGTGACACATCTTGAATTTCCCAGATCAGTGGGAAATTGCTAGTTTCAATTGTACACAATTAAGCTTATACTGTCCTATAGTGACATGTTGTTTGGGTGGAAGACACAAATTGATGCAACTCTAGTAAGAACAGAGTTGTTAATTGTATTCCACCTCTGCATAAGAGTATGTTTTGCAAGGGGAAGAATGTCATATGAGGAAAGGCTGAAATCACTTGGTCTGTTCAGCCTGGAGTCTGAGGGGAGACCTCACTTCAGTTTACAACTTCCTCACCAGAGAGGGAGGGGTGGGTGCTGACCTCTTCTCTCTGGTGACCAGCGACAGGACCCAGGGGAATGGCATAATGCTGTGCTAGGGGAAGTTCAGGGTGGATGTTAGGAAGAGGCTCTCTACCCAGAGAGTGGTGGAGCATTGGAACAGGCTCTCCAGGGAGACAGTCATGGCACCAACTCTCACGGAATTCAAAAAGCACTTGGATAATGCTCTTAGACACATGGTGTGACTTTGGGGTTGTCCTGTGCCTAAATAGGATTTGGACATGATCCTAGTGGGTTCCTCCCAACTCAGGATATTTTGTGATTCTGAAGAAAAAGATGTGTGACTACAACGTTGTCAAAAATCTGTAGTAAGGGGAGGAGGAGTAGAAGAGGAAAGGTGTGATTTGAAAGTTCTAAAAGACTGAGGAAAAACTGAGATTAAAAAATACATTCCCCAGAAAACAGTAGTGAGTTGTAATGCTTTGAATGTCAAAATCTTCTATGTTTATTTCCTGCAAGCTAGCTTTGAGATCTGATACAAATTGTGTTGATTAATTTTGGTCCAAATAGGACCTGGACCTCATTTCTTCTGTGCAATATTTCATGTAACCGAAGCTTGAATAAGAGTTTTGTAGGTTTTTTTGTAGAAAAATGGAGCTCTGAAGTCCACATTGTTCTGCTGCCTTTTTAGCAAAACCTTAGCCCAGTCCACATAGCAGTTTAGCAAAAAGGCCTCTGAACTCTTGGCAGATTGCTATAGCACATAGCAAATTCACCATCTTACAGAGACCATATTGAACAAAAGGGAAAATTAGTGAAAGTCATCAACTTTTATGGGCGTGCATGAACACTTTCATGACTCATCTCAGCACTCGCTTGTTAGTGGAAATGGGGATGAGCTAAAAAGGTCTGAAGTCACACTAGATGCTAATTATTCTTGTGTATTCCAGGGCTTGTTTATGCTGGCTCAGGCAGTACGTCCATGAAAGCCAAAAAGGTTTGATTTTGTCACTATAGTTCTGAGTGCTGGCAGATGAAGAAAATAGTTTCTTTGTCTTTCTGATTACTTGCATGTCACATTGTTGATGTTGTTTCTGGCTTAAAATCTAATTGGGAAGGAAGTATGACCTGAATTGGCCGAGGTAAACAGTTTTTGATTTTGCATAAGCCCTGGTGTTACATCATAGAGGGTTGAACTTGTTTTTGATCCAGTGCTGCAACTCGGGAATCGCCTAAGTCTAAGTTCAGCTGACTTCAAAGGGTATGAAGATGACTAGCTCAGATATAAGCCTCAAATGTAAACAGATGACCAAGTTAACATCATCTCAGATATTGTTACTAACACTAAAAGAAAAGCCACAAGTGTTAGAAAGGAGTACATGGTAGACAGGTAAAACAGAGTGTAGAAAAAACTCAGGAGTTAATTCTTAAAGAAACGTATAAACCAGCTGTAGGGGCAGATAGGCTAGAAGGGACAAACTCTCCACAATCGTCAGGGAAAATAGGAATGTCTGTGGAGTTCAAAGAGTATTACACTTGGAGATAGCTGCTAAAAACACTTATCCAAGAGGTGAGGACCAGAAACCTGAAAAAGTAAATCGTCAGTGGGAACAGGAACTTCTCATCCGGCTGTGGAACATGGCTAAAAAGAACATCCCTCTCACAGGTTTTCATAGAAAATACCATGTTTGCAACTTTCTTTAGAGGGTTTAAGCTTTCTTGAACTACTCATCCAAAGCTTCCACCAAGTCTTTATAATGTAAATACAGTAGGGTGATTCAGACCAGACTGAGCTTTCAAGTCTGTTACTGCTGGTTTTGTTTCAGGATGTGTTGGAGTTTGGGATAACATCACCTGCTGGCGTCCTGCAAAGATTGGAGAGACTGTCACTGTCCCTTGTCCAAAAGTATTTAGCCTTTTTTCTGGCAAACCAGGTATTTCATTTCAGGGTGTATGTTTGCTGGCTTCTCTTTGGTATTTTATAACATATTGTGCTAAAATTTGTTTATTTGCAGTTCAAGATCTTTATTTTCTTTATAGCTCAAGGTCTTTATTTTTTTTTTTCAAAGAGTTAAAATAATAGATTCTTAGCAGAGCTATTCATGATCTATCATGAAAAGAGCAAGTAATTGTGTTTGTGGTCTGTGTGATGTTCTTTGAGTCAGTTACTAAAAATATGTTCTGACATAGTAACATTCATCAAGGCCGAAGACATTGCTTGCTCTTTTTAACCTATTTGTGTTAATTATTAAGGCAGCTGAGCCTGACTGACATCTTTAACTTCTGCCAGCAGGTCACATGAAGGTTGTTCCTTCTGTGCTTAGGAGGGGAGCTCTACCTTGTTATCATGAGACTACTGAGCCAACATTAAGACATAATACCTAAAAATTATCGGTATTACCATTTAAGGCAGTTATCACAGAATCACCAGAGTTGGAAGGGACCCTTTGGGATCATCCAGTCCAACTCCTGTTTGGGCACAGGACAACTCCATAGTCACACCATGGCCTCTAAAGTGCATTGTCAACTATACCAACATTTGCTATAGCAATAATTCATCACCATAATATCTTAAGAGCTTTTATAACTCTTTAGTAGATCATTTGGTATTGTCTTCTCAGAAAATCTTAAATAGGAGGTTAGAAAAACTCTCACTTAAATTTCTTACTTTCCTGTCAAATTATCTCCTTTATGGAGTGAGCTGAAAGGCTCCCTCCAGAATAATTTAGATAAAACAGAAAAAACATTTCAGACTTTTGCAGGTGTAACAGAAATAGCTCTTATACCAAAGCAGAAGACTGCCATCAAAGCTTGGAATTACTTTTGGTTTTCTCTAGTGCAAAGGCAACACAGAGCAAGAGTTAAAGCCAGAGTAATATGAACAAAAAACACATGAAGAGAAATAACTGGGCTGCTTTAACAGGAGTGCTAGGAAGTACAGGGTGTTACAGAGAATGACAAAGTTAGGTTCTCTAAAGATTCATTAATGGGGAGGCTTTCAAATCTTTCTGATTTAAACTCTCAAATGTTGCTTTACAGGAAATATAAGCAAAAATTGTACGAGCAGTGGATGGTCAGATATTTTTCCTGACATCTTAAGTACTTGTGGATATAATGACTATGAAGATGATTATAAGGTATGAAAAATACTTTTTCTATTCGTTGAGATGCTGATCTTCAATGTAGTTGTCAGACATATTCTGCTTCTAAATAGTTCCTATTTTATTCTATCGGAATTAATGATCTGCAGTAATTTTTGGTAGCAATGATTGCCATATGGTTGGATTGTGAATGTCATGTAAGATAAAAATCAGAAATGTAGAATTCAGTAATTGTTTGAAACTCAAGGATATAACCAGTTGGTAATTGCAGTAATGCATCTGTATTTTTAATATTTCAGTTAGTCTGTGCACAGTATGTTTTAGCATTGTGTTATTTCTAGAAGTGTTGTAACAAATCCTAATACTGTAATGGTCTCTTAATAATACACGCGCCACTTAATTGCTGGTCTGCAAGTTGTAAATAAAACAATGAATTTAGGTTATTGGAGTTATTGCAGATATATATATTGGAAAGATATATATTGGACTTTAAATTGTGTTAGCAATGATTCAAAAAGCTATTAAAATATCTGAAATAAACTATAAATAGAAAAAATACATTTTTCACTTTACAAATACTATTTCTTGTTCTTTTTGTTGAGGGAAGTACTTCTTCCATAATTTTTTTTCATCCTATTTTCTATCTATTTTCCTGCTGAGACTTACAGAGCAAGATTTTGTTCACAGGCATGAGCTCACAGTGTCAGTAAAACTGTTGTTATCATGAACAGACTGATTTCTTTCATGAATAAAGATACTTGGCTGGTTGGATTTTTCTGGGTTTTAGTATGTATGGAATAGCTCTAGTAGATCTATGCTGTCTGGTTTGCAGAGAAGTGCTGGCACTTAATTATTTATTCCAGGGTTTTGTTCTGTCTTTTCAGATATGGACTCATATCTTTAGTTCAAAGGGTACTTATTTCTATACATACTTGATATTTATTTTTATATATATGTATATACACAGCTGGATATGCCTCTCCAGATATGCATCTATTTGGGGCAGTTTCGAATATTCTAGAGGAGATTTAAATGATAGAGATTGGTGAACGAATACTGAACAGGCAGTTTATTAATAGGTACCAAATTTTTATGTTGAAATTGCACTGAAATGAAAAAGCTTCTTTAAAAATACTGTAAATATGTCATCTATTATTTCTCTGCTGAAAGAACTTGTCTGCTTTAACAGTTTGCATTGATTTCATTCAGAGTTAACATGTTCAATTTTTATTTCGTGTCAAATAGTGTATTAGCAGGTTTCATAAAATAAATGCTTCACTTTATATTTTGAAAGTAATTATAAGCTCCTGATAGAGCATCCTTAAATTGAATGTTTTATTTTACATTAGAATTTCTGTCAGCATTCTTTAGTGTTCCTTCTTATATTTGTAGGAGACCGATTTGACAAGTATGACAGTAACTGAACAAACTATCTGTGTGTTATCACATTAAATTGTAGCTCTAAAACTTTATTATATGCTTGTAATCCATCACTTTATCTCAGCTGGTAGTTATTCTCTTAAATTATTACAAGATTTTAGAAATTACAACTGTGTAGTTAAGGTTAATTTTGCAAAATGGAAGAACTAGGATTCTTTATCACACTTCTATTTGCATTTACTCATTTCAGTGTTTCTAAAGCAGTGAAGCCATTTGCTTGGCCCATTTCTGATTTTACATTGTTTGTACAGTTAATGGTTTTCTGATGTGCTTTTCCAGTATAAGTATTTGAGTATTTGGATATTATGGAATGTATCATGCAAATGTAAGACTGCAGATTTGAATATATTTGTAAATAATCATACCTGTGAAAACTAGACTCTCTACAGTATTACAAGAATATACTAGCACACCAAATACAAAATAAAGACTCATTTGGGATGATAACAATTGTTAAATACTTTAATAATCACAGAATCACAGACTGTTAGGAGCTAGAAGGGACCTCAAAAGATCATCTAGTCCAAACCCCTGCCACAGCAGGATTCCCTAGACCAGGTCACACAGCAGCACATCCAGATGAGTTTTGAATATCTCCAGAGAAGGAGACTCCCCAGCCTCTCTGGGCAAGTCTGTGCCAGTGCTCTGGCACCTCAACTGGGAATTTTTTTCTTGTATTCACACGGAATCTCCTATGCTGCAGCTTACAACCATTGCCCCTTGTCCTGTCATTGGGGTCCACTGAGAAGAGCCTGACCCAAGGAGACTCCCCAGCCTCTCTGGGCAAGTCTGTGCCAGTGCTCTGGCACCTCAACTGGGAATTTTTTTCTTGTATTCACACGGAATCTCCTATGCTGCAGCTTACAACCATTGCTCCTAGTCTTGCCACTGGGCTTCACTGAGAAGAGCCTAGCACCATCCTCCTGACACCCACACTTCACATATTTATAAGCATAAATAAGGTCACCCCTTAGTCTCCTCTTCTCCAAGCTAAAGAGACCCAGCTCCCTCAGCCTTTCCTCCTCAGGAAGATGTTCCACCCCTTTAATCATCTTTGTGGCTCTGTGCTCTTTCCAGCAGTTCCCTATCCTTCTTCAACTGAGGGGCCCAGAACTAGACACAGTATTCCAGATAAAGCCTCACCAGGGTAGAGAGTAAAGGGGGAGAAGAACCTCTCTTGCCCTACTAACCACACTCCTTCTATTACACCCCGGAGTCCCATTGGCCCTCCTGGCCATAAGAGCACACTGCTGGTAATGATCAATTATATTTTTGGGTAAATGAATTAAGAGGTCTGGGTTTTGCTTGTATGTTACAGGTGACTTCTGGTTAATAACAGAATTCCTTTGGACAAAGAATCAAGCCTTAAACTTTCTTCAGTGCGTTTTGTCCTTCAGCACTGAATTACCTTCTCACCCCTAGAGGTCCTTCCAAACCAAAGCTGAGGTTGAAAGTTCCACTAGGAAACTGTCAACTTTGCCTAAGAAGCTTCTGTGCTGTCTATTCTGTAAATAAACAGAAGACTTAAGCCTCCTGAACATAGTAAAAATAACATGAACCTAACTTTAACTGAAACATTAGCAGAAAAAGGTGTCCTCAGAAAACAGAGCACAAGTGTGTGTAAGAATAGATTTTGCAAAAAAGTGTATTGAAGATAACACTAATTACACTAACTTGTGCTAATCCAATTTATTTGCATATATTTGGGGGTTTTGCACCCTTTTTAAAAGCCTGTTAACATTAGGTAGCCACAGAGATTAGATCTTTATAGTCTATAAAGCAATTACAGGTACTGTAAACATTTCCATAAAATTGTTCTGAAAATCATAAGCCATTGGTTTTTGCTGTGCCAAACCATGCATTTACTTTAGTTTAGTGTTTGTAATTGAATATTTTTCCTCAAAACTTTAAAAGTAAATTGTTGGATTTCAGTTTTGGAATCAGTGTTGCTCAGATAATCATGTGACTATTTTCCAGAGGCCAGCTGTTTCTTACTACCGTTGCAAAACTACTATTTCTCTTAGACTTGCAGAAAGTTTCATGTCATATTGTAGGGGTCATGCATGTCTACTGAATGCCAGAAACATTCCCTTAAATAATATGGGTTTTATGGAGGAAGACAACCCCTTCTATTCTCCTTAGTGGTTAGAAGTGACAGGAACCATTTTACATATAGCTTGCCTGACAGTTACTGTCAAGCTCAGAGTACGTAGTTAGAGGCTAGATTAGGGGCACAGTTACATCAGTGTGGCTGGACAACTGATGCTTCGTTGGGAAATCCACCTGTGGTTTCATGTTTTTGTTCCTTCATTTAAGAATTCTGAAATCAGATATAAGTAAGACAGGTCCAATTTCAACAGATTCAGTCAGTGAAGTTTTTCTGAAATCAAACCTAGATAGATTTTTCAAGATGGTGTGGAATGATAAAAAATGAAGCAAATCCAACCTTTTCATTGGGCACATTTCAATCAAGCCAATGCTGTTTGAACCATAGCATAATTTCTTTATGTCAAAGTACAAAACAGTCTTATTACATAGTCTAATTGCTGAAAAATATTTAAAGTAATATTTTCAATTCTGAAACATCACAAAGCTGGGATTTTTTTTCAACAGTAAGCAAAAAATATGCACTTTTTTTGTGGCCAGAATTACGACCCAAATTAATTTTGTCTGGCAAAATTATTGTACAATATACTCATTGCAATTAATCCAAACAGCCTATGCCTTCTCTACAGTTGAAGCAGATCAAGTGTTTGGAGCCTGGATGGGAATCATATGATCCTAATTTCTTTGAATTGCTGAAACCCCAATGAATCATATAAATCATAGTGTTCTCTTTCTCTTGTTCTCTTTCATTGATTCCCCCTCTCTCAGGGGGCAATGCCTAATTCTCCTGAGTTGCCTACATTTTAGAAAGATTATATCCCACATGTATTCTTCTAATTGAGTCTTACCTAATTCATTTCACATAATCACCAGTGGTTATTTGAAAGGTTTTTAAATTATATCTTCTTTTCCTTAATGATATTATTACTGAGAAAACAGAATTTTGTAATGCTTTTACTGCTTGATGGAAAGCTGACCAAATCAGTCAAGAAAGTCCTGGGACATTCACGTTGTCTAACTTTGGACATCTGTCATCTGCATATGTACTAATCCCTCTAGGTTCCCTTCATATTTAATGAAGAAAAAGTAGATGTTTTTACTTCACTATCCTTCTAAATTACTTTAGATGCCTGTCTCAGGATGACATGACTAGCACTCTGCTCAAAAAACCCCATCCCCTTCCTCCTCTTTCCCCTAACTTTTATTGCTGAACATGACATCATATTGTATTGGATGTCTGGTCAGTCCAGCTGACTCAGCTATGCATCCTCCTGAATTCTTGTGCACCTCCAGCCTGGAGGTGCTGTTGCCAGAAGCAGAGTAGTCACCACTGTTCAGCAGTAACTACATGATGGATTTCTTATCAACACTGTTTTCATCACAAATCTAAAACAGCACCATATGAGCTGCTATGAAGAAAATCATCTCTATCCCAGGCAAAACCAGTACAATTTCCTAACACAAATGTCAGCAGCGAGAATGTCAGTACAAGAGAGTTTTTGAATGCAGCAAGGAGATGACAGGAAGAAGTTTAATGTCTAGCCAGAGAGAATTAATCTTAAGTCTGGAGTATAAAGACTATGGTACTTAGAGAACAGTATGTGGTTGGGTAAGTTTAGTCATTTGTTTCACAGCAAATGCAGGAGTTGGCGTGTGTCAATTGCACACACTTCTTTTAGTGGAGTTATTTCTGCTCCTTAGGTAACCTAAGATCGTCTTTGGAGCAGATCTTATAATGAACTCATAGCACTCGTTGGCTGCTTAGCAACAGAAAGGAAACTTAAAGCTGCTTTAAGATTTTCTAGCATGAATAGAAACCTGAGTAGGAGGGAGGAAGTAATTTCTCCTGTGCCCTATAAAGGGGCAATTTAGATCAGAAGTCCTGGTTTAAGTGCTTTCCCTTTGAAAGTTATTAACAAGTACACGTTGCAGGAAGCTGGCTGTCACTTTAGCATGCCAGGATTTGTTAAGCTACTTGGTAGTTCCCAGGATAAGAAGATGAGAATGTTGTCCCCGTGTCCACTATTACCAGGTGTTGTTGTGCATGGCTTTTGGATACCTGGGGAGACCCTAGGCTCTGCTCTGCAGTAATGTGATGGTGAACATCACTGTTACTAGTAAATGTATCGCTGCAGATCAATTTTTTTCCATGAAAGTGAACAAGAAACCTTCCTCTCAGCGTTTAAACAGCACAGAGTTCTTGCTTGTGACTTCTTTTGCACATAATATTTATCTCCCTCAAATTTACAATATTTACATAGTGGATGTTAAAAATTTTTAAAGACTATACAGGCTTTTCTTTGTACACTCAGTAGAAATGGGATTTGCAAATGTCAACAAGATGATAACAACACATTGTGGAACTGCTGTGCATCATTTCTAACTTTACACTGTTTGCAACTCCTGATGTGCACAAGGTCAGGAAATAAAAATCCTTCTCTTTCAGAATCCTATTGATGGAGACTTCAGGTTGCCAAATTATTAAATCATTTGTTGGAGCATCCTTTTGCCATAATTTTACAGAGCAGGTCAGGCTGGATAAATGAGGGAGGGTTACCAAAATATTTGCAGTGTTGATGACATGGACTGTTGTAACTGTTGCTGAGAAACTGTTTATCACTCTATTCCCACAAAATTTCCTGGAAACTAGGCTGATGTTCCTTTTGCTATGACAGATGCCAAATTAAAGGAGCATAGAGGTGATCTGCAGTGTTTCTCTCTAGGCATGATTTTTAGAGCTGTCAAAAAATGAGCTGAACTGGGAAGTATAATTCTGCCATTCTAGCAGGGAACTGAAGGGCAGTTTTCAGAACTGATTTTGTGTGAAATTATATTAATTTTGAAAATATTTTTTTAGAATTTTATTTGAAAACAATTTTAGAAACACTGAACTACACAGAGTCCTATTTAGCAAACACAGAATTCATGTGAAAAAAACAGGATCTTTTGGGGGCATCTGTCTAAGTGGAAGCATTTGTACCCTCTGGGTAGCTGCACTTGAATTAGTCACTGTGGAGTTTCTTTGTGGTCTGTAGAAACACTTCCAATGAAGTCCATGATGAGAGCTTACACAGATACAGAAATTGCTTCCTAGAAGGGTCTGCAAAGAGACCCTCCATTGCCTTAGATATTTTCATTTGCAGTGTAGACACCTAGCACTGGGTGAAATAGAACCCATGATTTATGCCCACAGAGAGTCCCTAGGAACGCAATCAGGCTTTGCAAATATACAGCAGAGTATAAAAAGCAGTAAAGTAATGCTTCATATTTTACCATTTTAACCAGCTAGGAACACCAATTTAAAATAAAAACAACAACAAACAAAAAAGCCCACATTATTTATTCAGGATTTTAACTGAGGAACTTTCTTTGACCATGAGCCAGCAGTGTGCTCTTGTGGCCAGGAGGGCAAGGAGGATTCTGCGCTGTATTAGAAGGGGTGTGGTTAGTAGGGCAAGAGAGGTTCTTCTCGCTCTTTACTCNTGACCTGGTCTAGGGAATCCTGCTGTGGCAGGGGTTTGGACTAGATGATCTTTTGAGGTCCCTTCCAGCTCCTAATATTCTGTGATTCTTAGTCATTTGAATTGCACTGGAAACTTCATCAAGTCCATATTTCCCTTCTTTATCTGTGCAGTAAATAAATATTATTGAAAGTGAACATTCATTAAATAAATTAATTAAAAAGACTTAGAATGTCAGGACTGATGTCACAAAGGTCACCACAGCTTACTTCTTTAGTTAAAATAAGAGAACTTGGTTTCCTGTGGAACCTCGTATACCACTTTGAGCTCCTAATAAGCATGCCAGTTGCTCTGAATACACTTTAATGTTTATAGTGGTTGTTTCCCTTTTAACTGTATCTATGATTGTGCGGTTGCAAGATTCTTCATTTCATTTCACATTTCATTTAGTCTTTTCCATATCTGTGTAATATTTGCTAGGAAATGTCCAGCTAATTTCATAATGAATCACAATTGCTAAAGTTACCTATTTACTTGGCTTTTTAAATGCTATAAAAATAAAGATATTATTTGCTTTTCCTTTTGCTATCTTAGTTTACTTAAAAGTTATTTTTTATGTTGTTCAAGGTCAGTGATATAACCATGTGCCCTAAAATTGAAATTCTGTCTGTTACATATAGAACATTCTACACTGCTATTAAAAACTTTAATTTCATCATATGGTAAAAAACTTTACAGTTTTAATATTTTCTCTAGCTTGAGTGGAAAATAATGTCAGTCTAATGACTTCATTATAGGCATAAATGAAGAAAAAGCTTAATTCTGAGATTATTTAGCATTATTATTCTTGGTCTTGCCATTTAGATAGGACTTTAATATAATACGTAGCTGGTAATTTTACAGATGTCTTCAGTTAACCAACAGACTGTGCACTTCAATCTGCTTTTCCTTTCCAAGTCTTAGCAAATAACTTTACTAAAGAAAAAACATTTGTTTGGGTCACAATTTAATAAATTATTTGAACATTTAGATTAGGAAATTAATGAGACTTAAACATGTCTTTAAATCTGAACTCATTTATAAATGCATTACAACGTACTCTAGAGCAGAAGGACTGAAAGAGATTTTCTCTTTCGGAGATAATCCGTTCTTTCAAACTGGGGCTCATTCTTCCCAGTTTAACTGTGTTTATGGAAGTTGAGGAATAAGATATTTTCTTTGACCTCATTGACATGGGATAATCAGCTGAAACTCTAACAGCTTATATGTCTAAGTTTTGGGTTCCTAAGGCTGAATTTTCTGCTGAGGTCAATTGGCTTAAGATGTTGTATTGCAAAAATATGTTGGAATACAGATAAATCGTTCTCATCACTTACTGGAGAGCAAAGAGTGAAAATAATGCTATTTATTTAGCCTTCAGAGCTATTTAATGGAAAATTGTGTCATTTCACAGTCAATTTTACATATTAATAAGTAGTTTCTGCATTTATGTTTTTCTGTACAGGTCAACTTCTATGTAAGGGTGAAGGCAATTTATACCCTTGGACACAGTGTATCCCTTATTGCTCTTACAACGGGAAGCATAATTCTTTGCCTTTTCAGGTATGTCTTTTTTATTAGTAAAAATATGAACAATTCCAAGATGGTTTTAACTGTTGTTGATAGCTCAGACACCTAGAGAAGGCATCAGTTTTACTCTTTTCTCAATTAATCAGCTGTCAATAGTGTAATACTAACTTGATTTTTGCTAGCACCAGTCATATCAAAACGTTTCAAAGCACTTTACAGATTTGCAGGCATTACAGTCTATACAAGAAAGAATAGTCATTTAGGAATGGATTATATAAAACATTTTCTATTTGATTATTAAAATCAACAGCTTGAATTGCTCTTGAAAATTAGTAGGATGCTGATATCAACAGTGGACAAGTGGGCAGCCATATTTTGCAGAAGCTTCTGAGTGGTCTCCAGGGGTACTATAATCAAAGGTAATCATTAATTTCTCCAAGTAGTGTTGTAAAGGTATGGATAATTGTGCTGAATTGGTGCTGTGTGTGCAAGGTTTTTCTTAGGCAGTGCTAGGAAAGGCAATACTGTTGGGTTTTGATAAATTCTGGCAGCTACCTGAGTCAGAAAGCAATCTCCAACTACTAAAAGAAATTGCAAAATGATATTATCAGTATCATAGCTTTTCTCAGTCTCTCCCTCTTCATGCCTTATGTATCACTCCTACCTGCCTAATAGAATAGCCTTTATATTCTCTATCATAAACTTCACACAAATTTTCCATTGCACTCTGCTCCAAGAAAAAGAAGGAGTTTAATTTAACAGTAGGTAATGTGTTTGTGACTAGGAAGTGGAAATTCTTTTTAAGTATTATGATGCAACTTCTGCAGTCCATTATATATTGTTATGTACTGTTTGACAGAACAGATACAGCCTCAGAGCTTTGCAGTTGCTCACAGTATCAGCTATAAGCACAAGAAAGGCAGAGCTGTTGGGTGGAGAAAAGAGAGTTGTTTCTGAAATTTTCCATGTAGTTGCAATATTCTGGTTTGTGTTTTTTCCAAAGAACTGGGCTTGATATTAATCTTTACAGAAATATTATAAAAAATAAATGTATAAGTATTTTCCTCCCATTTGCAGCTTGCATTTATCTCTGAATTCCATAGGAACATACAGTGCAGTCCAGCATAACAGCAGTATTTCAGTTTTAATCGGAAGCTGTTTCACCAAAGGCCATGCATAGCCAGAGAAACTTTTGACAACTGCTTTAAATTCAGCCTGGTGTTATGTCCTTTGCCAAACTAGGGGCTAGCAAGATGGATCTGTTATTTATTTCTCTACACTCACTGTAACAATGCTTGCTTTGGTGGTTTCAGAATGAGGTATTTAGTGTTCTTTGGTAAAAATTTAAATGTGGAGACTACTTGGAAGCTGCCAATGCACACCACCATAACATCTTATTACGTCTTCATTCTTTCATTGCTCATACATGGCAAACTGCCCTGGCTTCTGGCATATTTCCAGGTGCAGTTCAAAATGCTGGTTTTGACCAAAAAAAGCCTCCTAGCAGTTTGGTTTCTGGGGATTTGTAATTAAAAAGTTCTATTAAATGGGAAGATCTTGAAGAGAATGTCTTCTAAGTGGAAAGCTCTCAACTTAAAACTTGCTTCCCCTGAGCACTGATTCACTTAGAATATTTAATTTGTCACTTGTTTGTCAGGCTTTCACATGGCTGCTGGTCTAAAGAAAAGAAGTTTTCCATCTTGCTGGATAGAAAAGACAGGAAATCTAATGTTTTGAATGCATTTTTTAGTTGTTCCTGCATACACTGACATCATAGAATGAAAAGCTATTCCATAGCAAAATACAGGAGTTAAATGAAAAATTAAACCAGGAAGTAATAGGTGAGAGCATGACTGAAACATATCCAGGATAATCTAAGTTCTATTTGCAAGAAACACACTGGGATGACTGCACACACAGAAGGATATAATGATCTATGTTTATTGTCAGCTTATGTTAAAGTGTGGGAGAAATACCACTGGATTCCTTTGGTCTGTGATACTGAAAAGGAGTAAGAGTAATATTTTATTTATATATTTTGGACAGCCTATAATGATGATGATGATAAAAGAAATCTTCAAAGCAGCACTGACAATATAACAGAGAAGAAAAGGCTAGGCTCTTACTCAAGGTTCTTATTACTAAGAAATGACTGGAAAGTAATAGAAGTCTGTTCAAGAGCTTTCTCAAAATCTAAAATACCTTTTTTAAATCTCTTCTTAGAAAACTTCATTGTACTCGGAACTACATCCACCTGAACCTGTTCCTCTCCTTCATTCTAAGAGCAATCTCTGTTTTAGTCAAGGATGATATTCTCTATTCCAGCTCCAACACAGCTCACTGTCCAGAGGATCAAACCTCATGGGTAATAAACCTTATTTGCTACCTGCTGTATACTGTTGTGTCGCTAAATTTTCCTCCCTGAGCCTTTTAAAAATTTAGGAATGACAAACTATCAGTGTAGACAATTGTATAGAGAATATAGCGACTAGCAACGTGGTCTGTTGGAAGTAGTCAGAGAAAGAACAAATAAGAGATGTTGTTCTGCATGTCCATGAAGGGAGGACAAGTTATCTGCCAAAACAAATCATGACCAGCTATAAAAATGGTCACTGCATTTATCAGCTGAGAGAGACAAACAGGAGTGCCATCTGCTGCGAAGGATTAAAGACAGCTCATCTGGAAATGTTCCAGCAGCTTTATCAAGGGTCCAGGAATTGGAGAGGTATCAAGGCAGGGAGAGAAACAAGTCAGGAAGTTAAATATTTGCAGAAGTTATCTTTATCCACTCCTCTGTGCTTTCTGGCTATGACAGATGTGTTGTCATCTGCATTCTTGGCATGCTAATATGTTTTTTGCATTTTCATGCAGAGAGGTTGAAAAAAATCTCAAGTCTTCCTGTTAGAAGACTGGTCACTGCATGATATTCCACATTCTCTTTTCCATTGTTTCAGTTAAAAGTGCTGCAGAAGAACCCTAAAAGTATTGCTGAATGTCTTCTGAATTTAATATGCTGGAGTTTAAGCTTGTAAGAAAAACAAAATGGAAGATACCTTTATAGTGATGAAGCCACATTGTCCCAAAGCATAAAGTTCTTAGCAGTGACTACCAAGGTGTATGTATGAATTTGTAATCTGGGATATTTCTAATGAAGACAAATAGGCTGTGATTTAGTACACTCAAAGTAGGCAAAGTAGTTAGTAGGCAAGCTGCCAGGGGTAATCGAAAGTTCTTAGGTCCTTGAAAAATTAGTCAATGGACTCTCAAATTACTACTTGATTTCTGCAGTTTCTCTAACTTTCCAGTTATAACAAAGCCTCAGACATTCCTATTTGAATATGTCCAGTTTTGTGGACTGTTGAGTATCATGTATGATGATCTAGTTTGTGTTGCATTGCCTGGGTGTTACTTTCTTATGTGACAGCATGAGGGATTTGCTCCTTCTGTGACGTGTGTGTGATGTTCCACAGTTCTGCAGCTTCGGTTGTGTCTAAGAGCAGACAATTCAAAATGCAGTGTAACTTGGTACTGTATCAGAATGACACAGACCCAAAATTTTGGTTTGTTGCTGACAGATACCTCCTCTGTTCAGTATCTGGAAATACACCTGATACACGGTTAGATGCAGGAGAAAGGGAAACTGTTTTAATAAGGGGTTCTTGTGTGTAAATTGAGAATATAATGCAGAGGAGTACTTGAATTTAAAAGAGATTGCAAAACTTTAGACTTTGACTGTTAATCTGAGTTGTAAGGTAGTCATAAGGATAAAAGCAAATTTCAACTAGCATTTTGAAATGTTTAATTTTCTCCATGTTAAATTTTCTGGGCCATTACTGGTCTGCAGTGGACACCCCTTCAGTCTAGAAGTAAGATTACTCTTATCAAATGAGAAGACTGAACGAAACTGTTTCCCTGAGCTTCTGTCTTTCTCACTGGGCTGTTTGTCTCATCTTCTTTAAGACTTTTTGTGCACATGCCTGTCTCTCTTCATGAGATCTGTAAGGAGCTAGCTGGCTAGTAGGTGTCTAGTTTTCACCAGAAACATTGCTTGTAGGCAGCTAAAATCAGGTGAAATGAGTTCAATCCTTTGGGCTCTTACTCAGTTGTCTGTATAGGTATGTACGTAGACGTAAATATAGGCACGTATGTTACTTGGGATGCACTGAGATATCTGTGACACCACAAGGGACTGATGGATACAAAGAAGTATTTCTAGGAGGTTTAGGCCTTTCTGGCTTAGCAGCTGGTGGCTGGCATCCCTGAGGGCATCTCACTTCATAACAGACACCCATGCTTAGACTGAGTAATCAGTCACTAAATGAGTAAGTTGCCTGCATAGGTATTTGGTGTGCTTGGAACTTAAACAGAAACAGTGGAGGTATGAAGGGTATTTAGAATAGCAGAAAGTAGGTTTTATTTAGTTAATTTGTTTAGTCTGTTATATTCACCACATTATGACTTCTCTCAGCTCAGTCACAGCAGAAACATTTTTATGTTCAATTCTCACATCCCAGATTCCTGCTGGGAAGTACCAAAGTAGCAGCAGCCAGCACTGTGGAACATCAGCAGCACTGACATCTGAAAATTAATTCTGAAGAGCAGCACACAAGCTATAAGTATATTGGGACTTCATTTTCTGATGCATGCTTATATGTACTGTTAAGTAACAAATACTAAAGCATTTTCTAAATGGAAAACAATTTTGAAAAGTCCAGTCAATTTTTTTCTCTAAGTCTAATTGTTTTTTTTTTTCCACTCAGTTTCCTATTTAGCCTGAAAAAATCATAAAGCAATTTCTTTGTTATTTTTTTATTGTGTTAGGAAGCCAGATGGGATTTTAATATATTTATTAGCCACCTAGTACATCATCATTTAATCTAATAGCCATTCATTAACTAACTATTGCAAATGTATTTATTGATAACCACCATGTTTTACAATATTTGTGCTCTGATGTTTTCAAATTTTCTGAATAAACCTTCTATAAGTGTAATCTAAGTAATTTTTGTATAATTCATTTCTTTTTATATGTATACATATACTGTAATGTTCACAATGTTGCAATTTGCTTGACTGAAGAAAAAATCGCCTGGACATGGGCTACTACTATTACATGGGCAGTTAAGATCTATAGGATTTATTAATAACAGAATAATACAACATCTTTCCTGCAACAACTTTGATCCTGTTTCTCATATTTCAGGTGGGCTGCAAGGCTATTTTGGTGTTTTTTCAGTACGGTGTTATGGCCAACTTTTACTGGCTCTTGGTTGAAGGACTTTACCTCCACATCCTCCTTGTGCTAATATTCTCCCCCAACAGACACTTCACAGTCTACCTGCTGATTGGATGGGGTAAGAACTTAAACATCTTCCAGTAATATTTTTTTCTGTATGTATGCATTAGGTTCAATATTTCATACCAGGTTAGTCATGCCATTTTTGTTGGGTGAATCCTCAGACTCACTAGCTCCTCAGTTCAGCTGCAACATAGGTTACAGCTACTGTACCATGGGGCAGAGCAGGCAAAGAACTGCTGAAGCATAACTAGTAGCTTGCTCCTTGGCATGGGTCTGACCTATGCCGATCTGCACAATGCCCACGAGTTGTTCAGGAGACAGGAGAGTGCAAGGACTGCCACCACAAAACATATGATTCAGGCTGTCCTACTCTTGGAGGAAAAAGAAAATTTAGCTGCACAGCCACAGGCTATGCTATGTTATTTGCCTTTTTGAAAAGCTATTTTGTCCATCTGTTTTTTAATACATGTACTCCTGTCATTTACAGAAATATCAGTGGTATTTATACAGAGCACTTTAAAACTTCCAGTAATAGATGGTCATAAAACTTTAAAGTATTGCTGGAAAATGGGAATAAACCAGTGTGTGGGAATGGTTCCTCATGAGATGATTTACACTTCAGTTTTATATTGAAATGAATGATGAAATAATAAGTTATATCTATCCCGCTGTAGGTCACACTGACTTCTTGAGAGAAACTTAAGAAAGGCATATTCTTTGTGTGTTAATCATGCATGGCTACATTTTTATAAGAAATAAACCCACTTCCTTGCATTCTTTGTAATACATTGCTTACATGCACATCAGGTGGGCTTCTCCTTCCATTCACTGCAATTTACTATGTGGTGTATGTTTGGAGAATAATGGGTTACTAGCAGGCTGATTTTTTTTTTTTTTTTCTTTTTGTGGACTTATGTTTGTGATCATCCTCTAAAACTCTTTGGGGTTTGTCAGGAATTCCTACCATATTCATCATTACGTGGACAGTGACTCGCATCATTTTAGAGGACACTGGGTAAGTGTGTGGGGCCAGAAGGTTTAAAGCCTCCAACTGTGCCAATACAATCCTTTCTGTGGGTATGGTGCTGTTCACACAAGGGTGGTTTGCTGGTCTGAAGTGGATGAGCACAGAACTGAAATGACTGATATGGCAATGAAAGGGCTGGTGTTTAGGGGCTCTTCAGCATGGTGTTTATGCTTGCTGTGGATTTGAAAAACTCAAACAGGGGCAGGAGAGGGCAGAGATAGGTTATGACTAACGTTACCCCTTGAGATCCACATTTAGATCTATCTTCCTTGGAACTCAAAATAATACTTAAAATAGCAGTGAGGGTCCTTGGGTTCAGTACTGCAATATACTGCTGTGAGATGCTAGACATTCCAGTTTGCTAACTAGCAATTCAGAAGATTGAAATCTGGATAACTTTGGGTGTATCTAAATTATATTCCCAGAAGTGAAACATTGTGATGTAAGCATATGTAAGCTTCACACGGTCAGGTAGAACAGTAACTTGTTATGGCTAGCCCTGATTCCTGGCATGGAAAGGGAACCGAGTTAAGAATTTTGTAGGAAGATCAGACTTGCTACTCCTGCTGGCCCCAGGGAATGGGAGAGCTTTCCTAGATAAGGGGACAAACAGTTTTCACACTCCTTTTTTTTTTTCAATCTGAGTAATCTCTTTTAACTGATTCTATAATTAAACTGAAAAATCATGTCCTGTGTAATTTCATAGAATCATAGAATGGCTGAGGTTGGAAGGGACCTTAAAGATCATCTAGTTCCAACCCCCCTGCCAAGGGCAGGGACGCCACATGCACTAGACCAGGTCATCCAGGGCCACATCCAGCCTGGCCTTAAACACTGCCAGGGATGGGGCCTCCACAACCTCTCTGGGCAACATGTTCCAGTGCCTCACCACCCTAGGCTTTCTTTGCAAGACCTCTAACATGTAGAACGAAGGCTAACTCCTTTTTGCTTTGTCATTATGATCACAGTTAGGGGAACGCTGAAGGTATTACACTTGCTTCAGATTAATTTTTCAGAGGACTTATTCTCAGAGTACTGAGTCCACAGTGAAAATTGAACACTCAGTTTTTCAGACAAAGTTTCAGGTTTAATCTGACATTTTCCTAAACTAGTTTCAGCCATCTGTAACCTAAATAACCCACAAGTAATTTCGATTGTACCTGTCAGTTGCTTCAGGTGTTCCTGCTACCCAGAGATTGGTGTTAAGTGCTTATTGGAAAAGTGTCCTTACCCAAAGTGAAACAGAGTTTGGGTTCCCTAAAGGCCAAGGCCTTCCGTGATGTCTAATGGTACAGTCTAGTGTGCTTGATGTTTTAGCTGCTTTAATTATGCACATCAAAAACAGGGAAGTAAAATTAAAAGCAGAAAAAGACTGGATGTCAAATTCTAGGCTAGATCAGGCATTATTTCAGTATGCTTTGACTTGTATGTAAGAAATACTTCTCTCACAGGTCTTATTTGCCAGATGATATTAATGTCATCATTATTTTCCCTCTTTTTTTTATAGTTGCTGGGATACAAATGAGCATGGTGGTCCCTGGTGGGTTATACGAATACCAATTTTAATTTCTATTATAGTAAGTAAACTTTGAAGCATGAATTATAGATCAGTTCAGCATTGTGCAGTGCATATAGCCATTATTTTTACTACAAGTTACAAATAGGCAAGAATTCTGTTTTAATGAAAAGAAATTGCTCTGCAGGAGAAATGTTAAACAGATGCCAAGGCCATTAAAGTTTCTTGCCTTCAAATTTGTCTGCCTCCTATTAAATGAGCAGTTGCTTCTATTTGTATGTTGTTCTTTCTTTAGTATCTCTCTTGTTTGTGAGCCTGAGGGAACCAATAATCTAATTTTTCTATGAATTGCAGATTTGATATTGCATGTAAAAAGATAGCTCTGCAATTGAGAATCTGATATTATTGCAGCCATAAAAATTGATGGCTGTCTATATCTTTCTTTAATTGGTAGCTTACTGAAATATGTTTTGAACATGAAATATTTGCAAATTGATATCATTTGAGAAAATTTCATGGGGCTTTTCCTATGTGCAACTGATTATAATTACTAGAGTAGCATAACAAAATTCCTGTTCACTGTGATGATTCTGTAATTAAGTTTGGGCATAATATACTGTGGTTATATGTCCATTTCTGAAGACAGTCATAGTGCAGAATAAGAAATTTCACTTGCTCTATTTTTAACATTTTAGCCAGAAAAATTAGGGCCTTCTTAGATAACAAGAGACTTCAAGAATCTAAAAGCTTGGGCTTTCCTTTCAATCTGTGCTTGCTGAAAATCATTTTGAACTTACTATCATCTTCATGAGAGTGAGCTGACTGGATTTACAAGCTCAGTAGTGCCAAGGACTATTACAAATGCCAAACAAGAATGTATGTTGCTCATTAATCCAAGATTGTGCTTGCAGAAAGCAAGCTATGTATTTGACAGCAGACTTAAAAGTAACACATGAAAGTCAGTCAAGAATGTGAGTCACCTGAGTGTATTTTTGCAGCTTCAGAAATCAATGAATGGCAGTTAATTCTGCTACGGTAGAAATTAAGGATGCCTGTGAAGAACTAGAATTTATTCTGCCAGTCCATTTGCAAATACAGAGTAAAGATTTTTCCTTCTTCTATTTTGTGGCTAACAAATACACAATGAAATGGAAGCCCTCTCCTTGTGCACTAGTACTGTCTCTAGTACATATGGCAAATTAAACCTATATACTTGGTCTGTACACGCTGTTGTGGTAAGTCTGTAGATACACTCTGCAATAACAGGCTTCTGCCTGTTACTTTTAAAAGAAAATTGCATCAAGGAAAACTTCTAAGTCATTATCTGCCTGAAAAATATATGTTAAGTTCAGTAAAGGCCTATGTTTT
Source organism: Galbula dea (assembly GCA_013399015.1). Classification (NCBI taxonomy): domain Eukaryota; kingdom Metazoa; phylum Chordata; class Aves; order Piciformes; family Galbulidae; genus Galbula; species Galbula dea. The sequence goes on from VWZX01000708.1 coordinate 5,668,542, forward strand.
CTAACATTTATTTTTTATTCTTCTTTTAAAAGAATACTAAATATAATTTTCCTAGTGTTTTATTTAATCCTTGTCAGTACCTGTCACTTCCCTTCACCTGTCATTTTTAACAAAACTAAATACAGAGGAGCATGGATTTGCTGTGATCCTGGTTTATTTATTCACATCATAAATTGTACAGGATATGTCAGAGAAGACACAGAAATTGACTGAACTTGAAAAAGCTTACAGCCAAATTGTTATGTCTGGAAAAAGAAGAGTTCTAGCAATATATCAGGGCAGAAGCTGAAGTTTTATAGCAGTGAGGCAGGCACCGTCTGGCTGGGTAACCAACCTGCTGATTTAGGGCTTTGGAATGAGGTTAGTTAAAAACAATAGAATGTTCATGTTCACAGTGATAGAAACTTTTATCTGTGTTGATTTCTTCTAAAATGCATGTCTCTGATGCAGCTGCTTCTGTAGCCATAGCTGTAGTTTTTAGCTCGAGTTGTTGTTGTGGAGGTGTGGATTCCGAAAGTTCCTTCACTTTAGTATGGGAATGCTATCTTTAATGTGTGGTTTCCTAGATCACACCAAACAATCCAACACCAAAATGTGCCAAAAGCCAAGGATGAAGAAATAATAGGATTGAAACTTAAGTTCTACAGAGTTTGGTGTTTGAATTTTCCAGATTGATCAAGGTCTGATCATCACTTTTTTTTTATTTATGCAAATGCCTTTGTAGGACTAAAATAAAATAATACTCCTTTCTCAGAGGGCTGCCAGAAGAATTAGACTGCAAGATTTCAGTTCCTTCAGTGATAAGTGACACACAGATAGTTGTGACAGGCCTTTGCCATGCCTGTGGAGAGCTTACCTGCACAACAGTTTTCTCTTTTCCCTAGTTCAGACAGAAAATATTGAAAGTCAGGGCAAGCAAGAAGAGGTCGAAACTATAGACTCACATTTTCTTTTGGACTTCCCAGTTGTGAATCCATATGACAATTTAAGACAATGCTTGATTACACCAAATCACATTCAATGTCCCATGCTGCTAGGAAACCTGTCTTCAACTGAGATTTTGAAAGGAGGGTATTTCTGACAACTGGGACTTTCAAAGGTTTTTCCCAGTCAAACTAGAACTGGTGGCCATGCAGAGGTGTGCTGGACATAACAAACTTAATGAGGCAAAATAAAGACAATAGGTTTGAGAGTGTAGAGCTTGATGTGTTCTGGCAGCAGGTACACAACCCCCACTGCTGAGCTGTTTTGTCTGACTTGGTAAGCATTCTTTGTGCTGTATATTGAATAGAGAAATCACAACTCACCATTATGTTTCTTTTCTCTGCAGGTGAATTTTATACTTTTCATTAGTATTATAAGAATCTTACTGCAGAAGTTAAGATCTCCAGATGTTGGAGGAAATGACCAGTCACAGTACAAGTGAGTCATTTTTAGATATTATATACAGAACCAAAATAATTCCAGTAAGATTTCCTCTGCTGAAACCTGCTACCAACAATTGTAGTGATCCTATAATACATTTAATTAGAAGTATTTTTAGATGTGATTTAATAAAGAACTTATCACTATGCTGAAGTAGAGATTAACATGATTTCTTTGTCAAACACTAAATTTGATTAAATATACACAGTTTCATAAAAACCTACAAGTTATGTTTGAATTTGACCTTAATCCATGAATGAATATGCTGATACAAAAAATAGAGTAATATATTTCTCCCAGTGTCCAAGTATTTAATTTTGACATAACAAAAGTCTCCAGATCAAAACACTGCTCTAATAGTTACCTGTATTTTAAGAGCTGGAAAGAAGTTACAATGTTCCCAAAAAGTAAAAAAATGAAATATAGTGGTTTATGTTGGTTTAAATTAGCATAATAATTTTTCTGGAGGAAACAATGTTTCTGATTTAGATCAACTTCTGTTCTGTTTAGTCTTTCTTCTTTTCTGTTTTGGTTTGAACATCAAGTCATAACATCCATGGTTTCCACAAATTTAGAATCAAGGAACGTTGGGAGGCAATTTAAATACATTGCTAAAATTGTATTTGTTCTTTATTATATTGATATATCAGTTATTGTTGTTTATTATAATAGCTACTGGGTACTGTAATCCAGAATCAAGAATCTGGTTTAGTAGGTTTCATTTTTAAGGCCAGACACAGACACTGAATTTGACACTTTGGGACAGTAATATGATATTTCAGTGACAAAACCTATCATGAACACTGAAAATTCAAAACCATGCAAGTGACCTTTGAAAATATGCCCCTAGATAACAGTTCTTCATTTAAAACATACTGATTTCCTATCCTAAAAACAGATAAGACATGGTGTGCTAAAATAAAGCGTTTCTTTAAAGCCAAGAGAACTAGGACCTTAAATGAAGAATTCTGATGTGCCACAGAACAGGCAACATAACTACACTGACATAAGGCTTTGCTTCAGAGAGCTACAAGGGTTGGTTTTTTGTGTTTATGCTTGAATTAACTAAACATGTGGGAGAACCAAATCAAATTGGATGAAATTATGCAGAAGCCACATCACGGCACTGACCTATGGGCAGGAAATACCCTCAAGTTTACTTCTTGTGAGAGGAACTTTGTTTCCATGTGGTATTTTATGTATTCTATGAAAACAAGCCATTCCTATCAGTCCCACAATTTTCCACACTTTACTGTAGTGTTTCATAGCATAAAATGTTCATCAACCTTATCCTTCATTTTCCAGGCCTGTGAATTCTTTGCTTTTAGCATTTGTGCCTGATTAATTTTAGATTGGATGGTCTGTAGTCAATCCCCATGGGAAGAGTAGCTTAACCTCCTCAAGAAATACTGCATCTACAGAGCAAATTAAAGGTCTAGAAGGCTCTTTTTTTCAAAATGCAAATACATTTTCTGAAATCCAGAGAAGAATGAGGCTATTTTGTCTGTCCCTTTCCTTCACTAAGATGTAAGTGCAGTATAGAAAAAGTAACATTGGCTCAACAAAAATTATCAAAACAAGTCAAATTATTAAAACAAGGAAGTGAAAGTGGAGTGAAAGTGAAATATAATTCTACAATGAAGACTGCTCATGCAAGTCACCCTTTTTCTTTCCTTCTTCCATCCCAATTGCATGTGCCTGGTTCCATCCTTTTTATAGCTCATTTTGCTTCTGCACATGATAAGGTTAAGTCCAGCTAAAATCTGTTTTCCATTTCACTTGGGAAACCAGGAAGTTTGCTGCCATTGTCATCTCCTCCAGCTATAAATTAATTTTTTTCTGCAAGTAAATCCTATTTGTCTAGCTTACTGCTATCACCTTCAGATGTGAGGGGTTTACTATTCTTGAGAAACTTTTCTGTCAGAACTGATTATTTTCAGATAAACAGATGCAGCCTCTGGGACATGATGAACAAAGGAAGGCCTTGAAGACTGACAGAGGAAAAATAAAACTACTTAAAATACCTTGACTTTTCAGCTAAAATAGATGAATTCACAACAGCATCCTTTCATTGTTAAATCAATTTATATTCATCAAGACAGTGATAAATTAGGGGAATCACCATTATAAATTCTTGAATTTTATCTGATACCAGACACCCATAATCATGTGTGACTGGTCCTGTATAATGTATAAAACTGATGTTATTAGAGTGAAATAAGTGACAGATAAGGAATAATTAGCAATTCATCATTGCAGTGGTTTCACAGGCAGTTTGTCAGAGCTGCTTTGCTTAATAATTTAAAGTTTTCCTTCCTTAACTTTGGTAGTGTGTTGTGCTAAAATATATTATCTAATTGACAACATTAGAAATCAGTTAGTAGTATACACTTAATACTGTCAGTATAGTTATGAGATTTTACTATTTGGGGGTAAATCTGAAATTGCTCATGAAAATCTCACAGTTGAGGTTGTTCTGGATTACATTTCCTTGGTACTGTTTGCATACTGTAAAGTGTACAGACTAGCCATACAGTTGAAGAAAAGTAGCATCAATTAATTTCAAAAGATATATTGCTTCTACCCAGAGGGCAATTGAAAAAGGGTCTTTTGGTTTGGAGAGGCCCTGCAGCCTTTTACCTGCTTTTGGAAGAGTGCAAGGTCAACAAGATCATGGAATTGCACATGGTAATTTATGAGGTTACTATGTGGCTAATCTCATAACAAGCCTGAAAGAAAAATGATTTACAATAAATTACTCTTACTAGGGCTGTTTATAAATCTGAAGTCATACAAAGTTTATGTAAATGACATTGCATCAGGTTCTTATCTTAGGAAACCAAGAGGTTATCATTAAACTTCATCTTTTTCTCTTTTATTTCTCCAGGAGACTTGCAAAATCCACATTGTTGCTTATCCCATTATTTGGAGTTCACTACACAGTGTTTGCTCTGTTTCCTGACCGCAGTTCCAATAATTATAAAATAATCTTTGAGTTGTGTTTGGGATCTTTTCAGGTAAATTGTAAAGTTTTTATTCCATAGAAGTTTTATTGACCTAGGTTAGTGCTGCCTACTAACTAAGGAATATTGTCTCTTCCTAGGGGTTGATTGTTGCAGTCCTGTATTGTTTTTTGAACAGTGAAGTAAGTCTCACATTTCCTACTGAGGACATTAAATATTACTTTCAGTAAATGTTTAAGTGCCCCTATAATTCCACCCTACTACATGAAGCTGTTTTAGAAGTTTTTTACATTCCTATTTATACATATGTGGCATTTTCTGTGCAACAGAAGTTAGTGTATTTGGGTGAAGAGTTAAGAGCTGTTTGAAATCAAATTTCATGCAAACTGAGGTGTTAGTAATTATGTCATCTGTCATTTAATATGAACTAATTCTAGCTGTATTACAACATGGACTGTGCAGGTGAGATTCAACAAGACTAGAAATTTATCCCAAACTTGAAATGCCATTTACTAAATATTTAGTAGTAGTCTTCTAACAGAATCTAACCCCCAGAACAGCAGCATATTTTCAGCAGTGCTCAGCAAGTAGCAGCTTTACTAATCTCAGATGGGAAAGGGAAAGATGCAAGGAGTTTCTTTTGATGCTAATCACTTAATAAGGTACAATATACATTAAATGGCATGCAGTGCCTGACAGGAGGAATCTATCTGAAGAAGGCACCTGCTTGTATAGGAAATTGACATTCAGGTCTCCTGAGTGCTGTTCTAGTCTTTGATATGCATGAGATGCCTGATTTTGGGCTAAATCATTTGATTCTATGCTTTAAGTATGTGTAATTAATAGCTAGATACCAAAAGCTAATGTTGCAGCACAAGTGATACAAACCTGATTTTGAAAGGGGCCTTAGGGGGTCTCCTCACAGACAGTGTAGATGTAGCCTTCACCTCAGTTTTGTCATTTTTGTGAAAACTGAGTTGTTATTCTAGAAAGACAGGATGTCATCCAAAGAGACCTTGACAGGCATGTGGAGTGGGCCCATGCAAACCCCATGAAGTTCAACAAGGCCAAATGCAAAGTCCTGCACCTGGGCCAGGGCAGTCTCCAGTATAAATACAAACTGGGAGATGAAGCGATTGAGAGCAGTTCGGCAGAGAAGGACTTGAGGATACTGGAGGTTGAAAAACTGGACACGTGCTAGCAATGTGCTCTTGCAGCTGAAGAAGCCAATCATAGTCTGCATCAAAAGAAGCCTGGCCAGCAGGTCATGAACAGTGATTTTCCTCAGTACAAGAATGACCAGGACCTGTTAGAAGGAGTCCAAAGGAAGGCACAAAAATTATTAGAAGGCTGGAGTACCTCTCTGAAGAAGGGAGGATGAGAGAGTTGGGATTGTTCAACGTGGAGAAGATAAGGCTTTGGGGAGACCTTAATGCAGCATTTCAGTATAGCTAAAGAGGGGATTAGAAGGAAGATGGAGAAAGACTTTTTAGCAGGGTGGACAAGAGGTAGCAGTTTTAAACTGAAAAAGGGTAGATTTAGATGGCATTTAGGCAGGAAATTTTTTCTATGAGGGTGCTGGAGGCACAGGAACAGGTTGCCCAGAGAAGTTGTGGATGCTCCATCACTGGAAGTGTTCAAGATTGGGTTGGATAGGGCTTTGAGCAACCTCATCTAGTTGAAGAGGTCTCTGCCCATGGGTGGGGGAAGGTGTGGGGTGTGTGGAGTAGATGACCTTTAAAAAGTCCCTACCAACTCAAACTATTCTATGATTCTATTCCTAGAGGTCCCCATTTGACAGCAAATAAACATGGAAAAGTTCCTTACCTAAATTAACATTTTTGGTTCATCTTGTGCATTTTAACGCAGGTGCAAGGGGAGCTGAAAAGAAAATGGCGGAGCCTGTGCTGGAAGCAGACAGCAGGCAGAGATTACAGACTCCACAGCTCTTCAATTTCTCGAAATGGGTCAGAAAGTGTTTCCCAGCTCCACCGGAATTCAAGAGCTCAGTCATTTATGCAGACTGAGACCACCATGATATAAATCAGCTTGGTCCCCCAAAACACGAGAAACTGTGGGATGTATCATTCATTATGCAGCTTGATGTGATATTTTATAAAATGTACAGTTTAGTGCTTTGCTTTTCTACCTGTTGGTATTTGGAAAATTGGTTTGTGCAGGCAACCAGTTAATAACAGAGACACCTGCCCCATGGATTCTGTCTTTTTTTTTTTTTAAATGGTATTCATATTAATTCTGATGTTCTCTTGCCATTTACTAGCTGTAGCTACTCAATCTCATTTACTCTAATGGTCCCTTTATCCTCCAATATGTCTACAAAATAGATAAGTGGTGTCCTCTTCAATGCAGACTGCTTTAGTACATGTTGAACAGGTTAAGATGAGAAACAAGAAAATTTCTTACACTTTTTTTGATACATAAGCAAACATTTAGTTCCTTAAGGATTAGGAAATTCTTTCCTAACTATGGAAAACAAGATAAAAATACAGAAACGTAAGACTATAATTAACCACACTGGGACTTCAGTGTGGTAATCCAGGAAATCATTAACATTATTTATACAGAGGGAAGAAAGATAGAACTTTTTGGATAATTGTATAAATTTCAGAGATTACTTTCTACAGAGTTTGATTCCAGTCCTGTTCCTTTCAAAAGTGCCTGGTTTTGTGTTTGCATGCAGAAAGTAGAGCTACCTTTGCAGTCCATGGAGAAAAGATACTGTTTAAAATCGAAGATATTTGTGTTGATCTTTTACTAAACAATATTCTGAAGAGGTCCTTTGTTGCTAGAGAAGTCTGGCATAGGATAAATAGCCTTGGATAGCATATTACCCTTTGAAAATATATAAATATAATATTTTCACTGAAATATGTCTCTAGAACTACATACTTGGCAGCTAAAACAAGGAATATGGCAATAAAGTTACAACTCTCATTTAAGGAATAATGTAAATTCTTTTAGCTTTATTCTGTATCTATCTGAGCTATTTAAAATTTAGTCCTGACCATTTCAGAAAAAAAACCAAAATCAGAATCCCTAAAATTACCATAAAAGGCATAAATAGAAGGACTTCTCAACAATGCCAAGCCTCTTGTGTAGCCACTTTGTGAAAAAAAGACATAGAACTGACAGATTCTTATAAACATACACAGAACATTTGCACTCTTTAAAATAAATAAACTCAGTGATGTTTAAATCTCATGTCATGCTTAACCATGTCCACTCTAAATAGCAAGTTGGAATAATACATGTTTGCCTGAATACCTCTGAACCGTAAAAGCAATTGCCTTGATATTTCAGATAATGGATTGTACAGAGCTAGCAGAATCCAAAGTCCATAGTACTGCAAGGGCAAAGGGAAGAACAGCAGCAAGGACATGAGTTGGAAGGCATACATGTACACTCTTGAAAATACTACTGGTACTGGAAATATTGTTGGCAGCTGTCACTGTCCATGCACCTCTTGGCCTGATTTAGTTTAGCTTTTTAGCAGTTAAACACAACGGAATGATACAGTTATGTCAGACCAAAGATAGAAAAGCCCCTGTGATTCACGTGAGTACTGCAGAACAGATAACCCTGTGGATATTACATGACACCAACTTCTGCATAGTGGGTATCATTTGAGTCAAGCAACAATCACTTGGTAAATTGTTACTTTGCCAAATTTTACTGTAAAGCAGCTATTTGTCACCTCCAGTGATTCAGCATTTCCTGCTGTCACTTGGTGAAGGAACAAATTCTAGGTGAAGTAGGCTCCCAGTGAGAGTCTCATGGGTCTAAAGGTACACCCCTACAGATGTATTAAACTAAATATATTCCCAAAGGCTTTAGACTCTGAAACCACAGCTAAACTTTAGTATTTTTCCTGGATCTCTGAGCAAGCGTATCAACAAACTTTTAACTGCAAATATATGAAGACACATTGGCGCCTTGGGGGCTGCTCCTACACCTGTACAAAACATCTGTGCACTTCAGGATTTGTTGTCTGAAGTGGCATTGGGACTGCTCAGCTCCCTGAGGTGTGACATACAGGATGTACTTCTTTTCCCCACATTCCTAGGTTAGAAAGGCACACTTGACAAGCATTCAGGCATACTCATCTTTCTGTTCAAAGGAGGCTCCTTGAGTGAGTTGGCAGGCAGACAGAATGGGCAGTCCATTCTGCATGAACGTCACCAATTATACATGTTTATAATTCATTGTAGCCTAGAGAAAACTATCTTTGTTCTAACTAGGTGAGCATGGAGAAAACCTGCATTTTTAATGATTTCTGGATTATAAAACAGAAAAGCTTAAGTAAGAAAATACATTTTAAGTTGCAACAAAACAGAACAGTTTCCTTTAAAGGGTGCAGATGCATTTGGACTTGATTCTGCTTTTAATGTAGGGAGTAATGCCATATGAGACAATGAAGTTGCACCAGTGGGAGAACATAGATGATATCACTAAGGGATATCACCCTGATGCACCCCAGACAGGTTTCCCTCCGCCTTTAACAGGATGAAGGGGAAAGCAACAGGCATAGACTCTCAGCAAACCAGAGGATCTGCTGGGACAGCTTTATTAAAGCAGGCATTGCCAAGTGCAAGTCTCACACTCCATGTGAGACTAAGGGACTAAGAGGACTCATTTGTATTTTTTGTCTCCTATTTTTGTTAATTCTAAAAGACATCTTCTGTTGGCTGTGAATTTGCCCATTTCAGCAAAATGACTGTGAATAAAGCCCAAATTAACTTTATAGAGATATTTTGCAGACATCTCTAATGAAGAAATCAAGCATTAAATATGCCTGATAGAAAGGAAGAACCAGTAAGTAACCTACAGAGAAAGCTGCTGTGTATGTAAGGATTATTGTCTGAGCAATTACTGTCTGTGCATGGTGATAGAGGAAATACTTCTACTAACAAAAGTACCTTCATGTTACCATGAGTGCCTATTTAAGCTGTGGGCTGTCAGTACTACCCTGACATAACAAAAAGCAGAAGCTAGTATGCAGTGCTAGTTTGTTGATGACAGAAAAATACGTTTTCAAAACTGTGTTTTAACATAGATGTTATGAAAGTAGATCAGGACAAAATTTAAAAAGAGCATTCTGTTATACAGTTTAACAACTCTGTTTTGAATCTGGTTCTGCCCAACGATAACAATTCATAGTTCTAAGTAGCATTCCACTGTCAGCTAAACCAGTGACTGAAATGTCTTAAACCTCTTTATTTCCCAAGCACTGTAATAACTTAATGATAACCTGCAGCTTTTATTTTTCCTGGCACATTAGTATGAGTATAGCTTTGAAATTCTCTTTTGTCATCTTTATGAGTAACTTTTTCTCTGTCAAGTACAGTAAAAATCAAATTATGTAAATGAATGTGATTATTTTTTACAACATGTACAGACTATGATGTTGTATAGCTTAATGTGTATAAATAGATCTCCTTTTTATACTGTAATTCACTATACTTTTCTTCTGGTTTTGCTCTTTTGTTCTTTTCTCTTTTTAGTTTTTCATGTCACATACCTAACAGCCTTCTCTGAGATATGTTATATATAAAGCTGTGAACAAATAAGTGTTTACATCTTTATGCTATCAGAGGTAGTAGTTAACACCATAATGGACTGAAGAGGAATCAGAGAATAAACATCTTAACAGTTTTGCACAGAAATTCTATTATCTATGTTTTAAAAAAATAATCTAAACTGTTACAGTTTTCCTACTGATTCAGTCGGGCAGGGCCATACTGAAGGAAGCTTCCATTCCTTTCTATTCATTCAGTTCTGTGATTCATAATTTACTGCATTATACTTCCCTCTTTCCTTTACAACATAAGCTGGGATATATTGTGACCTAGCTGACATACAGTGTAGGAGGTACTGCTCTATCAAACCATTTTATAAGTAAGTATATGTTGTACCAAACTAGTTCTAGAATGTTCATATAGGAAACAAATATTTTTCTAGTCATATCCTACAGAATATATTCAATGTCTCAGGATATTCAATTAAATATGGATATTGGATTTGGAATACAAAAGAAATCAAAATTAAGAGCTGTGCTTTATACTGAAGCACTTCTTTGTTTCTGAGCTGGCACCTTTGTAATTGAGACGACTGCTAACACAATCCTGTTGAGCTGTGAAATTCCCCATTCAGAAAGGCTTTATTTAGCAATAGCCCTCAGCCACTGCTTATCCCTGCTTACATTCTTCACCTGCTACTAATTAATGCCATGGGTTTTGGCTCCCTGTCTCTGTAGGATATGAAAAAAATACTCTGCAAATAACAAGGGAATCAGTACATAAATTTAGACCAACGTAATTAATAATGGATCCTGAGTATGAAGGGACTTTTATACAGAGCTGCATTCATGAGAAGCAATTTGAAAATTAAAATATAATCTAATACATAAAATTGTGCTGTAGAAGATTGTCTTAGCCAGGTGATGAATTGGACAATTTAATCATTCCTGCAGATTCTAGTTTCTGTTGTTCAGATAATATTCAGATAAGTACCCAAACCATATGGCCTGTTTTAAAAAATGCTTCACTTGACCTTATTACTCAACAGAAAAAAAAATGAAGAAAAATAGTGTTTCCCTCAAACACACAACATCTTTAAAGAGTCATTTTCAGTTTGCCTCTAAAGACCATAACATCCTGTTTCTTGGATTAGGACAATAATTTATCAATTCAGACACTTGAAAGTACCATTTTGTCTGGTAACATGGAATCAATATTGTTAATGAATTTTTTAAAAATCCTTTAAAAGCCCAGCATATAGCTTGCTCAGGGTATAGCTCTGGTTACTCGTCCTCATGCCCCAAATGTGAGCTGACTCCAGCTTGAAAGACACAAGCAATATGGTGGTTTTGTCATTCAGGCCCAGTTCATTTCTATCTCACTTTAAACATTTCAGTTAAGCACATGTACAGATCCCCTTTTTGAATGAATGCAGAGCCAAAAATCCAGCCCAAGCAGTGGGATTATCTCACATATGTCCCAAGGGGAGGGATGCACTAAGGACCTGTCTGATGCCTGTGAGAAGCTGCAGCAGGAGACCTGCTGCCCCTCACACGCACACATTGCCCTCACACTGGCAGTCTAACAGGGTTGTGCTATAGATATGTTGAGGTTTTTCCCATTCTTTCATCTGCTTATGAAATTTGGATCTTAATTTAAACTAAGTGATCCCTAGTTTTATTGTCCCTCTCCCATAACAGTGGGAAAATACAACCTTCTCTAGCTTCACTGCAGTGAAATATTGACATTACAGAAACACTTTGAAAGAGCTTAATGAGGAGGGGGAGAGTTATATTTAGAAGGATTAATGTGGAGCAACAACTATTCTTACATGCATAAATGCTATCAGGAGTTTTGCACAGTTCTGTTACCTATGCAGACGACTACACAAAAGTCCAATATTAATTGGCATCACATAAACTGAGGCTGGAACTTAGAAAGTTGCTTATAATCATCAGAGGACTGAGATTTTGAAAATGCCTAATGGCAACTAAGGAAAGTTCCACTTTTAGAATACTGTTTGTATGTCTTAGAGGGAGTAATATGTTATGAGTATAAAACAGCAGGGGATTAGACCTCATGACCCATGCAGTTACACTTATTACACTCCCATATGACTGAGTTCTTAACTACATTAATATGTCCAAAGTTCTGGATGGAAATATGAAAAGTTAGAAAAAAGTTATAAATTTCTCCAGATCTGAGAGTTTAAACACATAAATGAATCACAAAAATCATTATGTTTTGATCCTTTGTCAATTGCTATCACAAAAGTCTATTAATGCTATTTCTGTAGCTTGTTTCAGCTGTATGTTCAGTCTAACATGGCTCCTTTGTTCCTGGGTGAATATAAACTGCTGTTGACGTAGGTACATTGGAAGAAATTGTATGTACTATAAAGAGATTTTTAGTCTAAGTTCATCTTCTCCCTCTATTGTGCTCTGCATTCATCCCTAGCCTATAAAAGTTCTTCCAATTACCTATTCATATACTGATCTGTGAATAGTACAACTGTATTTCTATGTATGTTCTCCAAATGTCTGGGCTGAATAACTTCCTGAGCTGTAATTATTCATCTCAGCATTTGGCAATGCTTTTGAATGGTTATCACGTGGACTGATATGTGAGGCCTGACTTTCTATTTGTCTGCATAGTGTCAGATTCTCATAAATTTACTTCAAATACCATTTTACTCCTACACCAAATGCTTCAGCAAAACCACATCTAAGCATTGTTACTGAGTAACCTCTGCTTGGTTTCTTTCTAACCCAAAGTGTTCTGGATCTACACCTGGACACAGGCAACACTCAGCTCCTTGTCTTGCATCAACTGTTCCATAACAGTCCCCCTAGATTTGTATTTTTTTCCACTGCCACCCCACCATAGACTGTCCTTTCTAAAGAGTAACTTTCTTTTCATCTATGGTCATTGAGCTGACCAGTGCATTTTCTAAGTGCAATGTTCCTGTATAACACAATGCTTCCAGTAGTTTAAACTTTGCAAAATAGACATTGCATTTCCTTATTGAAATTGACATTGCATTTCCTTACTGGCTTCAAGCCTCTGGACTCAAGCATGCTCTGCGTTGCTTCATGCTGCTTTGCTGCATGCAAAATTTTTCTTGCTGTTGCAGATCCCTGGAAGATGTTCCTTCCCCAGCCCCTAAGATAGCAATTTCCAGGCTAATTATGCAGATGAAAATACTGTGTTTTACTAATGGGTTTTTTTCCAGGATTGCCACTCCCAGAGGAATGGAAACCATCACACATCAAATTTCTCAGAATCTACTGTTTCAAAAATCTCAGATTTGCAAGAACAGACAAAACTGAAAATATCAGTTGACTACATTTAATAACAAAGACCTCCTTTGGTTGCTTTAATCCCAATTTCAACAAAGGTAGAATTCACTCTCTGATGTTAAGATGAAGTTTTAAGATTTCCCAAAGCAGCAACTTCTTCCTGCCTTCCCTTGCTTCTCTCATTCTGTAAGGGCAGGATCCAAAAGCCAGAATTTTCGAGTGCTCACAAGCTAGAAAGCCTTGTTGTGCCCATTTGTCTGCTATAAAACCTTGCTTCTTTGTTTCTTGCCATTGCAAGAAAACACCTGGTGATGCTTTCTCAAATAAGGAAATTTTCTCTTTGAAATTCTGTAATATTTGCATTTTATACTTTTAAACACACACTTCTGCTTTCATCTGTCATGTCCTTTTAAATATGTTCTAGTAAATTTTTTTGCATCATCATATCAATAATTTTCAAAGCACATTTTTTGCCAGTTTCAAAGCTGTTTCCTCCCTATGAGGCTGTAAAAAGATCTAATGATGATATCACAGGTGGTGAAACTGGAACAAAGCTACTTAATTTTACTAATACCCCTTTTCCTAATACATACTTTTTAGGACCCCATTCCATTCACATCCTATTCCATTTATGAATAAATCATGAGTATATTGGCAGTATTTGTGGGTTTCAGTTCACAGTATTTATTTCTAAGGGTGTCATCCAGAATTTAAATAATGCAGCATACTCTATGTATTGCCAGCTTTGAGTGATTTTGTGTGAGGAAGTGGAGCTTACTTCTGTGTGGAGCTGGAAAGAGCAATTGAACTGGTTTTGTTGGAAAAGAGCAGGTCTGTGATCAGACACTTAATTAAGCAATCAAAGTGTTTTGTTTATGATACTGCTGGGGCTGTCAATTCACATTGTTAGTTAGTTTCACTTAGCTAAGGGGTTGGTTTCTGTCTCTCTCCTGGAAGCCTGCAGCAGATAGCTGGTGCAGAGCCATCTTCAAGTTCCTGGTTCAGCAAGCAAGGGAAGGAATCGTAGTAGTTTAGCAAAGACATGAGGTGTGCTGCTAATCAGTCTGACCTTATCTATCTGGTACCTTAGCAAAGGCATGATCCTGTCTCTGAGTGCATCCATCCCAAAATGAATATCACCTGGCAAAATAGCTATTTTTATCTTAGAGCAGTTCCTAGCTCTGTTTCACCATGCTACCTGGCAAATGACTAATTTGGCACACTGAGAGTAAATGTAGAGAAAGGAATGGGGTTGGGAAAAGAGGGTCAGAAGCTGCTTACTTATTTTTTCCAACATTAATTGATCTAGATTATTTTCCACTAGTTTTATATTTAAAAGCTCCACAAATATTTTTTGGTTTAGGATACAGTTCTTAGAATTAAAAGATCTATGCAGATACACCCCAAATCCTGGTTGATTTGTAGTCCTGCCATCTCTATACACTTCTGGATGCATAGAAGTATGCACCTGGCATGATTCTCAGGGTAGCTTTGCAGGGCAGAGTGGGAGAAATTGCATGACAGTACATCATCAACTAAGATCTAAGCTCATCAAGGTACTCTTTGTGCATCTCCCAGAACTTCTTTTGCCTTTCTGGTCTTGGTGTCTTATCTCCACTGGTCATAGCTGACCTTCCCAGTTGTGCTGGCCTGAAAACACAGTGCAGAGGACTGTGTTCTGGCTTGAGGAAAGCAGGAGTTCATAATTAAAGAAGCAATAAATAATCATCTGCTCATAATGAACAAAAATGGAAGTAGAATAGCTTGGAAACTCATGAGCATTTTGAAACAGTAGGAGTCACGTTACCTGACATCTGAAATACATTTAAATTGCTATAAATGTTATGGATCAATTATCACTAAGCTGCATCCTGGAAGGAAACTAATGATATAAAAAGTAATGAGAAAAGCCAGAACTGAACATTAGTAATTTTCTTCACAAAAAAGCAAGTTTCCATGACTCATTCATATACTATCAATTACATGTGCTTAGAGGCTGAATACTAAGATTAAAATAGTCAACTAAATTTAACTGTGCCATTATCTTTATGTTCTTGCAGAAATGTTTTGTCCTGGCAATTGCAGAGAACAGCAAAGTGATTGTGAGCATAGGTTATGAAAACATCCTCCCATAAACTGCATTTACTGCTTATATAAATATGTGAAAAACATTGGAGTATTTTCCATTCTTCTAAATATTTGCTTGCTGAGGTGACACTGCTTAATTCACATCTCCAAAGACCTTTATTTTTACAGATGCATTTTTAGTCTTTTCTTAAAGATGTTATTTATGTGCAATGTGAACTGAACTTCTTCATGCTCTGGCCCATGACGTTTAGAGACTGCTGCAGCCATACAGCCCAAGTTAGGCATAATGATTTTCCCTTCCTCAGTCTTGGTCTGTGTTCATCTGCAGATAACATCTTGGAGACTCAGAACACAAATGCCACACTATATCAATACAGAGACAATCCCAGGTGATTAGTTTGTCTCTGGCAGTAGCTGTTGTTTGAAAAGTGATAGGAAAAAAACCATGAATAAATTCTGCCTACATTCTCCCAGTTTGCACCTTATAGTAGTCTGGGAATATCCTGAGTCAAAGTCACATCCAGTAATTGCTTCCTACTTAATATTCACTGTTAGATTTGTCCTCCATGAACTGGACAGAAAACAATTGTCTGTTTGATCACTACAGCATTCTCAAAGACATTTTTATTAGTTTATCATGGATTATCAGAGGTTTATAAAGTGGGAAAATATGAATAGGTGAATAATTTCATGGAATTTATGTTAATTAAATTGCATGAATCAAAATAATTTAATGGAAGACCCTTCTGGAGAGACAGATTACATGCTGCTCAGAAGTTTTAAACCTAACAAAAAGCTATAATTACTAGATGATCTTTTGAGGTCACTTCCAACTCCTAACATTCTGTGATTCTGTGAATATGTCATTATTAACAGTTGGTAATAAGATAAGGCTAAAATATATCTTCAGGAACATCTGAGAGCCTAAACAAAGGCTTCCCAAACTTCAAGTAAATTACATGAACAGTCTGAAAATATTATGGCACATGTGTGTCTGATTGCTTCCTCTCTCTGCCAAATCCTAATTTGTCTTGAAAAACAGCTACCTTTGGAGCCACTGAACTGCAAAAGCCAGCACTGGTGTGTGTGAGGTTATTCTTTAATCACTGTTATTTTGACTAGCCAGTGCCCAACTTGCCAAACCCTCTCAAAGTTTGAATACTATGCAAATGTTTTTTCCATTCTTTTTCTGTCTTCACCCTTTCTTCCACGTCACAGATTCTTTCCTTGCTCTCTGTTTTTTCTTCTATTCCAAGACACATTTCCTAGGGCTACTCTGACTTTGGCTTTTTCATAGTTGTGGTGTGCACACAATTGTGATATTTCATCATTTCAGAACTTCTGAAAACAAACCTGCAATCATGGAAATCCCATTTTTCTGAAGGAGTACTGAGGGGGAGGAACTGGCATAATAGTTTAAAGAATTTTATCTGGAAACACTTCAGGCATTTGTTGCTGTTATTTAACTGTTGTGTATCTTGCCATTGCACCTATAACCATTCAACTTCTAATGACAGATTTTAGTACCATACACTTAAGTAACTTTAAATACTCTGACACAAAACATTCTATATCTTCTGTGTTTTTTGAAAAGAAAAATATTTTAAAACTCACATTTTAGGGAGATAAGGGGTTCTTTTTCTCTACAGTATTCCCCAGTTCAGGGATAAGCAGCATGGCACTCAGCTCAGTGTTTCTCAGAGGAAGCACATCTTCCTTGCAGTCCCTGAAGGACCTAACTTCATACCACGCTTATCGCCATGGAAGTGTTTTGTCCTCTGGTTTACCTCAGACAATTTTCTGCTTTCAGAGGAAGAGGGTTGTGGTTTTCCCCACACTAGATGATTTTATAATGCTTTTGCCAGCAGGATGAAAATGCTCTAAGTAACTTTACATGGGCAGTTTTAGTTCATCTTTTACTCACTTGATTCTCTGAGGCACTTCCTTTGTTTCTGTGGGGTTTAGCATCAGTTAAGTCATTTGTGGAACAAATCTGAATGCTATACTGACATCTTAAATAGAATGTGGTTATCTGGAATTCTGCTGGTGCTCTTACTCTTTTTCATGTCAAATTCTTAAAGTCTTTAAATCTCGAAAAATATCCTCCAAACCCAAGTTTCCTCCTCCCTGCCCCTGCAGGCTTGATCTCCAGGCAGAGGGTTGGGGTCCTGCAGTCTGGAAGCTCATTTTGGAGGGGCTTGGGGGCCATAGGGGCCCCTGGGCAGGCAGGAGCGGCAGGACAGGCAGGGCAGGGCCCATCCCACCCCAGGCAGGAAAGCTGGGGTGCAATAGGGGCAATTCTGACCCCTGGCATCGGGCAGCTCCCTGGGAACAGGGATAGCAGGAACCTCTTCCCACAGCCCAGGGACAGGGACATCCACAGCCCTGGGCATCAGCAGTAAAACCCCTGACACAGGGCAGCTCTCAGAGCTCTGACAGCCTGTTTTTTCTGGATTTAGTAAGGATTATTCTTGAACAATGCCAGATAATAAATTTCCCTCTTAATACAAATTATTTGTTCTTCATTAAGAACCACTCACAGCATTCAAGGCCCATTTTCAGTTGCCCATTAATCACCTATTATGCACATAGCAAGAGTTCCTGTGTGGGGGTTTACTTGATGAAGGTTTCCATCAAAATGTAATGTGTCTGTGAATATATTCTCAGCAAACATTTATCTATGAATATTAGCATGTGGTTACTCCAAAGGAGATCTATGAAATGCCTCATATGCTGAGTACTTCGGTGAAGTCAAGGCATAAATTGTCAAAGCAAATAAATCCATTCAGATAAATCCAGATCTGCCTGCTCTGACAGTTTTTAAACAAAGCCTGTATTTGTGCAGTGTCTTGTGTTCTACAGTTGTGTGCCATTTGCAAAGCAGGTAATTAAAGTGCTTCAGGGATAGTCTCAAAATTTGCTCAATGAGTTTAAAATAAAGCTTGGTTTTATGATCATTTCGTATGTCAGCATTAATAAGATTACTCTGAGATCAAACATCAACAGAAAAAAAGGATTCATTTTTTGAAATTAGCTGCCCAGAGAAAACAAGCAGAATATGTGGATTGTTAATCTCACTTTCAGTAGCTCATATGTAAAACTGACACATCCCAGCAATAAAAGTCCCTGTAAAACACAAATTTGTAGAGACACTGGGATAGCTGATGATGAAGATTTATACAACAGCAGCTGAGCTGTTGCAGGGTTGCTACCAAGCTTTTAAAGTTAATTTAATGGCACAATATCCCTGGTTCAGTATATTCAGTGAATTAGAATTTAATTAGATCAAGTTACAAGGAAGTGCCTCAGAAGCCAAGCAGTAGAAGATAATTACCATTGTGTGCTGACAGGATAATATCAATTTTTCATAGACCTTGACTAAGCAGATTGCTCACATGCTTACTTCCCTGGCAAAACATTTATATTTGATTAAGAATCCCATACACATGAAGCTTGTGCCCAAGATACAGTATGACCAGTCATCTCCTGTTTCTCAAGAGATTTAAATAGACATTGGATCAAGTCCCAGACTGCAGTGGTCCAGTTCCTTACAACACTCTCTTAACTGATAAGAGCCTGAAAAGATCCTGAAATTTTATAAGAGCTATGTAACTCAGCACAGTGAAAAGATGGCATACAACACTCCATAAAGTTAAATTCAAATTATCCTATTCAGTTTGCTGCTTTACTTAGCTGTTCAGTCCTAGCATCAAGTCAGTGCTGCACTAAACAGGTTCCCAGTGTTGCACCATTATGGCTGCTTCTGTAGTTGGCCAGGGACAGGACTGACAGAAAGACTGACGCTAGGCCTTGTGTCCTTTCAGTTGTCCTCACGCAAATAGGAATTTCTGAACCCATCCTTTTCTTTACAGGGCATTACAGATCTTCAAAGAAATTCTGTGTTTATTAGCATGCATTGGACTCATTTCTATCCTCCATTTTTACTGGATTCTTTTACACCCAAGACCACTATGTCCTTGAGCAATGACATCTGCAGTTGGATAGAACAAGTCACAGGGTTTAGGGCAGCTCCTACCTTGATATGTTTTCTTCCTTTCCTAGAAGTTTTTGGCTTTGGAGTCTCCAAAACATGAGAGATACTTATTCACTATACTGCTCTGCTGCATACTTAAGAGACTAGTTTAAATTCTAGTAGCCTGGGCACTGGTTATATTATTCTATCTGAAAAGACAGAGTAGTGCCTGTAAGTTTGCGATTAGAACAGACACATCTTGGTTGTAATATTCTCTGGGAAACTATTTCAAAGAGCTAATTCCTGGAAGAAGAGCATGTCATCACAGGCAATAAATCCAGCTAATGTTTATAAAATATGTAGAGTTTTGAAACTTCTGAATAAAATATGCTCATAGAAAAATCAGACAGAAAGAAGTACTTTTTTTCTTGGCAGTCCACATGAAATGTGAGGTGAGGGACTGTCTCACTGTACTAAAGGCAGGTGACAAACATTTCATGACTGGCCTATACAGAGTTAGGTCTAGAATACAGAGCAAGGAGAAGATGGGGGAGTGAATAATTTGGGGGTTTTTTTGAGGCCAATAGCACTTCTCACTAGTCCTGAATAGTTCATTATGCACTAGGTCCTTTCTGAAAATGCAGATAGTCCTAAAGGTTTTCTGTTAATGAAAGTTCAGAGTAAGTTTCTACCCACAGTGTCTGGCTAAGGACTGACTCTCTCCTCATGTGCAGACTGAGATGTGGCATGTCCAAAAGGAGCGAGACCAAAAGGTTCTCCCCAAGAGTCAAGGCTTACTGTAGACCAGAGAAAACTCAGTACACAGCTCACAATTCAAGAATGTTTTCTGCAGTAATCAGTGATAAATGTTTCTTCAGAGATATCCATCTCTGCAGGAGGGACAAACATCTAATGAAATATATGCTGCTGAACAGAAAATTAATGAGTGAACTCATTGAGTAAAGAACAAGCCAAATATATAAAAATGAATCAGCATACAGATTCATCAACACCATGATATTGCCATTAACATAAATATCCAAGAAAAGAGAATTTCTCAGTGATGTTAACACTGAACTTTAAAAAAAAAATCCCTGAAAGATTATTATGAAATTTGTCCTGTTTCTAGAGACTTCTGCCTCATCATTTTTTAATTTCATTTTGTCCTACTTAATTTGACTGGATTTGTAAATAGTTCATAGGATCATGGAACCCAGAACCTTCTGCAAGAAACCTCAGGAAGTCAGCCGATTTAACCTCTGTCCTAATGAATCACCTGAAGCTAAATCATTACTTCAGCATTGTTGTGGCATAAATACTGAAGAACTTCTGTTAAACCTTGCTAAATGATTTTTGAAGTAGATTGCCTCATCTGCACTAAAAATCTTCCATTAACAGAAATGCATGGAGTCACTGGGCAACATGGTGAGCAGTCTTTCTTTTTGTTCTGAAGTGTTCAGTATCTTTCAGATTATTATCCCCTGATAAACTATTTTCTGTTATAATGGAGATAAGAGTTTACTGTCAGAAATGACTGCCATTAAATTACATTTAGAGAGTACCCTGTACTGTTCATCTACAATTTATTCTGAATTTTTATAGAAATACCTTCTAACACTCCAATAAAGAAGATGGAAACCCTTCCTTAAATCATGTCTTCCCATAATGTTTTTCAGGACTTCATAATTCTGCTTGCTTTTTAATATTTCAATAGAAGAGAGAAAAATGGAACAGATTATATAATCTTAAATTTCTCACTGCTTAATTTCTTTCACTGACATTTATGTGGCAATGTTTTTGATATATTTCAGTTTCCCAAATACAGGAGTGTTTGAGAAAAAATCACTGATATGATCTTTAGGTCATTATTGCCATTCAAAGAGAAAGTATTTAAAATGTCATCACACTGCTTATCCAATAAATAAAGCATTCAAAAACTGAGCACAGTTTAATGAGGGCTGAGAAGTGTTTTGTAGTTAACATGCTTTTCTGACAACAAAATGTAAAAGGACAACCCTATGACAGTCAGAGATAACCTCATGTTTGATAGGAATACTTTCCATACCACTCTCAAAGCTTGACTATTCTCTAATTTAAACTGAACTAGTCAGTGCCTTCACAATGAGTGCTCTCTATTTGTGATTCATTACAGCTTGCTCTTGGATGTGATAAATGTATCATATATCTCCCTGAGCACTTGAAGAAATACTATACTTGCCATCAGGTCTTCTAGAATATACAGATCTGCAGCTACAAGCTGAGAACACGTTTTGTCTTTTTGCTTGCTTCCCTTGCTTTGGAGTATTTCCTTTCAGAGTAAGAGCTCAACTAGTCAGTGCCAACACACCCACTGGTTTTTCCTCTGCACCAAAGATGCTCCATGCATTTGTGCTCTCATGCAAATATAATGTTTTTATTTCTTGTTGATTATCAAGTTAACAGATGATGCTGTGAAAAATTGCTCCATTGTGTATCATTTACTACCATTACAAGTAAGAGTTAATACTGATTTCTGCATTGTGCTCTTCCTCTGTTTTTCTGTCATATACTTATTTAAAGAGATGATACAACAAATAATACTCATCTGGGGAGACAGCAGCTTCCAACTACTTTTCATGGGTGATAGTAGAAAGCAAAGAGGAAATTTATATTTGTGTATTTTGCTTACTGGAGAGAGCACAAAGATGCATCGGTATTACTGGTGAGAATAGAGTTGACTTCAGCTTGCTCTATCTCCAGCCACTGGCTGCCCACACTGTTGATCCCTCTGACACAGGTCCTGGGTTGGGGTTACGGTGTTCCATGCTCACAGTCACTCTCTGTGTTTGGGGTCAACTCAGCTGTGACCATTTCTTCCCAGCTCTGAGTGCAAAAGTGCAAGCAGAACCTGACAAACTTAGCATATACAGAAGTATCCTTGTGAGTGCCCTGATCTCAAACTAAACCTGAACCTGAGTACATTTGCATGCTAATGGTGCAAGTAGTAAAGATCACCAGGCTTTAGACCAGGTCTAGACATCTATTTAACCAGTGGTGTAAGCATATGGGAGAGGAAGAGGGGCAAAGAGTCTGGTCTGGGTAAGTCTGAATGTGATATGAACAAGATTAGTTCAGTTTGGAATGAGAAAGCACTGGAGAAATCTTTTCCACTCATGGAGTTACAATGGTTTCCCTCATAAGCTTTATATTTTGTTTTACCTTAATCAACTGAGGTGATAATTGCTCAGGACAGTCTATCACAAGTTGAGCACCAAGTTTTTTTTATGTAGTGCTTCTTTCTCAGGATTGTAGTTGTATCCATCCTAACAGCACACTCCAGTGTCATTAAGGACAACCAGCTCAGAGAGAAATGCCTGTTCTGCCTAGCAGCAAATCTTCCGTTTCCTTTGTTATGCAGACAGCTTCTTTCCATTGTGGCCAAGGACTGTGTGTTCGGCCATGGACACACAGTGCAGGCCTGCAGGAAGGGGAAGATGCATAGTTTATGCTGTGAGCCAGCACAGTGTCTCACACACTTTAAAACAAGAGCTTCCTGTTTCATAACTTTGGCCAACTCCACAGCTGGAGAGGGCTTCTGTCTCATTGCACCAAAGTTTTAGTTCTACAGCAGAATTTCCTTACTTAAAGGGAAATGAAAAATTCCTTCACTCTGTCAGCAACCTCAAGCCAATTATCTTTCTTGGCAGGCAGCTGCAGAGAGTAAGTGCTAGCAGAGAAAGGGAAGGGTATGCATCTTGTTCCAGGTACAAATTCTAATAGCCAGAAAAATTCTGCTCTCATCTTCAACAGCAATTAATCTCTGGGAGGACATAAGCATTTGATTTTCCTTGTCATTTTGCTACACTAGGTGTCACTTCAGCCCTGGCTGCTGTATGTGTAGCCCTTCTTTGTTGCCCCATGAAGCTAGTATAGATGTGAACCTGATGACCCAGCAGAAGACATCCAGATAATAAAATGCAGACATTTTGCATTTTGGTCTGTCTCTGCAAGGCTATGATAGCTAAAAGAGGCTGTCAGTACTTAAGGCAGACAATAAATCAGGATTAAATGGTAGCCAGCATTAACTCAAAGACTGATCTATTTTCCTCATCAGGAGCCAAATAACACCACCCAAACATCATGTGGAAGTTTCTTGCTGGACAGGAACAGTAAGAAGGCAGAGAAGGACAGGATAATTATTTTATGGATTATCTTTTAAATAATAATATATTAAGTGGTATTGTATTACTGGCAGTGTGTCAGTCTGTGACAGATTCGCTTTTCTCTGTAGTCAGAATTGTGACAGGAATAGTTAAAGGCATTTTAAAATAAAATCATATTTAATGAGTCATTTTACATTTTCATTCCCTTTATACAGTTTGATTTATTTAGTGGAGAGTTGTTGCTGTAGTACAGCATCTTGCTCTGGACATTTCACTTAATGTTCTAGTATTTAGAGAGAGAAATAAGTTAACAAAAACTTTTAAAACCCTCAACCTCATAAAAATGTTGGAAGAATTATCATCATTCACTCTAGAATAGTGTCACAGAAACATGACAATAGTCATCACATGCATGAAAGGATTGCTACAGAGTAAGACAACCCATGTTTTTCTGTTTCCACCAACATAAACCGAGATGGAATCAGCTTCATTAGCAGTCAGAGCAGTTTGGGTTAGGAAAGCATGTGTGCTGTAGGAACTAATAAATCCTACAATAGATCATCATGGAAGATGAAAGAATCTCCAACACATAAATATACATTGATTTATGTCTTGGATTATATATTATGCATGCATTTCTTAGACATATCTGCTAAAGATAAGCTGGTCTTACAGATGCAAAATGAGGTAATTAAATGGTAGACCTTTCCCAGTCCTCCTTTCCATAATTTATTTGAACTTATAACAAGGAATCTCAGGACAGAATCCAGTCCACTCAGCTGTTACCAAGGCACACAAATCATAATAAATCTTCCAGAGAAGATTACTAGCTTTCACTATCAATGTCTAGGCAAATGCTGAGTGACTTGCTGAGTTTTTTTTAAGTAACATAAAAACATTAAAAGTTTGTCTATGCTGCACCTCCCATGGTATTTACTCTAATTAGTGCTGATGGAAAGGTCAATATAGGCAGGTTGCTTCTCCTAAGCTGAAAGGACTGACTCATCCCTTGTTTTCCCAGTTACCCAGTTGGGACAGCAATAGACATCTTGCAGAACAGAAAACCCTCTGAGTAACACCTTCTCTCTAAATTGTGCCAAGTTATTTCAGAAAGCTCAAAATTAAATCTGAGCACCATTGAACTTCAGGGGAATTTTTCCACTAACTTCAGCAGAACCAAGGTTTTCCTCTCATGTCTGGGTTGGATATCTTCCAGAATGGAGGATGTTCAGCTGTGAACTATCTGCACAAACTTCATCACTTTAAGCTGATGGAACACAACCTTGCTTTAAACTAAAAGAATAATCTGAATCTTTGGAGTCTGTAAAAACTTATCTAACCAGACATGACAGCTGTGAAGTACTTCAACTACTTGAGATAGGGAATACCAGGCCCGTACACTGTACCATAAGGTTCTTGGTTTAAATGTAGCCAAGCTAACAACTTTCCTAGGTAGTGTCTGCATTTGGAATAACTTCAGAAAGTCAGAGGGAGATAAAAATCCCTGGAGATCCTTCTTATCTTCTGTCCTGGCCCCTAACACAATCATTAAGACTATACAGCAGCTCCATGCAGGTTTATATGCTTCTTGCCCTCCCTTTCATTTCCTAGTACCTGCAGCTCTACACTGTGGAACCACCAATGCCAAATGACCCAGCCTGGGTCTCATCCACTCCTATATGTAGCAAAGATGCATCCACTAAATCAGTAATGTGATGAAGCACACCTACCACCACCACACATCTGTCTTCCTTATATAAACAAGCTAACAATTCATGCATGAAGCAAAGGTAGTTTTCTTCATCAGATACAAATTTGTTTGATCAATCCTCAGTAAAAATCATCCTGTCTGGTACTAAGTAAACCTTTAATTCTTTACCAAGCAGTCTTCTCAAGATTTCATCTGGCAGAAGAAAACATGTATTCCCTTCAGTTGCATTCAGGCAGTCAGTTTTTTTCATGCTGAAACACAAGTAGTTATACACCAAGACTCTGACCTCCTCACTGTCCATGCAAAATATATGCTAACTCATATTCAAGCTCCTACCTTTTCACAGGTCAGGGAAAGGCAGTTGAAAGTGGAGGCTGCAGCTTTCAAGTATTTCTCTTCTGGGTAGGATGAGTATGCCCACTGACCCTGTGAGAAAGCAGATATGCTATCTTGAGTAAAGAGATTTCACCTGGCAGAGATTTAGAGATCTGGCAGAGATTTGGTTCTTAAATACTGAAGAATAAGCAATGATTCAGCCACGCACTGCAGCACATACTTGCTTTCAGGTGAATACATAAAGCCACCTTTAGCAAACAAAGTTTAAGTTTACTAAGGGTTTGCTGAATCCTTACCTGAATTAATTAATTCAAGCCAGCAAGGGCTGCCTCAGCAGCCCTGTGGAGATGGAGCACCACCAAGCAGTAGTAGCTCTGTTTCTAATTAATTAATTAATGTAAAAAAGACTCAGCTTGCCTCTGAGATCTCAGAAAGAGTTGGAGAAAAATGTGTTTTCCCTTCCTTCTACCCAAACTGATTTTTGTGCACGCTAATGCACTGCACTTCTGATGAGTGATTGCCCAGAGCAATCCTTGCCAGACGCTGAATGTGAAAGCATACCAGTAATGTGCAGACATTCAGGATTCAGCTAATTCTCAAATTATGACAGTGATCAATAATTGTTACCAATCACAAAAAAATTCCCACAGCTGAAAACATATTTATGCACAGCTTGGCATTTGTACAGTGAACGTCATTGTGTGTATGCATGTGTGTGTGTTCTGTGTAAACTGTGCACAGAATTGACAACCAAAGCAAATGGAGCTTAGATTCGTTCCCTGACTCTGCAATGATCTCATCCTTAACAGCTCAAGTTAAGCCTTTTCAGTTTTAATTTCTCCTGTAGTATCACCATCCTCCAAAGGCAGCTGATGGGATTATGAACTTTGCTTGTGCATTTGAGCTCTTTCTGTTTTGCCACAGAAGCACACATCATCATGTGCCAGCTACCTGCTCCAGGGAGTCTGTGGGCAGGAGGAGGAAGATGGACAGAAATTCAAACACCAGCAAGAAACAGGAACAACATACTGTGGTCTTCATAGCATGTGTCAAAGGATATTTAAGAGAATACTTCATTCCAGCTTGTACTGCTGGGTGGTGAAAAGCACGGAGCTGAAAAGGAGTGGGCTGCCCCATGCATTATTTTTTGCAGAAGGAATTTCAGCACTCAGCAGCCTATCATGCAGTGGTTCTGTGTGATATGTGGGTGTAGCACAACTGTGGCCAAGAGGGATGGTGATGACATGAGCAAAATCATTTCAATTATGACTTCAGTCTATCTACAAGTGCTGTTCCCAGAGACAAACTCACTGGCAGCAGATCGTGTACACACAAGCAGAAGTTGCTTGCGCTGCTTAACTTCACTTCCTCAAAGGAAAAAACATTTCTTAGTTTCTATGGACTTGAACTTAGATCCACACATGAGCAGACTGTATGACCAGGATTTGGTTATGAAAAGTGAGCTGAGTTTAGCCACCACACTCTAAAAGTGACCTCCTTTCCTGTGCTCAGTTCCAGAGTTGCTCTCCCATGACCTGTCACCAAGTCAGGTCCTACCTCTCACCACCTTCTGTCCCTTGGGCAGAAGTTTCAGGGAAATAAAACAAATCACAATCTCACTGATGGAAATTTCACACAATCCTTATGGAAATCCCTGGAACTGACTTCAAATTGTACCTGTGGATTTCAGAGGTCTTTTCAACATTAATTAGCATCACTTGATTTGCTGCATTTGTAGAAAAACTGGGAGGAAAAGAAACCAAAATCGAAAAATCCTCCCTTTCCGGCCATCTCTCAGAAATCTTGTGCCCAACTTGGTCTGAATTTGAGGTGACTCCCACTTGCTGGGAGTTTCATGAAGCAGAAGGTTCACTAGCATCAATGCAGCAACCATACATTAGTCCTAATCTCCAGTT
Source organism: Galbula dea (assembly GCA_013399015.1). Taxonomy (NCBI): domain Eukaryota; kingdom Metazoa; phylum Chordata; class Aves; order Piciformes; family Galbulidae; genus Galbula; species Galbula dea. Next base: position 5,695,932 of record VWZX01000708.1, read on the forward strand.
TCTATCCATGTTAATGGTCCTTTAGTGGGACTATGATCAGCTCCATATTCCAGCCTCTCCAAAGCTGTTAAGCAGCATTCTGGCAATTTAGGGACACAGTCTCATTCTTTGTGGTATCTTGGCATTTTGGTTTTCCATGAATTTATTGAAAAATGAAATTTTATTATTGAAAGTTTGTTATTTATTAGAGCTTCACAAATGAAACCTGGACTCTGAAGGGGGGACTCTGATTTTACCCATTTGAGACAGAAAGTGAGTGAGCTTTGGTGGTCAGCAGGGAGATGTGAGAGGACACTTTGTCCTGTCTTGAATTGCTGAGAATCTTTCCTTCCTTCCTCACTCCACTTAATAGGATCAGTATTTGTCTGCTGTAAAGGTCTTTTTTACAATGCTTTGTTCCACCTGACAGCGGGGCTGCTCCAAGTGGCATGACTCCACCTACAGGGAAGTGAGAGAAACCAAAGGAATTGTGTGAAGTGACTCTAATATCACCAAAAAAGGAGACCATCTTCTGGCAGGTGAGGTTAGATGACAGCAGTTGCTTTCTCTGCAGCAGTACTTTTTAAAGGGACAGACCTATAGGACTAATACCCTAATGCTTTAAATCTTAGTTTGTATATATGAATTTACTTCCCTCTTTTGCAAAAGTTAGGAAAGTTATGGGGTGAATTTAGACTTGCAAGTGGCCAGGGTGAAAGAACAGTAGAAAAGCCTCCTGTGTGCACGAAGATGAGCTGCAGCCTCAGCAAAGTGCCATCGCATGGGGACCTTGGGCTGCTCTCCTGATTGCTCACCCCAAAAGGAGCCCTCACCTCCCAGATCCCACAGAAACATCAGACACTTTGCAAGGATCATAAGCTAAAAAGGACTATTTTAGACAATTCAAGTATAACTGCTGCTGCCTTTCTCTCTCCAGACACATCTGGAAATCTGCACATAGCTATAAATAATTTCTTTTGCTGTTGGAAAAAGCCAGTGCTGGAGGAGTCACCATCACTCAGGCACAACATACAGTAGCCTGGCAGCTGTCCTGAACCCTCATCTGGGACTCACACCTCACATGGACTGAGAACAAGGGAGTCCTCCAGCTTACAGGATTTACATGAACACATTTAGTTTTAGAAACAGTCCTAAGGAGACTGGCTAGGTATCAAAACAAAATAAATAAATAAGAGAGCATATAAATTTTAAAAGCATTTGAAATAGCATTTTCCAAACTTCCTTCTAAGTCCTGAGCCCTTCCTGTTCTATAGCAGAGGGCAGACAAATGGTACTTTGTTTGCTATATCTAGTTATTTGGAGGAACAGTGCATTACAAAGTGCTTGCATTATAAAGTGAACAGTATTGTTCATTGGGGATGCACAGTAAAAGGCCACAACTGCAGGGAGGAGTGGACAGGACAGGTGACCCTAAACTGACCAATTCGTTCATTCCATATACATCATACTCTGTATAGAAGGGTCATGAGGGTCAAGCTCTCTTCTTCAGTGGCCAGTGTCCTAGGAGGTCTCTGTCTATTCTGCCTTCAATCCCAATCTGCATGTTCCTGAATCCAGTTCCAGAATCCAGCTCCTGTGAAGTTTCCTGTTCACCTACATTGAACTTGTTCCTTATGTTTTTTACTGGAATATTTATCTTCCTCAACTCATGTCAGCTTTCACTGACTCCTCTTCTCATCCATCTCCTCATGCTGTTTGGTTGTGGCTTTTCCGCTCTCTCACAGACAGAGGCTTGAAACCACTACCTTGATGTGAGCACTCTCTTTTTCCAGATAAACCTGCTCAAGGAAAATGAATTGAAAATGCCTATGACTATCCTTTGCCCCTGAAAATCCTGTAGGGATACAGAAGAAAGGATGGCAAGGAAGTTGGGGTCTTGTTAATTCAAAAGCTATTTCTACCCTCTCTCCAGAAAGGGCACTGCCCTGGAAAGCCTTGAATCCTTTCTGACAGCACAGACCAGAGCTAGCTCAGTCCATCATCCAAGTATGCCAGGATGGGTAATGGAATACCAGAGGGTACTTACGTGCAGATTGTATGGGAAAGGGTCAATAAGATCATCAGTACTGATAAGCCAGTGAATTGTGGCACTTTGTTACATTTTTACAGCTATCCCAATGCTTCTGATCTTTTATTAGCATTTTAATAAATGGAAATTATTCATCATAGGCAAATTCACAGATGTTAGGCAGGACTTTTTTATCTGCACTCATTTTTTTCATAGAGCTAGCCCTTGATCTTGTTGATATATATGTGATATCCATAATGTATGTATCTCCTGAGGCTGTGAGACAGAGCTGGCAACAGCCAGTCTTTTGCATGTCTATTGCTTACTGTGGCCATTTGAACTCAGAGTATCACAGCAGAAGTTTTCCTGTGGTGTAGCAACAGCCCACACCAGGCTTCTCTCAGTGCTGCTAGAGATTATTTAGGAGAAAACGAACAGGAGAATATTGTGAATGTCAAATAAATGTCATGTTTAAACTTTGCTCAATGGCCTTGAATGGAGAAGGCAACTATCGTTGCTAGACCATAGCTAAAGTTTCAGGCATGAGGCACAGCTAAATCATAGTAGACCCGAGGTGAAACAGCTCTCACTCCAGAGCTGGGAGTTAATGAGCTTGTGTGGGTGCCTAAAAAATGCCTGCATCCTCAGGGAGAAGCAAAAAGGTTCTTAGGGACCTAAAAGGTCAGCAGAGACTACGTGATATCAGACCCCAAGTGGGATGAAACTGGGACTGAGATTCCAAATCTTTTTTTTCTTCTCCTCATATTTAGTAGGACTGCCTCTGCCTCTGGTTCCTAATTCTTTGCAAAGTAGATCAGTGTCACAGCTAAACCTCAGAGAAATCAAACACTGTCTGTGCTTTGCACAGCGGAAAAGCTCCCAGTTTCTGCTCCCACCTGCCTGTTACACAGGGATTGCACCCTGTCATTCAGCCTCCTACCCTCACTACTTGTGTCAAGCTCATTTCAAGCAGTGTCACCTTGGTGAATGGCACAATCCCTATTTTCATTAGTTTTCTAACCACTGCCAACTGATTGTATCAGACTGCTACAGTGCTATCATTGATGGTACTGTTACTCTTTTCTTCTGCATTCTTGGCATCAGTCTTTGTAGCAAGTGCTTTTAGACTAAGCTCTAATAAAATGCTGCAGATCTCAAGGTTTTGCAAACACCTCTGGCAGAGGTTTTCTTATTTTTAGGAATTGAGTTAAATCTTTAAGAATAAAAATACATTTGACAACCTAGTTTCAGGCATATGTGAGCATCCACCACCCTCTTCATACTGGAATAATGTATTGATTGTGAGATACTGTGTCTGGGGATGAGAAAGTGGCAGAAAATGAAAAATCTCAAACAATTACTGGACATCTAATATTTAGAAAATTATGGGTTTGCTAGTGGTCCATGATGAGACATGGTAATGTTATCTTTACAGTTAAGTATTGAAAAATACTGGGTGCTGTTATGGAATTCAGCAGCAAACTGAAAGCATCTTCCTTTCATCAGGGTGAAAAATGCAGAAATGTGTCACTGGCAGATCAGAATGGCAAGTTCAGAAAGGGAATGTTTTATTTTTCCCTTTTTATATTGTCAGAAAGTATTTACCTCATTTGCATCATCCAAATTCTCTTTTTGGACAACTTAATTAATTCATGTATTTATTTTTATTGAGGTCAAACTAATGGGAATTGAAATAACCAATATCCAAAATAATGAGAGGACACATTATTGTCAGTGCAGCTGTATGAAAGAAGAGGACAGACCATATCTCAGAGGGTTGTTAGCCCCTTTTAGATAGACTGATTGTCAGGATGTTTGGAGGATGCTATGGAAAGATGACTGCCAGGTTTGGACCAGCCTGAGGTGGGAGGCAGTACACAAGTTGCTGCTGCAAGGAGGTGGCCAAGAGAGTGAAAGGTGGGAGGAAGTGAAAAAAAGAGACAAAACTATGAGTGTGAGCAAAGAAAACTGCTATCCACTTGAGAGAATAATGATATGCTGGGGAATTAGAAAGAACAGCTGACTCCTGCCAGGCCCAGAGCCCATGTCTTTTTAAGGCCACCAATCATAGGTTCTGGCCTGTCCCCTTTCCTCCCTTCCTTCTTCCCTCCCTCCCTTCCTTCTTTTCTTTCTTCCTTCCTTCTTTCCACTGGTGATTTTATTCTGTTAGAAACATTTTTATAAAGTGTTCAGTGATGTTATTGCTACTATTGCAAATTGATATGTGTGCTGCAAAGCAAACAGTCTGTGTGACAATCACTGTGGGTTTAACTACATTTTAAATGTGTCACAGTGATTGTTAAGTGGGCCATTATGGATGTTCAATTTAAAAAATTTATTGATTTAAATTATGTATGTTAATGCACCTATCAACATTACAAATGCAGTTTGCCCCAAACTACTTATAATATATGAATGGTAAGCCATAAATAATAACTATGGTTGTAAATTAAATTACTTGATTATGCTGCAAAGATGCACTTTAATTTGGAGCAGAAAATTACTTTGAAGTGATTTCAGCAGCTGATAATGCTTTTAGTATTTAAGTCAAGCATCAAACTTTCTGATGGATTTTGCCCACTAACCTGGATTGTTTGGTATTGCTATGCCCTGAAAGCAATGGATGTTACAGACTCACAAAAAAATGAGTGAAGACATTTGTTAATCAAAATATGGAAGTTCTTTAAATCAAAGACAGGAATGGTTTTATGATAGAAAGAGAATAGGTTTTCCTTATGTCAGCTGTCAGCCTTTTAGATATTAACCTTTGCTTTATATACCTATAGTGCCTGCCCACAGGGATAGTACTGGCTTCAGCACAAGCTGGCTGAAAGGCAGCGCAGTGAATAGTTATGTAGCCCTTTCTGAGACAGTGACATCTGCTCTACACTGCAATATATTTTAACTCTATGATATGTGTTCCAGAGAAACCAGTAAACAATGTTTCAGAAACTGCAGCAGCTTTCAGATGAAATTTTTATTGTGGAACTGAGGTGAGTCACCTGGGGGTGTCATTGCAGTCTTCGAGGTGAGTCACCTGGGGGTGTCACCGCTGTCTGAATATGGTTCTTTTCATGTATGGATAAACATTTTAAAAAGACTTTAAACTCCAGTAATGACACTAAGGAAGTGAAGTTTTATGTTTTTAAAGACAGGGATGCAAGGATATGAAATGTGGTATATTGTGAAATCCTTACCTTTGTAAACTATGAAAAGAATGCAAACTGGAGCTTAAACAGATGTAAACTACTCTTACTGTCTTTGAAGACTGTGGGTAGGTAGTTTTCAGATGTATCTGTACAGCATGGGCCCCATGCAGCCACAACATAGTTAGCAATCTATTTGCTTAATGAATTGACCTTGCTGAACTGCCAAAATGCTAAATATTGAGCAAGTAAACTAAAAGCCTAAGGAAACTTAGGAAATGTACAGCAATGTACTGTCTGTCTGTAACCTAGGTCCTGTATTCCAACCCCAACAACCTCAGTGAAGGAATTTCATTATACTTAATGTGAATTTCATCGTATTGGACTAATTAATCTTTAAAAGGGGCCCTTTGACACTGTCTTGTAACGTGAAAAATAGTTGAATATCTAAAGTAACCCCAGTAATCAGTTTTCTAAATGAAGGTTAGAAGGGCAGTTTCAGATCCATATTTTCCTTTATCCTGTTTTCTGGTATGAATCAGCCTGTCCTTTGGCTCAACTGCATGGGCATTAAGAGTTTCATGTTACCTCTGCAAATAAATGCAGCAATCAAAAAACATCTTTGCCACCTACATCATGTAAGCTCTGTGAGACAAAGACTCTTTCTTGGTCACTTATTTCACTAGTGCAATAGAAGTTGACTCCCAAATGGTTGTCAAAAATTATTCTAGATGAGGAAAGTTGATTAATATTTTTTTGTTAGTTATTTGCCCTTAAGATATGGCATTTGAAATCTGCAGTACTGAGTGCAGACATGGCAATTCACACCTTTATGTAACTCATTGTTAAGGGTTCACTGTTTGATTTTGCTAATTAAAAATAATGGCAAATATGTGATTATGGACTATCCACTAACTAAGTCTCTGAAAGCTTCCCCATGTCTCTAAACAACTCTATCTCACCCAGTTCTCCATTCTTACGTCTCCAAGAAGAAACAAGCAGATTGAAAATGGAGCTTTTAAAATATGTGGCTAACTAGCTGCTGTCTTTTTTTCTGTAACAGAGACAAAGAACATGGCAGTTTGAGTTAGAAGGAAGTTATGAAATCCCTGAAGTGCAGCAACTGTGGTCTACATGAGTTTAATGGCTTTTTCTGGTCAGAAGACAGAACATAAAAGAGGAATAGCAGTGAAATCATCAACTGGTGAAGCAGAACGTTTGGCTAAGAGGAAAGACCTCTTCAAGAACACTGTAGTCACCTCAAAGCTTGACTAAAAAGACTAACAACATATCCTAGCTGCTTTTCATTTATTGCATTAAGCCTATTCAGCAGCAATAGATTGTCTGACCTGTGCATGGGACTAGTTTCCAATGAAACTGTTTTATTTCAGACTCCTAAAAGCAAAAACCACTTGACCTCTGGGAGAAAAGGGCAACAAATCTGTTACAGAATTTAATGACTCCAGCAGAAGTAAGGGTTCAACTAAAGGTGAAAAATAATCATGCTTTAAATGTCAATGGGTAGTATAGACTATTACAATATTAGTTTAGTCTTGCTTTTATGAGGGTATCATTGCTGTTCTCAATTGGGTTGCACCCAGTTTAAAACTGGAAACAGAGCACTTAAGCTGCTTTGGCTTATAATAGGATATAAATTATTTGGAGTTGAAATTTCTATCACTTCAGTGGTACAGTGTCAAAAGGTTTAAGCTACATCCATGGAAAACACACATTTTTCTATGCAGAAGTGATGGTGTTTTTATTCAAGTCTGTATTTGACACTATGTCAGCAGACAGTGTGAAGAAAAGAGCACAGATTTCCTTGCACTCTAAATCAGGCCCATCAATGGTACCCAGCCTTCAGACTCTTGTCTACCTCCATAAATGTGGTCTGATGTCCTTATACCAGTCTAAGGACAGTTTAACTCAGGACCACATTGCACTAAGCCACTGAAAATGATAAACTGTAATTTGTGAAGAAAATTTTTTTTGGCTGACAATTGGAAAATGTGTACACAACACAGCTCCTGGAATGGCTGCACTCTTGTGGAAGCAACAATCTCCAGCTTCCAGTGCCAGGTTTCAAAACACTGTAAACCATTCAAGATCTCAGGTGATTTATTAAGGGACACTTTTTTCATCCTCAGTATAGTGGGCTTGGGACCAGTGGCTGCAGAACATAAAGAGAAAAAGCTGAATGAGCCACAGTGTTTGCAGTTCAAGATAGAAAACTCATCTTTTAGGCAAGAAGCACACACCCAGTGCAGGAACTGACCCACACTCAGATCTCCAGACAGTACAAGCAGAACTGGCCTAAAATATTTGTAACTTTGAATTCAAGTATACCTATCAATAGCAGCTCAAAAGCAGGTGCTTCTATGTGAAGGGTGACAATATTTTCCCCTTTTTGCATATTGGAAAAGAACCCCATCACCACTGCACACATTACAAGGCAGGAAAACCTCAATCCTTTGTCACAGCTTTGAACAGAAGCGGGTACAGTAAGAGAATTCAGGATGGTAAGCCCCCAAAGTGATGAAATGATAGTAAGATTTCTTTTAGAATAGTACTACAATTTCCAAGTTTAATTTTGATCTCAAATGGGGGAGGAGGGAGTGGTAGAGTGGATGTCCCCCTCCTTGAGAAGGCAAGACTGGGAGGTGTGGGTTTCTGTTTTCACTATGGGTCTCAGTAGTGATGCTCTGCTAACTTGCTGTGAAAAATACCTGCCATTTCTTCTTTCTGTGGATCACTAAAGCCATTCTAATTGAACTTATAGTGTACATTACTGCCATATAAACCCAGCAATGAAGATGAGGAGAGTCATTTCTGTTTAAGCATATAAAAAATAATTATGGCTGACCAGGGAACTAGGATAGTGAAAATGGTCTCTGAAATATGCATCCCTCTGACAGTTCAGTAAGCTCTCTGGATTGCTGCCACTACAATGGACTACAACAAATTCGTCCCCAAGGTGGTGTACGCTGTATATAAAGGCACTCGTTTTCTACTGCTGTGACCTGGCGCCATCGTGTGGCCACTTGAAGTTTGCTCAGTTTAAGTAATTTGCATAGAAAAACATTTGCACATTAATTAATTGCAATTCACGAATTATTTCAGTCTACTTTAGGAGATGTTACATATCTTGACAATCGTTAGAAGCAACAGTCCTTTTTCTCCCTTGAATCTGTGCTCATGTGATCATGTTTTTCCACATGATCTTTGAATCAGAAGTTGTTAGGCCACAAAAGTTAAAAGACATTTTCAGTGCTTGGTCCTTGTCCAAACCTTACCAATAGTGTACAGAAATTAGTATCATTTTATAGACAACTATCCTCTCCCCCATTACACGAGTTTTGGAAGTTATTTGCAGGATTAAAGAGGTCAGTATTTTCTGGTTGACACAGAAATCCCAAAGGATTTAGAATTTCAGTAAATCCCACAACCTCTTTTAGTATTTGTCTAGTAGAGGCTTCCCACCGTGCAGGAAGCCTCACTTTTTTTTCAAGGCCAGGTTGGATGTGGCCCTGGGCAACCTGGTCTAGCAGGTGTCATCCCTCCCCATGGCAGGAGAGTTGAAGCCAGATAATCTTTAAGGTCCCTTCCAATCTGGGCCATTCTATGAATTCTATAAATATTGATTACATAGTTTGATCCAAACTGTACATATCAGGAGAACTTGAGTAAGTCAGGGATTCCTTTGGCAGAGTTTCAGGGTCAAAATCAGAAGCACAGTATCAAGTGTTGTAAATTTGTATTCTAACATGTTTGCATAGTGGGTTTAGGTAGATATAAGAAAGTTTTACCACATTTTAGTATGTAAAAGGCCCATAGGTAATAAATCTCCATACATTCAGGTTCCTCATACAGAGGCACAACTTTATGCTCACCATGCAAAGGGACTGCTGTCATTTACTTCAGAGCAGAATAATGAGAAACAGCAGTGTAATTTATAGGAATATATTTTTTTAAAAACTATACACATCTAGAGTTCCTTCAATAATGAGATACAGTTGATCATGATGCTAGGTTTGGTTCTGTCATTTTTATGACAAAATATATTGTTTCAGCTAAAATAGGGTATTGATATTCTTTAAAATATATACAAGTTATATAAAAATACAAAATTACATTACATATCTTTTCATTGCACTCAAAAATAACCTAAATATTTTGCCATAACTTGTACAGCCAGACAGGTGTACTGCTTTTATCTAAAAAGACTGCAACAAAACCAAATGTAGTTTTTCAGATTCCTCAGGCTGAGGCAATGCCCATTTCTTCTTCACATACTGAATGTCAATCTCTCCAGATTCTTTGGCCAGTGCAATGCCTAACAATCCATTTTTTTTCTCTGGTTCTCCCAGTAGAGCCATAGTTACAATTCTGAAATCAAAAGAACAGGAAGTGCTTTTTAATTGAGGCAAAACTAATAGAAATTGGTGTATTCAAATGCATTTTTAGCAGGTAAGTTATAGTTAACTAAATGAATCCTCTTTTCTGTTCATCACAGTGCAATATTCCTCACTATTTAGAGTCTCAGCATGTTCCTTTATCTTTTCACCAGCTGCAATCATTTAATGGCTATATAACAGGCAACTCTTCCCCTATTTACAGATTTCATCATCAATTTCTAATCACAACTTAAAAACTATTTCAATCTTGTAAAAATGAACAATGTTTTATGGCATTTCACAGTGCAGTGTAACAACTTTAGAAAATGCATTACCTTGTCCCCAGACTAGCAGCACTTTGCTACAGTTTACAAGGCTAAAAGGAAAAATTTAGTTAGAGGGAGATTCACCAAGACTAACTTAGCCTACAGAAGACAGAGTCTCCCAGTAAGGCTTGCATCAGAATATCCTTCTTTATACTGGTAACCACAGTACATAATGTTGTCCAACATCTTCTCTGTTTTAGGGGTTGATCATGATCCAGCAAAGCTATCTTTGAACTTAAAACAGTCCAGTGATTTTAGTGAAAGCAAATTTTTCTCTTCATATAAACAGTGTCTGCTCCATGTAGAGACATCTGTCCCAACTGATAACACTACACCTGATTTGGATTCATGTTAACATTATTTCTCTTTATGAGACTCTATAAAATAATAAAGAAGGATAAACTAAAATTTAGCTCTCTATAGTCTACACACCTGAAATACTTTAAAAAATACAGTTAGAAATGCAAATTCTAATGAACATTTAATGGCAACCAAAAAACACCATGCAAACTGTATTCAGCATGGAGATGATAATAATATTCCTATTTTATTCAACAGAGAGTAATGTAATGTACTCACTTCTCTGAAGGAATAATCTGCTTTGCCACAGGCAACAAATCGTTTTCCAGAAGGTCCCAGATGTAAATAGTAGATGATGCATCCAGCACAAAAAACACAGCAGGTCTTGTTAAAGCCCACTGCAGGGCAATAATTGGCTGGCCATTTGTGCTGTCATTCCACTGCATGAGGGGATACTCTGATGTCATTTGGTGCAATCTAATACTTCCATCTGAACAGCCAACCTGTAAAAAAAACAAAAAAAAAAAAGGAAATACTTCCTGGGAACCAAACAAACTAAGCCAGTTTAAAACTGCAGCTCAATTCTTGAGAACATCAAACATATAAATAAAATTAGTTATCTGACTCTAGAGGAACATACCTCATATATTTCTATGGACTATCTGCATTTTAACTTTCATTGTAATTCTGAGTTCAAAAGCAGTAATCCTGGGTTGAAGTCCTAATTTTCTATTTAAATAAAAAAAAGTCTTTTAACTATCAGCTGCACTACTACTATGATCCAGCACAACTTGACAGCAGCCTGAAGTGGGGCAAGGTCAGAGTTTACAGACTAGTTCAGATGGCTACTTAGTGGCACATATAATCTGTAAAGCCAAGAATAGCTTTCAGAAGGACAAGCTGTGCTTAACAGTATCATGATATTCAAGTGATTCATAATGAACAATTAAATCCAAAGACAGGCAGGTATCACTGCTTCTAGGTATTTTCTTATAACCTTTGTCTTGCCTGGTATAACATATACAAGTTTGACCTACAAAAGAAACTATTCTATGAAAAGAAAAAAGAATTCTTCCTTGCTAGCCTGGATTACCTCTACAACAGGAAGACTTCCTAGAATTTTCTGTTTATGCTGACTTTTTACAGTGACTCTGCAGATACAGACTTGTAGAAGTCAGAATCACTTTAACTAAATGAATTTGGGAAAAAGGTGAGAAGATCAACAACACCCACACTGGTAAAAGAAAGTTCTGACTGCATGTGAGGTGACGCGAAATACATACGCTGCAGCCAAACATTCATTTTACACCCTAGGCAATCCCAATCAGTCATGTAAATCATGGTAAGATTAGAAAGCATTTTTAAGAGAAGATCAAGTACAAATATATGTAGAGATAAGCATATGGAAAATCCTACTGAAATTAGACTCTACTTGCATTGAATAACTTTCACAAGGGAGACAAATAAAAGCAGAGTGTGTGTCAGAGGGTGTGTCAGCATGAACTGCTGAGGCAGATTGGAACACACCTGACCAGATGGTGCACTGCCAGGCATATCCCACCCCAAGGGGGAGGAAAGCAAAGCAGGGAATGCCCAGAGCTACTCCACAGAGCCTTATTTCACAGCAATACAGATATTTTCTCTTCAAAATGATTATGTCACTATGAGATAAGAGTTTGCTAAGAGCGAGAAACAGCTGAGGCTACATTAGCAGCAGAAGACCTGCTTGCAATGCTGAACTTCAAAAAGCAAAGAATATGTCACAAGGCTAAAAGTGAGATTGCCTTTTCTTCCTGTGAGCCATATGGTCCACCTGTTTCATAAACAAAGTTCAAACACCAGGACACCAGATTTGTCATCACCTTTCATGGCAGATTGGAATTAGTGAGGTTAATCAACTATCACATGTAGTTAAATATATCAAATTAGAAATTATCCCTCAGCATGTGATGAAAATACAAAACTTGTATTATATTAAAATATTTTCATACCAAAAACAGTGGTTTTCCAAAAGGGAAGAAATCAATTGTGTTGATGCTTATTGATCTGAGTCCACTCCCCTGAGGTCTGAATAGCTTTGGATAAACTTTTAAATCATGTCTTGTACCATGGCCTACCAGCCCCTGTGAACAATATAAAGAAAATTAATTAAACAAACCAAAATTTGAATTATCAGTATCACAAGTCAAACAACAGCTAAAAGATTTTAATAATAGTCTCAAATAATACATATTGTATACAGTACATTGGTAAAACTCCAAGTGAGAAATAACAAGATTAATTTCAGCACATTACTCACAATGTTTGTTCCAACAATGAAATGATTAGGATTACAAGACAGAAATTTAACAGTCAGTGTCTGGGGCATCCTTGGGCGCACATCCTTCGGGAAAAGGCTAGGAAAAACAGAAAGGTAAAAGGTGACAAATAGAGAAAGCTGTCTAACAAAGTTACTCAAGTACATACAGAAACTTTTGATCTAAAATGTCTGACTAGCTCTAGGAAGAAGTGAATATTAAAAAAGCTTCAAACAACTAATGAAAATATTGTTAAATATACCTCACATAACAGCAGACTATAATAAAGTATAGGAAAATTTAGCTGTGTGAGATACACACATAAAATCCAAATTCCCCTGTTTTCTTACCTGTTATTCAATTCCATAGTAGAGCTATGTACTAACTTCACTTTCCCTCCAGGAATTAAGCCTAAAATAACACAAAATAATTATTAGATTGATTTAAGCACTTTGCTTTAAGAAAGTCCTTAAATCAAATTAAACCCTAAGCATATAAGTAAAAGGATACCTCATCATTAAATTGTTTATTGTAGGCATGTAAGAATCTTACATCATTTAGATTTACTTCAGAATTTAGCTCTGAAGACTTCTAATCTTTAACAGAAATCAAAGAAAGGGCAGAGAAAGGGAAACATGATTACTTGTTTTAGTTTAACAGTATGCATAGAACATCCAATTATGTCGATGGTGAAAATGCATTTATATCGCTTGGGTCTTTGACAATGAATTATAGTAATGAGAGACTGTAATAATGCTGCCATAAAGTTGGTGTATGCTACTTGTTAGTAGAAAATAACATAAATAATTCATATCCTTCAAACATAAGAACTTTTTGAAAAGGAAAAAAATGAATGCACAACCATATCTTTAAAATGTACCTCTTCACAGACATAATAACCAGCTTTAGCAGCTTAATATAGCCAGACACTGCACACATGCTTATGAATTATAAAACTGATCAAAAATTCTAGTTTGCTAGCATTACTTTATTGTTGATATATGTATTTTAAAATGCATCAGGATTCTAATCACAGGCTTTTCCAGTAAGGTAAATATGTAAGCCTAAACCTGTTCAAAGAACAAAAAAATCTAATTTCTTCCTTCACATATTTGAAAAGGGCTGAATGAGTTTGTTCTTTACTTTTTTCATGGAAACTTTTTTCTCAGGCTAAATTAAGTACCTTACCCAAAAGAGAACTTTCAAGACAATTATCAAAATGGAAATACAGGCAACAACAAAAGTATTGTAAGAGATTTGATTAACACTAAGACAAATCAGGAGGACTGAAAAGAACACAAAATCTCATATTCTTTGAAAAAAAGCTGTTGAGGACAGAGAGTTCCCTATGACGTTATAAGAAATGTGGTTGTCTGGAGGCAATTACCAATACAGAATTAGCAGATGAGATTCAGATAGCAGTGAATATAATTCTCATGATACCTAACCAACAACCCCAAATATCAAACACGTGTCCTATTCAGAATTAATCTTTTCCTCAGTAATTCTGCCATCTTCCAAACTATTTTTGTCATCACTGTCTCTTCCTCTCTCTTTTAACTTAATCTCAAAACTCAAGCACTTTATTCTACCTCTAATGTACTCACCTAAATCAGTTTGTGAACCAGCTAAATCCACTTTTTGTAATTCAACAACTACCTGAAAAGGCAACATGTAACATTAATAAGCAATAAATATTTACCAGACTTTAAAGTTTCTTTTACTAGTTGTAATAGTGTATAACTTAACTCTAAAGGAACATTTAGATAGTTAGGTCTAACATTACAATGATCACAGTTGCATCTCCTAACCCTGTCAGCGTCTGCAATACTAAAAATAGCTTCATGTGCCTGGCAGGTTGTTCCCTGCTGGAAATCAGAATATGGGAAGTTAACATCCTACACTTAATCACTGGCTGGCATCTTGTTGGTTTCATCAGTCAAAACAGCATGTCTAAACCCCCAGGTAAGGAACTGTAACACATTACCTACCCTTTTCACTATCAGTGAAAAAGAAAGGGTAGATCATATGGCCTAAATCTGCTGCTACTAAAGTTACTTAGGCACTTAACTAGTGGTACAGAATGGAAATGCTTTTAGCCTGTTATTATTCACTGAGCCATTCAGTTCCTCAAGCAAGATCAGTTCAGATGTAAACAGGTTCAGCAGCTGGACCAAAGGTGCATCAGAAAGACTGAAAACATTTCAGAGAAAGACGAGTTGTCAGGGCAGTCATTAAAAGCACTAGACCTGGTGCATACCCGACCATCATATTTTAGGTGGGGTAATCTTATCCACAGATTTTCACATCTTGCCTTTAGAACATTTATTTTATATAAATTATGAATATCATTTCTCATATACATTTGGTACAGACTGACACCACTGTGATTCAAATAAAATAAAGTAGGTGGGTGAAAGAGGACTGAGGTCTACTATTCAATTAATAGAAATATATGAACATATTCCTATGAAGCAGAACTACTAATTGCCTGTTTTCATGGATTCGTGCACTTGTTAATAGTTTTGCCAATGGATATCATGGCATTAGGAGACATGTCACAAAATTTTAGGAGGATTCCAACAGACTATCTAGTGTTGCCGCACTTTTCAGGGAGGAAATTCTCATCAGAAATCCCAGATTTGGGTTGCTCTATTTGAAGAAGTTATTTTATTAATCTAATACATGATGCTTTCTCTTTTCATACCTGTATTACTCACCCACATATTGAGGATTCCATTTTCATCCATCGAAGCAATCTGAAATAGAGGGCCTGACATTTCTGTGGAAGGAATAGTAGCAATTTATATTCATACACTGACCTTGATCCTGAACAATATCAAAGGATTTGAAACATTTCCTCAGTTAATACTTTCTCCAAAACTTTGATGATCACCTCAGCTTCACAAAAAGGGAGAGTGCCCTAAACCTACCACAGAAGAAAAACACGTGAAACTTTCTTTACCAAGAAAGTGGTCAAACACAAGAGGCAGAAGAGAATTATAAACTGGATTTTGGCTATGATACATTTGTTTCACTAGATACCTAAAGGAAGACTCAGATGTATTGATGCTTTGAAAAGCAGTTTACATACCCTCCCGGTAAGAGAGGCTTGACAGCCCATAACTCTCATCATTGTAGAGAGAGCCTGAGACAGGTTCCACTGCTAGTATAGGAGAGGTGTGGCGTGCTGAGTTTAGAATGCCATCTGTAATTAAGGATGATGAAAGTTAAACACTGTATTATTTGAACAAAACCAACAAAACCCTAATCACTTTTCAGCTTAAGGGAAAATGATGATTACAAAGAATGGCAATTAATGACCTTCATAAAGAATTACTTTGTAAAAATCTCAAATACAATACTTCAAACTGTTTCTTAAATTAACAAAATACTACTAGATAAATCAATGTTTCACCATTTGTATTTATTTCTCATTTTCCAAAAGACTGTTGCACCATTTATTCCACTGCACCAGGAATTTCATTAAACTCTGCCATTTCAACATTAACCATGAAAAGAATTGTGTATTTTAAGTTCCATAAACAACAGAGGTAGAGATAAATCACTCCTTACTACAGAAAAGACAAAATTGAGAAAAAATTCTCTTCACAGAAAGTAACTAACCCCAAACAAACACCACAAAAAGCAGGTTTTTACCCTTTCATAGCATTTTAAAGTAAATGTACACTTAGAGCAATTTTCAATATGCATTCTTTGTAACATACTCAACTTCTGGACTTACCCTGTGCACCGAACTTAATCTCATTTAAGTCTAAAGGCATAAAGCTTCCTATGTATATATAGCACTAAAACCTGTTCCTTATATAAGCAGCTACATGAAACAGTATGCATACATTTGACTACTAGTCCCTTGTGCAACACAAGACCAAGCATCTTTGCTCTACTAAAAAAATACTCTCAACAGTTGAATCAACTAATGTTTACGTGGCTCCTGCAATTAGTTATTCTTGCAAACAAGAATCTAATCAATCAATCCAGCTAACCATATGCAGCTATCTACATTAGGAGGAGGCAAATAGCTCTCTAGATCCCACAGAATAGCACTGCACTGATTCTAACACAGGCTCTGCATCTATACACTTGGAAATGTATCTTGCATGCAATCATACAGAAACATCAAGACCTAGGTGACAATTTGTACAGATTGAGACCTCTAACTGATGTTTAAAACTGTTTTACACTCTTAAATTACTTGTTTTTTAAATGCATCTTCATATTCTCACTGCTTGATGTATAAGATGGCTTACATTTATTTACAGCTATCACTTATTGGCAGTTTTTAGCAGACTAAATATAATCTTTGAACTGGTTGGAGTAGGCTACTGAGAAAGAAGAATTAGTCATGGAATTGTTTCACTGCCTGCCAAAAAGACTAATGAGAATGCATAGATACTTACCAGTGGAAAATGTTGGAACTCTGAATGTCCAGTCAGTTTCACTCATCATCCTATGAAGGTGCATTCTTGAGTCTTCTCGAAGATCCCACACCAACAATGAACCATCTGTTGTTCCAGCAAAAACTAACGTTGTTTTACTGGGACTAAAGCAGCAACATATCACCTGTTAATCAGTAAAAACATTCATGGCTGATATTATGATAAAAGCCAATAATTAGATAAGCCTAAAATGTTTGTTCTAACTAGGTATGTTAATACAGAAGAGAGATTACAGGTATTTGTGGCAGGTCAATTTAATTAAAAGAGAAGCAGGATACAAGACTTTCAGTAGGCTTTCCCTTTTCAGGACAATTGTTAAGTAATCTGCATCTACTGCCACAAAACTGAAGGGGATGATTAGCTGTATGATAGTGATGGATAGAGAGAAGCCCTAACATCTGAGCCAGCTGTTTTACTTCCATTCACTCTTCAACCATAAAAAGGAGTCAAATTTTAAAAAGAAAACAAAGGAAAAAGCACCATGACCATCACTACAGTCTAGTATTGTAGAACAATATGGAATGAGAATAGTGTTTTGCTCACATGGCTCAAATTATGTTTCTCAAAAAGATGACATACATTGCACATTAGCACACAAAATAAAGCCAGTTATTCAATGAGCAAATAATGTTATTACAACATACCTCTGCATCACATATTAAAACTTTCTGAGGACTGGAAGGCTGCCAGATGTTCCAAACACATATGATGCTCTTTCTGTTCAGTAAATCAACACCTGCCTTTTCAGGCAATCCATGAACAGAAAGTAGTGTCTGCCTCTGAACTTGAGAGACATACAGGCAGGATATTTTTCGGCCTAAATGATTTTTTTTTAAAAAATAAAGACAAAAAAAGCAATAAATAAAAAAGTGAACTTAATGCAGCTGAAAAAGCACACTTACTTGCTATAGTAACACCCAAAGAAGCTGAGGAGTTATTTATGAAGAATATTTCTATTAACAGTGGGTTGCTTTTGATGCTACATCAGAAAAAGGAGAAACTAGAGAAGGAATAAAAAATAACAGAAGTAAATAGAAATGAAAAAGGAAGACAGCCAGGAAGTTGATAGAATAACTATTCTGGGCATAAGCAAGTTGATCTGATCTGACATCAGTATATGCACTGAAAATTAAGCTAAGTCTCAAAGAGGAAACAGCACAGGTCAGGCTTTTTCTGGTTCACCTCATGTGTTCATGTTAAAATATGTATGGCTATGTGTTATAATAGGCCATCCTAATTACAGATGCTTTATTTTTCATTTTTCTTTTTATCTGAACATCTACCATTTATACAGGGAAGACAGAACTGTAGTTCAAATATATCAGGCTATATTCTCCCTGTTCAATAATCTTGCTTTATTTGCAACTTTGGCCCTACTGTCAGCATAGGGAGCCTAAATGAAATTACACCCCTTGGGATGGCCCTTCAACAACAGGGGAAAGAAATCACATTCAGGGCACCCCTGTATTATTGCTGGCTCTATTTGTGGTTTCACAGCAGCTAGGGTGCTCTGATGTTCCCTACGTGAAAACAATCTGCACAAAGTTAAAACAAGATTAGCACAATTAAAAGTAAAGTGGGCTTTCAATCATCTATAGATCCTGATATGTGCTGTTTGCACTTCAGCCATGACAAAGAGCATGGTATTTTGTGTAAGAAAGAAGAGTTTATAATGTATACTAAAAAGTGGAGAAGAAATTCCCTTACCATGGAGGAATGGCTGGTTAGTATTTAACTGGAAACAGCTATCACTAATAGACAGACTGGTTTGTCGAGATTTTAGTTTCCACCTGGGTTGTGTTGCAACTTGATCTTCCTCTAGCAAAACAGCAATCACCTTTCAAACATAATAACATTTACAGAAATAAAAGGATCATCCTATCTTTCAGCTTTGCTATTTCTAGCTTTCTAAAGTATGTGGATTAATTTAATAAATGTTTATCAACTCTTTTGTTAATTTTATCTCTTTGCAAATACAGCTTTACAAGACATAAAAGTTCCACAGCTCTGGTTCCATTTCTTTGCAGAGATAAATCTCACTGATAAATGAGTATTATTTAAGTAACATTTAACTCAGTCAGAACAAGTACTGTAAGTGATCTATTACACTGTGTATTTATGCATACAGCTCATAAGGGATATTAAGTATATAAAGGTACCTGGCAAGCAGACCGGAGGAAATTTGTTAACCTTTGTGAATCGACTTTAGGTGTTAGAGCTCCATTCACTGACACATGCTCGCTGCTTACCGAACCTAAGAAAAAACAAAACATAAAACCAAACTTGAAGCTTCAGAAGAGAATCAGTTAAGACAACCAGAAGGACAGGGTAGTTTTTAAGCAAGAGAAGAGAAGCAGGAATCAAGTTCTCTTCAGCAGAAATAACAGTACTGAAGAACAGGATCTGTTGGGGAATAATGTTGCCAACAGAAACAGCAATCCAGAAGCAACCTATTTTTGCTGCTTATTCTCCACTACCTCCAGAAGGTGATTTAGAGCCTATAGCAGTTTGTTATCAGCGCAGCCTGCCACACTACAAATTCTGACAATTAAAGGGTACAGAAGAAAAAATGCATCATCCATAAATGAATATAACTAAATGTTCTTCACCTCCAGATACAAGGGCACTTTCTCCTGGATGTTGTGTCCATTTTTCCACAGTCTCAACTTCCTCAGTCTGAACCTCCTGCTCAAGATTGTCCTCATTACACTGAACATATGCCTAAAGGAGAAAGATAAAGTGATCAATATATGGGTGACGCAGCTAAGAACGACAGCACATAACAGAATTTAGGGAGTCTTTCAAACTCATTTGCTCTACCTCTTCTAAGCACACTGACATGGTGTCATTATTCTGTGCACACACATTTTACCACATTTTACACAAGAGTACTAGACCTACTGCAAAAATATAGAATGAGCCAAAGACATACAGAAAGTCCTTTAAAAAATGGTGAAGTAACACAAGAAAGTCCTTTTCTAACAGAGAAAGGAAATAGCCTGCTTGACCAAAATGTTTTGATATCATTGCTTTATGGTAATTGAGGCTTAGAGATTAAATTATTCATTTATTACTTTATTGTCCTATTAACTTCAGGAATTTTCTTTTGTAAGGATTTTTTTTTTTCCAGAACAAGAATCAGTATTTTCAGGATTTAAATATTACTGCATGTTTGCTACTCACCTGTTTAGTGTTCATTTTACCAAAATTCCTGATATACATGTCGTACTCATTTACAGGAGGCAAATCCAACAAAGAAAAACTAACTGAAAAGTCCAGATCAATTAGTGGGAGAAGCTCAGAACTCCGTTTTCTTCAGAATGAATTACAAGAGAGAAACACAAGAATAGTTAAGACCAAGTATTTGGCATCTCAGAAGAGAAACAACAGTACAGTAACAGAGATCTAACAATCCACTAATCTATGCAAATTGAAGCCATACCAAAAATCAATTGACAGATAAAAATATATCAATAGAAGTACATATAATATTATTATGAGTTCTCACTTGATGTTATGCTGAGATAATTATCCTATTTGAAAATGCAATTCTGATTGCAAATGGCAAACTTCTGTGGTTTGTTATTAAACTCAAACTGTCAAAGCCTAGCATAATCATCTTGCCTAAGTATTCAAAAGCTGTTCTTTGATGTAACAGATGAATGTCTCTTTCTTCCTATGGTTAGAAAGGCAGCTAATTCTCCTAAACTCATTTTATTAACTTATATCACCTATATGTGCACATGCTTTATTATAAAGATCTTTTGTAGTTCCTGGTTTTGTTAGACTTATGCAAATGTATTTGAATACCTTCCACTGGTAATATACTGCTGGAATTTTCACCTCTATACATCACTAAGGAAACAAATAACAACAGCAGCAACTCTAAAATAGATTTTAAATATATATATGAAATTAATTTACTGCTGATTCATAACCTGTGGACATGAATCCTGACCTCTTTGCCAAAAAGCAGGCCTCCTAAAAACATCAGTTACTGGACTATTAAACTTGATCTAAATTGTATGAAACTAAGTACTCAAGATTGAGGTAGACTATGTAATTTTCCACTTGTATTTTTTGTTTTGAATAAGATTAGCACATTGTACACTATTTGAGATACCTGAATCATTTTATCCTATGAAATGTCAATCTTCCTATCTTCCTAAATTTCCTTGCTGGAACAACAACAAAAGAAACCCCTCACCTGCCTTATCCAACTTCTCTTTTTTTTACTTTCTGCCTACCTCAATTCTTTATTTTTCATCTTTGCCCACAAATAAAACCATGTTTTGATTGTTAATTGGAAAATGAATCTATCTTCATATACTGCATCTTACTTTGACAAATCTGACAAGCGAAAGAAAGGTATATGACATGAAACCATTTACATGATATTAACATCATCTACAAAGAGATTCCTACAACTCCAGTTGTACAGATGGGCAGGTAATGAAAAGACAGTCAATCTCTGCCAAAGTTCACACAACTATCTATCTACTTTAATGTCATAAAACTGTTAAGATATTTTAAGAGTTAACTGCCTGAATTACATACAGATAAATACACTTACTTCTGCTTACTAGCCATACTTCGGCTACTTTGTCGTTGATTTGCCATTTGAAAGTCCATGAATATACCGCAGAAGGAGTTTCTGACAGGATGGCATTGCCCTTCTGTGATATTAGAAAACATTGTCAGTGTAGTAATTCACACTGTACAGTGCATTTGAATTAAAATATAAAGTAGTAAGTCTAAAAAGTAATACATTTCCTATGACTCAGCTACTGAAAGTTATCAGCTTGCACATTATACAACATGTTCTAGCACAGTTATCAGTAAAATAAGTTTCTTCAGTGATGTGCCAGTATCTTTTCCTTATTACGGTCCATTTCAAAATGACTGACCATTGTAAGACTCATGCAGGAAGTGCCTCCTCCTCCCTCTGGCTGTAGGCAGGTCCCTTGTTTCCCCATGTACAGTAAAACATTCTATGACCAATTTTAAGAATCATACCAAATTTATGCAGACTACGCCACTTGCATGCTACACCTCTAAATAAGAATTCATTACTACAGCTAGTGGAAAACCTCATCCACACAAGCTTAACTGATGCCCTTGCATGAATAAAAAACCCACTGAAAACTGTTGCTTTAAAACCCACAGTTAAGAGAACAAACACAGCATCTGATGTCATGTCAGTTTTACTCTCTTTCCTGGCCACATAGTAGCTAATTGACCTTAATAATCAACTTCCAGTCAGGACCAAAGGTGTTTCACCTCCTCAGAGGAATACTGTGCTTTTAGGTTAATTCTTGAAAAATGCTTTTAAAACTTCTGAAAGTCATTTCCAGAAGAATCAACAACCATTTTAACCAAATGATATAAAAACTTCATCAAAAAAAGTGTTATGTAATCTACAATGAAGTACTAAGTGCTACAATTCAGAATTTAAAAATCTGATTTTACATTAGAATTCCACCATGCTTAATAGATTTATAGCATTAATGGAATTCTTTTATTGATTCCATATTGCATGTTAGAAAAAAAAACAGTAATGACTGCATAAATATTCTGCAAGAAGAAATTCATATTGCAGTACACTGGTTCTGACTTGCAATGACTACTTAACCAAAAATCTACTGATACTGTAATGACTTACAGAAGCTCCATGCTATTTTTAGTGTGACTGCACTAACTGTGTACAAACTGGAGTAAAAAGTTGTTCAAGATTCTTTTGCACGATGATTGTACAGTGCTGTTCACAAGTGGAGAGTGCAAAGGGGAACCACAGCTGTAGTTATTTAAAGCAGATCTGCCACTCACAGGTATCAGAAAACCCAATACAAGACAACAGTTCCATAGTCACAGTTAGAAAAAAACTTGCATTTTAAAAGTGATACAGAACTACATATTTAAGTAGTATCTCTCTTTCTCTCACCTTCCCACCCAGAGTAGTGGCTTCAATGTTGCTTAAAAGAATAAGGCAATTTAATGTCACCGGAAGCCCCCAACTGTTCTAGCACTCCTACAGTTTTCAAAATCTAGACCCTCTTCTCCCCCTCTTACCCATAATAAGACATATTAAATGTCAGTCTGCAAATTTTATACTTCACATTTTAAATGATTAGTAATGTCTCTGAATCATTCTTTAGCAATGTGGAAGTTCCAGTTCTTATCCACAAAACTCCTCCAGAGACTCATCCAGAGGACCAGATTTCTGCCTCTAGGCATACTTTTAGAAAAAGTGGCCTGTTTACTCATAAGTTGTATGTGTTATTCATAAATATAATGAAGAAAGACTGGTACCCAGTCACATACCCATGACTGGTTCCTTTTCTTCAATTTTCTTTGGCAGTGAAGTACAAATTCTATCATTTTCTGCACTAATTGCCCTTTGAATTTCTTCAATTTCTGACGTTCTGGAAAATGGAATCTCTTTTAGGTCGTCTTCTTCACCCCCTTCTTCACCACTTTTGTCTTCATCATCATCAAAATCATCTTCATAATCCTTTAAATGTAACAAGACTTTCAATAACTAATAAATACGGGTTACAGATATAGTTTTCAAGATCTTTTTAAGAAACTGTAAAATGCTGTCAAAAATAAAATTCTCCTACAGATGGCTATAAACTCTCTGATTGAAAGGCATTTTAAAATAACTGTTTGATAGAAAGAAAATGGCATGTCTGGATTGTGCAGTAAGTTTAATCAAGAGAAGAAAATCCCACAGTGGTTTTCTTCAGTCCTAAAATAGATTGGTTTTTTTTGCCTTTTTTTTTTTTTTTCAAATCACAGCTCTATAAAGTTGTTTATTTGATAGTTTGAATTCAAGCTGTCCTTCAATTGCAGGCTCAAATTTACTACACTACCACACTATCTGTTTGTAAGTCATAAGGTTCATACTTTAATAATTCTCTTAAACAAGACAATTCAGCTCATGCTAAAACAATCACCTAACACAAATGATATGAACAAGTCTTAAACATGCTCATTTCTCTCCACTGAATGGTAAAGAGCTACTATAATGAAGAGCTCAACAGTGGACATCACTCTGAACATAAGTGGCGATTGAAGATAATGACTGTTTTGATACTTTGGAATTACTTCAAAAGGACAAGTGTATGCTTTTGCTTACTTCAAAATCATCTTCATAATTGGCTGAACAGTTATCAAATCCCATGTCTGAATTATAAATGCTTGTATCTTTCATTTCCTAAGTGAGAAAAATAGAAAACTGTTAAATACTCTTACAAAAATATCAAATCTTTATCTGTCAAATATTAGTATAAAGACAGATGAACAGTTGTTCAAGCAACCACACAACGAATTCAGTTTATCTGCACAGACTGGTCCAAATAAACCCAAGGCTACACAGCTTGTGCTTCAGACTTGCTGAAAACTTGGTTGTGTCTGCATCTGTCCATTTAAACATATAAAAATATTTTCCTCTTTCTTACAGCAACCATTTTAAGAGACACAAGTGAATCACATTGCTAGCTGCATTTTACTGGGTTACATATTACTTACCTGTGTCAGCTGTTTATAGAAAGAAATACTATAGGTATGTATAGATTTGCAGATGGATGTATTACACATCTAAACTCTTCATACTTACTGAGAATTATTTTTCCAAGTACAGAATATACTGCAATACAGCTGAACAGGTGGCTAACTTCAATACATAGCAACTTTATACACAATAAATCAATTCTCTAATTGTGTATCCAGAAAGAGAGGTTATGAGATAGCTGAAGACTAATAGACATAAATCTTATCTTAGAATGGCATTTTACTGAAATAATTAGTATACCTGTTACTAATCCCAAAAAAAATGCAACATTCTAAGTTCCAAAACCAAATAGTTTTACCTCATGTTTTGTGTCCTTTTCCTCTTTCTCAATGAGTTTGCCTTTACGTTCTAAAGTCCTACTGAAAAAGAGAACATCAATTTTATTGCTGAAGTCAGAAGAAAGCACTAGTTTTGTTTTGGTTTTGTTTTCTATGGTTTTTTGTTTGGTTGGTTGGTTAGTTGGTTTGAGGTTTTTTAGAAAAAAAGTGGGTCTTTTTCCTGAAAATTAAAAAATAGTTGAAAATTTCCAATAAACTGAAATACTTCTACAAATACTTTTACAGATCTCTATTTATGATATGAAATGATAATTAAACAGCCAAGGGATCAAGCAGATAAGAACTGCAATACCTCGTCCAAATTTAATGCCTATAATTGCACCAAAATGGAAGAAAAAGGAGGGAAAAAGCTATAAACCCACACATCTATTACTTGTATTAATATCTGCAGCAAACTGGAGATCAAGATCAGGTTGGTGTAATGTGCTCAGGGTCACAGAGCAAGAAAAGTCAACAATCAGCTTTGCTCCTTAAGAACCTATTTGGTTATTTTATGAGTGGAGTACATTTATTTCGTAAGTATCAAGTATACCTATTTTCCAAGTAGAGGACTTCAAGAAGAGAATGTTCTGACTGCTTAAGTAAGACAGTATTCATATATACTGTTGTTGGGATTGATGAACCGTATTACCCTCTCTGCCATTCAGAAATGGCTAACTCTGCCTCATTAGCAATAGCTTCAAAATATAACCTGTGTATTCAGCAGTACTTAACCCAGGTGAGTGCTGCTGCTTAGGAAGCATCCCAACATAAGCATTCTGAAATATTTCATTTCTTTCTTTTGTACAGGAATATACTTTCACAATAACAAAGTAACTGTGACTAAAGCGATCAGTCCCACACTTAAGAGACAGTAGTAATACTTGGGCAATAGTTGTAGTGACTTCACTCTCTGTCAGTGTCCCCAGAAGCCAGCATGCCACTCTTCTATTAAGCTAGGAAGCTAAACCAGGGTTGAAGAATGAGAATTGTGATGGACCAACATAACCAGAGAGTTACACTTCAGAAAGTTGTATAGCAATTTCACATGGCTGAAGCATTAATGAATGCAAAGAGAACCAGAATATATAGAGAACTTCTGTAAGATTTTATATTTGCTAGTCATAACATTTAGAAATATCCTGAAACGTTACTGATCCTGCTGAGGATGACCTGGACCTTTCCCTTTCACATATGACAATCAACTTGAGATATATATATATAATATTTTTTAGATACCATCCAAAAGAGGAACTATTCAAATCAAAGTAAAGAATATAAGACAGTCCTATGTAGGTCATCAGGAAGCTCACGTGTCCATGTGACTACGTAGTGAGTTTCCAGGTAGTACAACACAGCATTTCTGTCTCCCAAAGCAAGTTGCTAGATTAATGTATATGTAGTTTCCAAGGCCTGCAAAATAGCTCTTGCTATCCTGGGATAGCACTTTTTTTAAGAAAAAGGAATACAAATACAAACAAGTTATACTAATCCTCTCAGAGACAAAACACACATTATTTTTTTTTATTTGTTATGGTATTATACAAAGAGCCTGTAAAAAATGTTTTTCACCCTAGGCATTTGAGATCAAGAATTTATGCCTACTGTTTTGGTGGTGGCTGAATCTTAGTGTGCACCAGACAACATATACTTATTTTAAACCTCTGAATTTACCTTACACCTTGACTGCTCATTTCTTCTTGAATCCTCTCCTCCTTTTTGCTTTCACTGTTCTGTAAAAGAAGTCACAATATTCATTTGTCAGAAATGCTGGGAAGAAATATGCATATAAAGCTGCACTAGTGAAAGTGATGATAAACACTAAGAAAGGGTTCTAACAAATTATTTCAATGACACATAGCATTTTTAGCAGTCATTGCTTGTGAAGAGGTTCTGTGGATAAGCTAATGTCAGAATAATCTACTCCTTACAGATATGGTAAACAAAGAAAATAAACATCCATAAAAGATATGCTATACACATAATATAAACTTCTCTTGAAAATATTTAATACTTGGGAGTGAAGTTTGGCTACATCCCCTTCTGCAATGCATTTGAAAAAGGAAACAAGAAGGGATCTTGAGTTTTCTCCTGTTAATAAAGTCTTATAATGCTTTTCCAGAGTAAATTCTAGCTTTTTTACAGCATACCTTCACATTAGGATATTAGTAACAATGGTTAAAAAATGCTCTGGGCAGGGTGTATACTGCTGAAAGTGTGAGCCAAGGGAACTTTCCTAAATAACCCCTAGGCATGGCTGAGAAACTGATAGGGACTAAGAGCTGACCTGAGTAGGCTGTGGCTAGTCTGTTTGAAAGAATGAGATTTTAACAGTTATCATCATCATGGCTAGGCTTCGCGAATGACGATTTGGGAAGGGCTCTACCCACAGACTGCAAGCATTTACACCAGTTAGATCCAGGGACAGAACAATCCCAGACACTACAGTGATTTGACTCTTAAATTCTATTATGAAGGTTTGTCCAAGTTTGGAAATGTATTAAACAGGTTGTCTAGGAAACAGGTGTTTTTTCCTACCCATAAACATCAGAAAAAGAAACATAACTGAGAGAGAAGCTTCAGTGCATATATTCTGTAATTGCTACTTGAGTAAGCTTCCAAGGAAGCCAAACCTTGAGCAAGCTCTCAACAGACTTCTGAATTCTGCTGCAGGAAGTCAGTTACAGGAACCACTTGTGGTGGTCCCTAGTCTAACCTCATTACACTTTAAAGTGTTAGTAAAGATTTCAGAAGTCATAGGAATAAAGAATTTTATTAATAAAAGATGTTTCCAATATATAGAGAAGTTTCCAGTTTAAATTTCATGGAAGGAATCAGCTCAGGGTTAGGATACTTAAATGCAGATGTAGCACTCCACCACTTGAGCCTCATATTTCAGAAAATGTTGACTTACCATCCTAGTACTTTTATCATTCACCTTATCAGTGATAACACATCAACAATTAAAATAAGTTATAAGATAATGTTTTAAGGTCTTAGCAGAACCAACCCTTAAGTCATGCTTCTTTCTTCCATTTTCTCTACTTTTTAATCTCTCATTAGCTTCTGCTGGTTGCCCTTCTCTGTCTCCATGGGATGATCCCTCTTTAGACCTTTTTGATTTATGTTTTTCTTCCACCTCCTGTTCATAATGTTTATGACTTCTCTCTTTTGAAAACCTCTCTTTTACTGGCCTAACAGAATGTTCTTTTTTTTCTCTGTGTCTTCTTTCTCCCTCTTTCTCCAACTCTTTATCTTTCTGTAACTTGTGTACATGTTCACCTTCTTCAACTTGGTAGGCTAAAAATTTGTCCGAGTCCTTTTTGGTATCGTTACCCTGCAAAGAGAAAAATAACATTACAGAATTAGAAATTTCTCCAAGACTGTTTTATCTTCACCAATCTATCCATTTAGACCATTAGAATACAACAAGAGATTTGCAAGTACCTAATTTCTTTCTGCCATATGATCTTCCAGTCACTTTTTTTTTTTCCAATCTCCTACAATGGCAAGTTTCAAACTATCACATGAGATTCTGATACTTCTTCAGTGACATCATGTACTTTAGATTATGTACTGTTCATACAAGAATTTATTCTTGGTTTACTAGGTGATCTAACATAAACTAGGATGTATACTTACCAACATCTTTGTAAAAAACCACATAAATAGCAGATGGAACATTTTCACATAGCTGTACAAAAACAAAGCACTATTTGCTATGCAAATTTTACTTTTACTTTTACTTGTAAAAAAGAATGAAGTATGTCCTTAAAACAGAATGGCTCAGATAGTTCTCACTGTATGTTTTGTACACTTGTGAAGACCTTATTATCTATGCATCTCTTGGATTTCTTGGGAACTGGAGTCCAATTCAATTTCATCTTTATTCCATAATTTTATCTTATTATGAAACACTTCATTCCTTTTCTTTCCTTTACCTTCTTCTGTGTATGTCTTCTTTCTTGCTCTTCACTTCTTGTTTTTAAATCCTCTAGAAAATATGTGCATAAATTAATGAACAAATCTTATTATATTGAAACTCTATACATAATTAACTCTAGCATTTAGAAAAGAGTATTTCAGTGGCATGAGTCTTCTAAAACATAAAGAGCTTTCTGAAAATAACATTCTGTTGAAATTCTCTCTCCAAAGCTGGTTACTCAGTTTTTGTTCCTAATGAACCTGTTCTCAATTGTCTTGTGTAATGCTACTAACTTCAGCAATCTCCCTGCAACTTGGGGATTCAAATGGATCACTCACTAGAGAATGTCTAGGCTGAAATGTATTTACCTTTTCCAAACCAACTGACCAACAAAACCAGTGATGTTTACCCTCTTTTCAGAGGAAAAGAAACAAACATCAAAATGTTTAGAGGCACCAAAATAAAACTAGGCTATCAGAAGATTCCATAAAGATATACATTTCAGTAGGTACTCAGACCTGCCACTTTACACTTCTTGTACTGATGGGGTATCGTTTCAGAGTATTTCTATCTAAATATCAAATATTTCAAATTACAACTGCAACCTAAAGGAACTTACCCAAATGATGTCTGCTTTCTCTTCTTCTGTGATGTTCTTTATCTCTTCCTTCAAATGACTTCAGATTATTCTGTGTATCTGTTGGCTTTATCTCATGTCTTTTATGGCTTTTGTCTCGTTCTTTATTGCTCTCTCTGTCTTTATCTCTACTTCGTCTCTCCTTCTCCAGACTTGACTCTTGATGCTTATCTTTGTCTCTTTCTTGGTCTCCTTCTCTCTGGTACTCTTTTCCCCTTTCTCTAACTCTCATTTTATCCCTGTCTCTTTCACCAGATTTAAATCTCTCTCTCTCTTTCATTCTTTCCTTGCTTTTCCCTCTGTCTTTGTGTTCATGTTTACGAGTGTCTGTGTCATGAACAGACTTCTCTTTTTGTAGTTTCTTTTCTTTGTGCTTTTGGTCTTCATTTTGACTATCTGCTTGTGATGCCTGAAATAATTAAATAAATTTTAAAATAAACTAGAATTCAGCAATCTATTTTAATATAGTTTATTAATGCAAAAGAAAAGTGATTTGCTAACTATGAATTTAATTTGCTAAACTGTATTAAAATGTTGATGTATTTCTAGGCTTACTTTGTAAAATTACTAACATTATGTCTGTACTTACTGTAAGAAGAACTACTAAATGAAATAAATAATAAGCTGTATTTTCAATATATTTGAAAATAATTTGGTAAAAAAAACCTTACTATGGAACTGTGCATTCTGTTCAGAGCTCTACTGAGGTAGGTTGGGTTCTGTCTTAAAGCTGTTATGTTAGCTCATGTAAACAGAAACTGTGCCATCTTGTAAAATGTTACAGGTATAAGCAGTAATGATAGATAACCAGGAATCCCATAGCTGCCTTTAGAACAGAAGATTAGATTTCATTTGAACAGAAAGCAGCATAAAAACCCAAAGTTTTTGGCCTACAGCCCTTGAGGATGTAACCATTCTTATATTTGGCTGAAGTCATAAGAGACTATATTTTAACATTCCTGAAGCAAGTAGCACAACTCCCACTGATTTCACTACATCCACAATTTCAGCTACTTACTCAATGTACAACAGACAGAACTTGTTTTAACTATAGTTAATGAGTGAATTAGACTTTATTTGTTTCACAGAAATGAAAGTCCAATCACACTTCTGTTGGAATTGAAGTATTTCAACTCAATTTTGTTTGCTATAGCCCATATGGAAATAGTGGAAATGTTACCAAATGTCTAAAATAACACCAAGTACTGCTAGTAGAACAGTCAGTCAATCATCTATGTTTAGACTGCCAATAATAAATTCCACTACTGTAAGATAACATCAAAACTAGTAAAAATAAAAGAAAATCACCCTAAGATGTTTCCTAAGTTCTTCTGACTTCCAAGTATCTTCTTTGGTTCTTCTCTAGAACAAAAAAGACAGCAAAAGACTGAGTAATCAATTTGCAGAGAGAAATAAATCATTTAAAAATCAGTAATTATTTTAATAAAAGGATCAAGTTATATACAGCAAGCACCACTAAATTTTGCTATGTAAATATTCATTTTATTTAGCCTTAATACGTATACTTACAGTGTACCTGATCTGACTGGACCTGGAAGAGGCCTGAAGGTCAGACTTAGTGAGTTATCCAGCTCTGTACACACACGGTAACCAATTCTAAGGTCAGTGCCTATGGTGGATAACAGCATGGCCCTTCAAGGAAGACTTAAAATTGGTCTTCCAGTGATAGCCATTCAACCATGCTCCAAGCTAAATGTGTACACATGCTCAGGCCGTTTTTGGAAAGTAATCAACTTATCAATGTCATTATGTTCAACTTCCTGCTCTCTCAGATCTAACTTCAAAGTCCTGGTCAGGGACTTACTTAGGCAAGGTTTCAGTATCTCTGAGGTTGGAGTTTTTCCGGGTAACCTGGTTCTTATGTCTGACCACTCTCATTTAAAAATGTTTTCATTATACCAAGTTGTAATTTCCCTTGCTGATGGTTAGGGCCCCCAGCTTCTCTCCTCTTACTGTACATCTCATAGAAGATTTTGGCTCTGTCTTTTCCACAGATCCTCTTTAGACACTTGAAGACAGCAGTTACATCCCCTCTTAAGTTTTCTCTAGACTGAAGAGCTCCTTAGCCTCCTTTCCTCATACATTAGAGCTCCAGCCATCTCAGTGCCTCACTCTAGACTAATCTCTTTAGTAGCAGAGGCCTTAAAACCATACAGAGTACTGCAGACAGGGTCTCAAAAGGGCTAAGCAGAGCAGAATAGTCTTCCCTACACCTGCTAGTTATGGTCTTCATGATACCCATAACCAGTATGCAGTTAACCATAACCACGTGAAGAGAACCCTGATGAATCCTGGGCACCAGGACCCCCAGATCCTTTTTCTGCGGAACCATTCACACAACCCATTCACATAGCAAATTCACATTAGCTGTAAAATCTAGATTCACACAACAGTAATAAAAGTTATTTGACAGTTCTGCTTTTTCAAGTGAATGTGTAACACAGTAATTGACATTAACATGTTCATGTGGTTTTGCTTCCTTTATTTTGGAGCTCTTACAAACTTTTTATAACTTAACACCATCATGCAAAAGTTATGTGGGTTCCTAAATAACTAAACCCCAACAATTAGCAGTTACAGGAATATCAATTAAATATACTTTACATCTGAAACATTAACAGCTTTGGATGTTTTCATAAACCACCTATCCTCTTCTACAGAAAGATCTGTGGCTGATACAGCCTCATCCTTCTGTTAGAGGAATAAGGACTTCCTTTACTACCGCTACCTGAGTGAGTGCGTCGTCGGCGTGCTGACAAAACAAGGAGACTCGAATGTCCAAGGAGAGCCATGGGCATTCTCAACGCCAGCAGAAGAAACACTAGGGCTGTTTCCTGCCTTTGCCCCCACAGAAGCCCCGGCTTATTCACTGCCAAGAAACACGAGTGGCGGCAGTGTACGCGGCCAGGACAGGGTATAGCACCAAGGCACCTAAGACATAAAGGGTCGGGAGCAGCGGGAGGCTGAGCAGCAGAACAAGCCGGGCCGGATGACGGCCCCGTCCCGCAGCCACCAGCCCCGGAGCCTCCTCAGGGCCCTCTAGGAGCACGGGGGAAAGGGCTAGGCGGCGCGGCCCTTCGCGCAGTGTTCTCAGCAGTCGGACCTGGGCGCAACGGGGGGTTTGCCCGGCTCCCCAGAGCGCCGGCCACTTCCCAGCGACCCCTCACCTTGTCACCCTCCATAACGTGGGCGGACGGGACACCGCGTCCCTCCCACCACCGGCCGCTCCGAGCGGGCCGGAAACAGCCACCGCTGCGTCCGGGCCTGCCTAGCAACAGGAGGCGAGGGGGAAGCAGTCGATCGGCCGAGCGATGGATGAACGTAGGGACCTGCCGCCAGAGTGAGTGTATGATGATGATGATGATGCTGCCGCACAGGATTGTGGGACAGGGAGTGCGCGGCCGCGGGATGGGGACGGGGAGTGTTTGTGTTAATGGCCTAGGTGCCCCCACTGGGACGCGGCAGGTAGGGTGGCGTTTGGCCACCTCCAGCCCTTTCTTAGCG
Organism: Galbula dea; assembly: GCA_013399015.1. Taxonomy (NCBI): domain Eukaryota; kingdom Metazoa; phylum Chordata; class Aves; order Piciformes; family Galbulidae; genus Galbula; species Galbula dea. The sequence continues at coordinate 5,728,840 of VWZX01000708.1, forward strand.
AGATGCTGCAGTCTGGTGTGCCTATATGGCTGCAAGAAGGTTTAACTCTTCGAGGTGGTGCCCAGCTGGGCTTCCTCATGTAGAGGGGCCCTGGGGAGGGCTCGGGCCCGCCAAGCGCTATCCTGTGATGCGGGGAGGGGACACTCGGCCAGGCGGCCTTGTTCTCACGTTCACGTGGACCTCTCATAGGTCAAGTATTCCGTGAACCCATTCCTAATCGTAGATGAATCACTTTTAGCAAAGTCATACACGATTTCTGTGGGAAATAAAAAATTATATGCTTAACTTACTCTGCCTTTTACCCAGATGTTAGGTAGAGGCCGGTATGAAGAACATCTGTAGAAAAAAATGTTAATAATATTCCCACAGTAACAAATACCGGAGCTGTTTACTGCAAGAAAGAGCAAGTGGCAGCTTGCCAAACATGTGAAACAAACTTGATGTAAAGGATGACTGCCTGCAGGAAAGGTGTGTGCTATTTTTACAGCAAATATTTACAACATATTTACAAACCATTAACGTGCAGTTTAAAACACCAAGTTAAAATTCCTTGAGGCACTTTTAACTTTGTTACCTTTTTTTGTTTAAAAGTAAAAACCCCCAAAACTTGGTATGTAACTGTTACTGCTAATAATGTTTGTAGAAAACTGACTACTGAGTTAAAAAAAAAAAGCAGCAAAGGAAGGGACGTTTTTGCATTTGAGAAACATTCATACCATAGTTCAACAGGAGTTTGTCATACTGACTTGAAAGAGATAAAATTTAACCCCTTGCACTTGGCCTTAAATAGTCAGTTGACAAGTACATATAAAGCCTTGATACAGTTGCCTTATTCAGGTTTCAGAAAAAAATTAAAAATGCTGTAAAAGTTGCCTCACTGTCTAGACTTCGAAATATTTTCCTTTGTCATGTAGCAGAAAAGCAAAGGCAAATCAGCAAGCAATGAGGGTTAAAAAAAAATCCAACCACACAACCCTTGTTTTTATTTTACACCCTTTTTTTAATTTAAAAAAGCCAAACCAACAAACTACCATGAAATGATAGTTTCACCTTTAAGGGCTAAATTACATCTGCTAAATGTAAGTGTCTATGGATACTAAACTATTTATAAACATTCTTATAAATTCTTTATCTGTCTTTGTCAAAGCAATAATGATCTCTAAGCATTTTCTATCTTCTTCTCTGAACACATAAAAATGCACTTACAAGCCATCTTAGATTAACTCAAAGAGCATTTTATCCAACCACGCATCTGCTTAGTAAAGGATACTCTACAGAAGTGATGTCCTGCATCCAGGGGCTGAAGGACAAAAACTACCTTCAAGTACTGTAACTGAATTTTGGTTTTAAGAACAATATAACAAATAGGTATAACTAAAACTAGAAAGTGTGACAGTGATACCAAAGACTGGACAGAAGAAAATGCCTTTTTTTTTTTAATTCTGGTCCTACCATTTACAGTTTAAAATATGCATATGTATTTGTTATCAAAAAAAGACCAAAAAACAAACCACAAACAACACCACCACCACCACCAAAACCAGTTTGGCTGACAATAGATTTTCTTACCCCTATTAGCATATACTAGTCAGGCAGCTTTATGGCAAGAGAACAAATTACAGATGTGGGAAAGCACCACTAGAGGGGTTTGGAAAGAACTTTTGAGACCTTAAAGCCAAGGATCAAACTGAAGTTTAACTGCTGTGTGAGAACACAAGCTGGAATAACATCTCTGGAATAAGAAAACTAAAATTTGTGCAAGTTTGTTTCCACTGTGTATAAAAATAAACTACAGTGTCTCACCTATGTAGTGTAAAAACTGAATACATCAGTAGTTTTACTGGTTTTATAGAAATGGATGTTACAATCACGTGAACACAGTAAATAAAATGGCATATATCTGCTGTATTATTAGACAGCATAGAAGGATGCCCTAGCTTTTCTTGGGAAAAAAGTGTTGTAAACAAGACATTCAACAGCCCTGGGAATTTTAAAACATTTGGCTTATACGTGCTTTTCTCTTGTCAGGCTTGGTGCAGGTATCTTCTTCATCTGCACTGTTATCTGAGAAACAGGAATATAAAATAACTCAGCTTTTTACATTCTGTAGTAATAAGCTATTTTTTTGTCTTTAGATAGTCCCCCAGTCCTGTGAAGATACACTGCATTTTTCTTCACCTTTGTATAATATGACACAGTACAGCATAACACCCAACAGTTACTGGAAATAACCCTCAAAAGGACACGGCAACCCTTCACCATTCTTAAAAATGATGATACTTACTAAAAAAAAAAAAGTGCTTTTATTTTGTATGAAGGAAGAGCATCATTAGAATCTAGGCTTTGTAGATATGTTTTTTTCCCTTTTTTAGTCAGTCCTCCAGGCTCATAAACAGAAACAGTAAAAATGTGGATCTCTGAAGTAAACTTCAAGCCTTTAGTTTTGAATACTGTAACTTGTAAGAATCCCACTGGGGAAAAAAATGAGAGGATGAATATTGTGAAAACTTAAGTATTTCTATCTTCAGCAACAATAAATATGTGAAGATCTTACAATCCGGGAAGAATTTATGCATTCAATGAAACTGAAGCCAGATTGGGTGACACCAGGGATCAGACATGCACGATTTTGTTCCAGACAACAGAAGCTCTGTATACTGAACAGGTATGGTATAGTGTTTTGACTCTTCTTTGGTCTATATATTAGATAATTGGAAGCAGGCAGAAAATATTTGTGCTATGAGCTAGGTAATCTGAAGCAGGTTGAGACAGCTGGATAAAATCAAACACAGAAGTAAGTGAGTATTCCACCACAATAATTTAGTAGGATGAAACTTCATGTAAACTATGTTTCCGTTAGTAATTCCAAACTTTTAAGGAAAAATCTTCTGTCTTAGACTTCCACTTAGTGAAGATCTTTATTCAATGGTTAAAAACCTGCAGAGAGAAGTGTCAGACTGAAATAATGCTGTTAGGTAAAATAAAGTGGATTATCAAATGCTGTTCTCCAGAAAGATTAACTGTTACCAAAAATAGTCAAGAAGCAACAACTAAAAGTCCTTCCAGAACATTTCTGCCTGTGTAAAATCCAAATTAGTTGGGGAAACTCAGATTATTATTTTGTTCACTGTATTAATGGAATTGTGCCAATTTTTTTTCCCCATCCTCAAAACTCCACATATATATCAATAAGATTTTTTAAGATGTTACTCTGAAGAATAGTGCTGTTACTGGAAAAACAGCAGTATAGCAAACTGATGCGATGCAAGGTAAAGGTAAGCATAGGATGACGCTATTTTGACTCCAATGGAAGCTACTGAGTTTGAAACACCAAAGCCTGGACTACCACACAGTTGTAAATTGTTCATTTTCTTACTCTTTTTTGTATCATTTGTCATCCTGAATTTTCATCCTGGCTAACCTAATTATACACATGCTGTCAGTGGAAAAGAGAGAGTAAAAAGAACAACACAGGCCTATGGCCAGAAATTGTTTTTTTCCTGTTTCTCTGTCTGATTGCAGGCATGGAGGGAATTTTGGAAGGATGACAGAACAGCACATTCAGTTGTCAAGATACAGATTCTTTTTCCAATTCTACTAACAGCACTTAGCAAACAACTTTTCCTTTTGTGACACTGCCTTTCTGACTTTCCATTTCTCTGGATAATTGAGATGAGGTTACTTTCACTTCTTAAGGAAATTAAGCCTACGCAGCTTTCCTATTTGTCTATTTGTTTGTGCTTTCATAACTTTCCAGCCTACTAACTAAATTTCATTCTCCTCTCTTCCCTGACTGCAAACACTAGTCTCATAAAGTCCTATAAATTTTATAAAAATTGGCAGCTGAAGAGAGGAGAAAGGACCTTCATTCCCACTAATAAGGGAAAGGTTAACTATTTAAAGCCAAAAGAAAAAAAAACACAAACCAAACGAAACTTCCTGCTAAATGCTGAGTTTTAATCAGCAAGTGGGTACCGGCAAACTGATTAGCACATAGATAAGGACAAGAAACAGCTGCCCCTTAATTATTATAAAGATAAAGGAATGGTAGGAGGAATGGTGTGGGAACCAGGTGTTACTATATTAAAGGGATACAGGTCACAAGCCTGCAGCAAATTTGCTTTCTTAGTTTCACAGATCAGGGCTTGTGTAATCCCAAGATCGCGGGTGCCACCCTGTGTACTCTTGTCTATTAACAAGATGACAGAGGAGCCACTTTTATGTGAAGATGTTCGAGCAAAGCTTCGGGGAACACCTGCTGTAACTAAGGAGTGGAGCAACTGAGCTCTAGCTCCTCTGAGACACTGATTAGTCGGTCCTTTAATATCCTTCGATAGAAAACAAAAGAAAAGATGAAGTTTGTTACTGAACGGTGTAACAGGTAGACCATTCAACCTCATATATGACCAAAGAATATGGGGAGATGGTGTGTCTTGCCCATGGGGAAGCACACACTAGCGCGACCGCGGGAGATAACCGTGTTTTCCCCTGAAGAAGCGCACACTAGCACGCTCGCGGTCCCTAACACCTTGGCAAGCGGATTCTGCTCCATGTCACACAGCAAGAGCCTTTTTGTTTGTGAGGACGTCCTCTTTCCGCGGCATTACACCCAACATTCCTGCGAGGCCAAGCAGCAGGGGCTGGTGGCCCTTACGGGAGGGCGGCTGGGCTGGCTGCTCCCAAACAAAACTGGGCCGGGGGGTGTCCGAGGCGACGGGGGTCCCGGCAACAGCGAGGACAGCTCGACGAGAGGCGGCGACGATCTCCTCCTGGCTCGGATCCGGCCATGCAGGGCGAATCCGCGCTGCCTAGGGCAGGCCTGGAAGGGAAGGATGACACAGAGTACCGTGGGCTCGGGCCCGGCAGAGGGGAGGGGGCCGCGAGACGCCCGCGGCGGGGTCAGACGGCAGAGCGTAAGGCGTTCGTGTGGCGCCAGACGCCGATGGCGGTGGCTGGGGATGAGGTGTCTTCTCGCGGTGGCACAAGTTACTCCCCGCGGCGCCACCCTCCCCGCTGCAGCGGCTTGGGCCGGGCCGGGCCGAACCCGGAAGCAGGCGTCGGCTCCTGGCCGTGCGCGGTGAGCGGGGCCGGGCGCAGGATGCGAGGCGCCGCCGCCGCCCTGCCCCCCTGCCCGCTCGCAGCCAGCGCCCGAGGAGGAGGAGGAGCAGCAGCAGCAGCGGGAGGAGCGGCAGCAGTAGTAGGAACTGCAGCTGCGATAGCATGAGCGGGGCCGCGGCTAAGCAGTCCTCCGGCGCGGGGTCCGCCACGGATCCCGCAGCCGCGGAGAAAGCGACGGCTGGGGACTCGGTGCCGGAGCCGCCGCCGTCGATGCTGAGCGTGGACGTGACGGGTTTGGTGTCGCAGTTTGCGAGGAGCTTCGTGCTGATCTTCCCCGTGTATGTGCTGGGCTACCTGGGGCTGAGCTTCAGCTGGGTCCTCATCGCACTGTGTGGGCTCTTCTGGATCCGCAGGCACCGCGGCGGCAAGACCTCCCGCCTGGGCCGGGCGCTTGCCTTCCTGGAGGACGAGGAGGAGGCGGTGCGGCTCAGCGTCTCCTCCGCCGATCTGCCTGCGTGGGTGAGTGGCCAACACCCTTCAGCGCTTCCGAGGGAGCACACGCGCCCGGAGGGCAGCGCAGCGGCCGGGCGGGCTGGGGCCTGTCATTTCCCCGGGAGCTGCGTACACCCGAGGCTGCCCTGTCCTCCTCGGACTGTGGAGGAGGAGGCTTGCTACGGGCCGGAGCCCCAGAGCCTGACTGCCGGGCGGCAAGGGGTGAGGAGGTGGCATCTCCAACGGTCCTACGCTGCTCGTCCGAGTTCGCCAGGCTTTTTCGAGGCTTCGCGTCCAGTGGCTTAAGCGGCGTTGCCGGACGCGGGCAGGCAGAGGGACCCTTCCTCCCTCAGTGTAGCCTGTCCCGCCGCCCGCCATCCCGTCGCGGCGCGGCCACCTGGTCCGTTAGCTCCCGCGGCAGCTGAAGCAGTCGCGTCCGCGTCTGCCGGATTGTGACAGCCCCGCGGCGCTGCCGTGCTGCAGTGAACCTGTCATGGCCGGGGGTTGCCTCGCAGGAATAAACTTTACATCAGGGTTTGTGTTATTTTTCCCCTCAGATGCCAGTGGCGCGGGCCTTTGTGATGTAGCGAGATCTCTACAGCACACAGATGTTAGACTTGGCCAGGAACCTTTTCTTCAGAAGTTAAGATTACAGACAGACATCTTAACGGTTTTAGGGTTTTCAGTAAAGCGTTGCTTAATAGGAACTTGTATAAAAATAAAGTGGTGTTTCTGGCTGATTTCAGGGTTGTGATGTGAGGAGTAAGGTAAAGGGGATGTGATGGCCTTATTTGTGGGTTGCTAGGTTTGGTTTTCAAAGGCTTTCTTTGAAAGCAGACTCTTCTTTAAAAGTCTAAGGCGTCCTAGCAAGTCTTTAGAAGTGCTGGTTTTTTTGGCTGAAACTCAGCTGCAGCGTTGAATACTTTTTTCTTCGTGATTTTTACTTTTGGAAGGTTAACTTTTAAAATGCGGCTGACAGCTAGCCACCTGACAATGTCAGTGCTCCTCCAGGCCCCTGTGATCTGCTGTGCAGAACGTGGTGCTCTCTTAGTCTGCATACTTGAAGTCTTAAGGGTTTCTGCTAAATAATTGTGTGATTTCTCTGTGGACTGCTTTCTGCTCCACAGTAATAGCCATCCACATCTCTGCTGGGTACTCTCTGCAGCAACTGTGCATCATGCAGCATGGTGATAAGAAGCACCCAAGTATCTGTTTTCATGTGATTGAATTGCTATACTTGAAGTGGTCTGTCCTACCTCTACTAAGGAGGTTATAGAAGTTCCAGAAATCTGGAGAGAATACTGTGTGTAGGTGTCAGATGGGAGTCTTTTACTGCTTTTTCTTCATACCTTTTACCCAGGTTCTAGTGGAAGATCATGGTAAAAATGAGAGGACAGTGTTTAGGAGAGATGAAGTGGTTTAACTTCATCTGAAGCTGAGATGTGAGTCTTAAATAAGATGGTTAATAGGTCTTATGTTATGGTGGGGGTGTTGTGTTTTGTTTTATTTTTCCCACATGTAATCATGCAGCAATATAATGGAAGTGTTACGATTTGATGCATTTAAAATGAATTAATTGGAGCTGGGTTTGTTGAGGAGGGTTGTATATAGTAGCTATATGCTGGTAACCAAGAAGTAGATGTTCAAGCTTAGGGCTGTATGTAAATTTTATTTTAAATCACAATTTGTTACCTTTGATAAAATGGGAATTAATGCCTCTGTGGAGTTGTCCAAATAACTAAAAGTTTAGAAAGGGGCCTCTTGACTGAAGTTAGAGGCAAAACAATAGTGGAGAGGAATGAGTGCTGGCTGCAAACACCTGTATATCCTATGGTGTGATGAGAAAGCAACTGATGAATATGCAGTTTCCTCAAAAGTGTGACCTTCTGATAAACCAGTTGGCAGATGTATTCTAAATCACTGATAGGTTTTTTTTGTGGTTTTATTTGTTTTCCCTTTTTATTAATGTCCTTTAAAATTTAAGGTATTTATTACTTCTGCTGACGTACATGCAATATCCTGGAATGCTTCCAAATAAATGTAGCTTCGAGATGAAGCACGATCAGTCTTCTGAGAACTGAAGGCCCACTTAAATCAAAAGTGGTCTTCAGTGTCTGCTGTCATAGTCACTAAGCTTTATGTGAGTCTTTTTGCTGCCTCCGTTAATGTGTCTTGGAAAACTCCTGTTATTCCTTCTGTTTTATCTGTGTTGTCTTGGAGATTCATGGATTCCAGTCATATTTTAAATAAGAGCTACTGGATGGTCTGTGGAGCTTGACATCTCTTTTATCAATACCGAGTTTATCCAGCTCACTGTGAACCAAACTGCAGTATGTTCCCTTGGTTTCTGATCAGAGAAATAAACTTCAAATTACCTTAGTAGGACAGTGCTGTGGTTTAAATTTAGGAAACTTTTTGCTCTGCTGGGACTGAAACTGAGTGTAATGAACTGTTTTTCAACATCCCAAACATTTATTTGACATGTGGTATCTTTCTGGACTCCTGATGGGAAAATAACTTTAGCTGAGCAACAGTGTGTGTAAACTGTGATTTTTCTCCCCCTCCCCTCCCACTTTGGGATTAATTGCTGCTTTAGCAATTCATGTTAAATGTTTAGTAATAACACATTGAGTTATTAATTTTTTAGAAAGTGGTCATTGCAGGAGTAACAATTTTTCTGCTGGCAATATGCTCAGTTATGATTTGAATGTGATACTGTTGCTCTGGTGGGGGTTGGACTAGATGATCTTTCAAGGTCCCTTCCAACTCCTAACATTCTGTGATTCTGTTGTGCTATCACACTAATGTTCATAATGTTAATTATTAGTTTCATAAATCAGATTTACTTCTTCCATAAGCAGGTGGTTATACAATAGGAGTATTCTCTACTGTGCATGTAAAATGAATTAGTTCAGCATGACTACAAGTTATGTTATTTAAAATGTCAGCACTGAATTATTTAAAAGAAATATGTATGTGCTAGAAATATTTCATCTGCTGTCTTTAAAGAATCAGATCTGTACTTGTAGACTTGCTAACTTGTAGTTATAGCTCTGCTGTGTGTTTGGAAGATGTCGCTAATTATATGGGATGGGAGGGAGCAGAGGTGGGTACTTTTCCAAGTAATTTAAAACTAGGCAGCAAAATTCACAATGAGAAAGGACTGGAGATCAAAATGAGTTTTAAATAAAGTAATTTCCACTTTCTTGGCAACATTCTTACACACTAGATGTATTTTATGCTGGAATGAACATAATTAACATCCAAACATATGTAAGGAAAGTTGCAATTTAAGTATCGCTACTTAAAGGATAGAAGGTAGGAAACCAGGACTCTCAGTTTTTAAAGGCTAGGTATCACATTGCCTTTTATTTTTAAAACTTTTATAACATGCCAAGTTATCATGTGTGACATCTTTTGGATAAGTGAAACTTTGACTCCTGTTTTCTTCAACATACAGATAAAAAGTTGTGTTGATTTCCGCCCCCCCCCCCCATTATTTGTAAGTTTGGCTTGGTACCAGGAGCTGTATCTGTGTGCAGTCTGTCAGCAAGCAGCTGGAGACCAAAATAGGAACAAATCTTAGCATTTTTAAATAATTGATTCTGAAAACAGATTTAGACAATTTTCTTTGTATCCCCAACCATGGATTATACTGAAACTGAAAGACTGTACATCACTGTTGTAAAAATAATGCCATATTAAAACATTAACTACAAGTTTGCTGTAGCATTTTGGGTCCTACAGACTCACTTGAGTTTCTGCTGTAGTTTAGAGTGACTTGTAGGGTTTCGGTTTTGTTGTGTTTTTTTTTTCTCATCTACTTAAGATAAAAGGAAAAATCTGCCTAAACCTAAATGGGTGTCTAGTCACCTTTTTAACTAAACTGATTTACTGTCCTATTGTAAAGAAATCTGGTAGATCTTTCTCTTGGGAAGCTGTATGGCATTCTTGAAGACTGTGAGTGTTGCGAATTACCATTGAAATGCTATACCACTGCTACAGCTATAGGTCTCCTGCCTGACAATTTTCTCTCAAAACTGCCTTCTATTCTAGATGCTCCCTAGTGTATGTATACATACATATGTGTATTGTTGGTGGTGTGATTTTTTTTTTTTTTTTTCCCCCTGTTTTTAAATATTTTAAATTTTTTTTAAGGAAGCTTGTAGTTAAGAATGTAACCTGATTTAAGAGTACCCCATAGTTAAGGAATGTTTGAATGATGGTTTTAGGAATGGAGAACCAGAGGAAAAACGGCATTTGCATGGGACAGCTAATATTTTCCTGTGTCTCAAGATTTTCATATTTAGTGTGTATTAATTATGCTGAGGTGATGTCTGTCACATATACTTTCATTTATAGCAGTTGTAAACATCACTGGGTAATTCATATGTAAAGATTCTTTTCCAGAATATTTGTAGTAGAAAGCCTTGTGACGAACTCATGTTTATGAACATGATATCAAACTACTAAAGAAAAATATTAACTTGAAGGTGTTAATATGCTTCTTGAATGGATTTTAGGTCCCACAGGCCTTCTAAACATGTATGTGTAATACATTCTTTTTTCATATAACACATTGCTATTACCTAACAGTTATTACTGATTTTGAGACTACTGCAAATGTTTTAAATGTGCTGTTCGAATAACTAAGGAAGATGTGCAGAAGTTCTTTAGTGTGTTTGTTTGGTTTTTAATTTTCATTTTAGTCTGCTGGTGTTGTTTCCATGCCTACATAGTTTTGCATGTAAGGGCTGGCCCAACATTAGCCATATTTGAAAATGTGGGAGTCATAAATATCTCGTCAGTAAAGACTGAGAGGTTTCTAGGAAGAAAAGTATCCAGACTAGCAGTCAACCTTTTCTGCCTTTTCAACAAGTTTGTCACTTTAAATTGCTACTACTTTTTAGGATGGTTGGCACATCACAGAGTGTAGTTGAATATGTATTGTAAGATTTTGGTTTTTTAACTTGAGAGCCTGCTAGGAAATAGAAAGATTAATAGGTTTACTGTCAAAATATTTTCATTGTAGTTTGTAGGACTGAAAACCTGTTCTAGAAATTTTAAGTAATCAAAACAATTCTTTAGTGTCCTGTTCTTGTTTTTTAAAATGAAAGAGGCAGCATTTTGTTTCTGGTAAGATAAAAATCTTTGACTTAAACTGCAGTATAAATCAAATTGTTCATCTCTCTTTTATCAAATCATCACTAATTATAGCACTGTAAAGGTTCTCTAATTGCTGAAATTTCCTTTAGCATAACTTTTTTTGAGCTTTTCAGCAATTTTGTGCTGACCATGTGCCTGTGCTGAATCTGAAGTTGGCGTTTGTGGAAGCTGATTTTAAAACTTATTTTAAAATACGAAGATTTAAAAGAATGCTAATTTAAAAATATCCTCTGTACTGTCTGAAATTAACTTGTCAGAGCCTTGTAGTACTATATCAGATTCTGAAAGTAGCTGTTAATAATTGTAAATTAACCTATGCCTTTGATTTGGTATGTTTCAGCATATAGATAAAAGGGAATCAGAAAGAGAGCATTATTCTTCTGGAAGGAATACAGACATAAGAGATTTTGTATGGGACACTGGTAGTTAGACACAGAGTATTTTGAGCTCTGAAGTCTCCTCTTTCTCTCTCTTTTTTTTTTTTGTTTTCCTTATTGTTGGACAATGTAAATTAAGCCTGATACTGTCCTTTCCTAAGGAAGTTTAGAGCAGACACCCTGCTAACAGCTCTGGATATTTTCTGTGGCCTAGCAGAGGCCATCTTCTAAGTTTTATGTACCAAGCTTGACAGGCCAGCAGAATTTCAAATCTAGTATATGCAGAGCTGCTTTTGCATATTTGGGGGAAATACTGCACCACTTCAAAGGAGAAAATGAAGTCCTTATCTTCGGCTAGCATTTGCAAACACTTAATGAAAATAAAGGATATACAGAGATGGAGTATTCAGCATAGAATCAGATAAGAACAATGGGGAAGCAGTACTTGGATAAGAAGAGGGGAGAGTGGTTTTATTTTAAACAACTGTTTTAATTATGTAAATTATGAAACCAAACTATTCAGAGAGGTCTGGCATTTTATGATTTGTATAACTTTCGGATCAGGCAGCACTTGGATACTTCTGGGTAAGATTTGTTTTGGTTGTGAAGGTTGTTCTGTAAGTTTAGAAAGAAGATGGTGAATGGGGAATAAGAGGGAAGAATCAAATCAAGAATTCGCTTAAAGTGACCATGTGTGAAATGGTGGAAGGCAGTTGCCAACTTGATGTGTTTGACAGAGATTGTAGTTGTCCAAGATGGCATGAACTGTCCCAGGACTCTTCTTTAGTTCTGTTGGCCATGCACTGGCTGCTTTTCTTATTTTGCAACAAAAGAAAGAGAGGATCTGGACAGCAATTGTGTTTCTTAGTCTTAACCTTTTTTGAGGAGGCCTTGACTTCTCACTGGATGAGGTTGAAATTCTGTTGGGGCAACTAGAAGACAGTAGTGTAATTATAGATGTCTATTTTTTTAAAATTAAGAACTAGCTTAAATTTGTTTTCTTTCTGGCACTTGCCACTGTCTCTGTGATTTTATTTTGCAGACGTTGTTCCTTTTATTATGTTTTTAATTCAATTTTCGTGACTTGACTTAGCTAGCAATAATGGATTGTTGTTAGCCTGGAAAGTGAGGTTACGTGAACTTGCCACATCAGCTGATGGAGTAACTGATAGTAATAGTAGGTTTCTTCTCCATTGACTAGAGTTAGCCCAGATTCAAGTTGCTTTATAAAGAAGTTTCATTATAAAAGAGAGATTCAAGAATCGTTAATTCAATCCTGACTTTGGGAGCATATGTTCAACAAGTATGCTGGCCTTGCAAAGCCCATTGCGTTTAGTTCAGCTCCTTAGGATACTTTGATTTGACTCCTTGTCCTTAGCAGAGTTCTGTATAGTCTCCATCTTGGTGTGTCAGGGTTCAGCTGAGGAGCTGTGTCCCATCCAGTCTTGAATCCCATTCATGTGGTACTTGGGAGGAGGAAGGGAGGTGCTCCTCAGCCTTCTTGCAGAGTCGTTTGATTCCCCACCCCAGATCTGCTTCTAGTTTTTTATTCTGAGTAGCTTATGCCAGGCTACATGTACCAGTCCTTGTTAGACTATCGGAGTTCTTATTTCTTTCTGCAGGTGTGAGTTTTTTTGGTTGGTTTAGTTTTGTTCCCTCTAATGTGCTTCCTGAGATGTTGTTAAAAGTTAGTGGAGCAGTGAGAATTTTAAAGCTTTTTCCTACTAACAGTTCCTAATTTATTTTATTTGTAGGCTTTTCTCTGCATGCAAATATGCTTATTACAGAGAGTATCAGAGTATTTAGTAGTTAAAGAGACTGATTTCTGCAGTTTCAAGACAAAGTAAATATGCAGTCCTGGCAAAAAGGATGTTCTGCATCCAATTGCATTTTCCCACTGGCTTCTTGTGGCAGCATTAGAATTTGTCTGGCCATCTAATTTTAAGTTATTTGACAGATCTAGTGTTCAGCTGGCAAAGTTCCTTGAGTGAGTTTACTGTGTAACCGCACAAGTGCTAGTGCCTACAAAAAGGAAGTTATAAAAGCCTGTAGTCTGGTTGCAAGTGAAATAGAACAATACATTGCATGAAGAGGACTTTCTTAGAAGGAAGTAGCAAACAATACCGCTGAGATGTCCGTGGGGAAGCAGAGTTTGAGCTTGAACAGTTCATGTCAAGTTACACATCCATTAACAGACCTGTTAACCTACTTAATCATCAAACATAGAAAAGTTGGCCCTGTTTTTATCGTGTGACTGTATCTGATGAGCTTCAGATGTCCCTTCCAACCTGAAGGGTTGTTGTTTTAAGATGACATTTAAAGCTTTCAGTCTCCAGTTGTGGCTTACAAATGGTTAAGAAAGCTATTCTGCATAAAATGCTGCAGTATTTGCTTAACTATTAAGTGTACTAGCAAAAAAAAAAAAAAGACTCTTTAGAGAGGTGTTTTGTGGGAGGTAGTGAGACTTTTTAAGTAATTCAGATGCCTGTCAGCTAAATAGCTAGTATTAAAATTCTGTGCAGCAGCAAATTGCTAAAACATACCATTTTTCAAATGGAACTCCTGTTATATAAATAACCTTTGGAAGATGAGTGTTTCCATAGAATGAGTCATTGCAGAAAGTTTTGTCTGTTACACCATGATGACTACAGAATTCTCCTTAGGAGATGAAAATTTGACACAGGGCTAACGGTTTTCAGCTGAAGCACTCTAGAATTATGTACCATGAAGTTGTTGCTAGAAACACGAAACTGGTTTTGCTTGGCTGAAAATAACTGTCATATGACAGACAAGCATTACATTGTCATTTGACTGTCCTTATCATATAGCAGCATGGGTCAAGTTTACATTAGTTCAATTGCAAGCACTGTCACCTAAGAGATTTCTTTTATGCAATGTAAATTCCATACCTTTTTTGCATCTCTTTTAATTAAGACATTGAGAATATCTAGTACAGACTCTGAGCCCTGTTGTTTTCATAACCTTTGTTTGCATTCCTCAGTTAGATACTGGCTCACATGAATTATCCAAACTGACTGGAATAGTTTCCTTTGGGAAGATTTTGAAAGACGTAACGCAGTGCAAAATTAAATGTATTGACAACTCATTGTCTTGTAGTCCATCACTCTCTACCTTACAAGGAAGTTGGGAAGAAAGCAGGTGGATCTCTCAAAATGTATTGTCTTACTGTTTCATTTTGAAAGTAACCATGAGATATATTGAAGCATGAGGGTAGCTAGAAAATCTTAATTGTTGCAGTTTGAATTAATTGTGCAGTATTATGATCCACAGTTCTGCTCTTAAATGTTGCGTTTGTTTTTAAAATAGCTTATTGTCCTCGTTTGGGCTGGAGTGGAACTGATTCTGTTCGGTGGCCTTGCTTTCCAGCCGAGGCTGCTTTTGGTTCGGCCACCGAGCAGAATCAGTTCTGCTCCAGCCCAAACCAGCACACTTATTAAAAAAAAAAAAAAAAGGAGGAAAACATTGTGGGAAGACAGCTGGAATTATTTATCAGCTTAAGAAGCTTATAATTTGCTTTGTAATTAAGCATTATTACTGTTTCTTTGTAATATGTGTTTTTTCAAGCATCATAGCTTGATATAAAAAAACGTATCTGTGCTTCCTCCGATGCTCATCTTCACATAGTATATTCTGTAGACTCTTAATCAGCTTTGAAAAACAATAGTGAATAACTTTACAATTTTATATCCAAAAACTCAACAAGGACTCTTGTGCCATATTTCTGCAGGGAAGAGTATTACAAGACATACTCTGAGCTGTGAGATTTTGTGCAGGCTTACAGAGCAGGATCTCAGGACTTGTTGATAGGAGGTTTGATCCATCTGCATGTTTCAAGTGGCCTGTTAATGTAATGAATGTGCAATACCTCAATGAGGAAATGTCTTTTCTTAATTTGTTAAATAGTTCCTAGTACAGTAAACTTGCTGGTCCAGAATTTTGAGAAATTGTAATTTGTGTTGAGGCAAGCCTCTTCCCTCCTCTCCCAGTCTATTGATTCATCTTGTTAATTGTTGAACTACAGTGCTAAATTCTCTTGTATGTGTGCCTAGCAAGTCGTCATAGTCTAGTAATCAGTTTTATAGTGCAGACTAAATTTAAATTTTAAAATGCTGTGTTCCTTACCCAATGACTTTTTCCTGAAGTACTTGAACTGAAAAAAGAAGGCTTTTCCACCCACCCACCCTCTGCCAGTTAAATATCAAATAGCAATCAGGAAATGATAAGAGTGTGTTTCATGGGGGGAACAAAAAAAATCAGTGTTCAGTCATTTGACTTGTATGTGTCACAAGAATATTCAATTGTGATTAATACATTACTTTGTATTGTAGTATTCTCTTGCTCTCTATTTGGTTTTGGTAGTCTTTATTCTGGATTATTTTAGGGATACCGGGGGACAGTCTGTGTTGATTCTGGGTAGAATCTTTGGCAGGTACTTTGTAAAACTTTTTAGAGTAAGAAGTGGAGGCATTTGTGCTTGTAGTGAAACTCTTAAAGGGTTTGAAGTGATTGTATCTGTTACTTACAGTAACAGCATTTATTCTTGACTGCAGTAGCCTTGATTCACATCTGTGTCTTCAGGGTGCAAGCTGAAAAACTTTAGAATATCATTTAAGCTTTGATTTAGTGAAAAGCAATAGAAACACATCCACTTGCCAGATAGAGGAGATCAGTTCATCAGTGTTCCTACAATTAATGGATTTTAGGCTCTGACAAATCACTTAGGAATTTCCTCTACTGTAAAGTTACCATTCTTGATTCCCAGGTAACACATAAGCTTCTAGTTTAGATGTAACCTGTAAGAACTTACAAGGTCATTTGCTTTTTTTGCTTGAGACTTGCAGTGCTTGGGGAAATGTTTTTTCGTGTTGTCAACCCCAGTCGTGTGGGTTTTGATTTGTTCTAGTTTCTTCTTTCAACAGTTGAAGTGATGAACTCCAGCTCTCCTTTTGCTGCTGTGAGTATTTGCATTGCCAGGCACATGGAAATAGCATTCCTGTCTTGTCATACCCTAGTGAAGAACACAGTGTATAAGTAAAGCTGTTACAGTGCAGTCTCCCACTTAGTAAGTGAAATGGAAAAAACCTCTGATTTGGAGCAGCTCAGATTAGTCAACGACGTGGGATCTGAGATGTCACCATTTTAACAGAAAGTAACTGTATGAGCTCCTGGGGATAAAAGAGTACATTGAGAATGAAACATTGAATTATATACCCTAAAATCTTTTTCCATCATAAATTGCAAGTTACTTTTAATGGCAGACATTTCCATAGGCAAATAGATCTTCAGGCACTTAGGTAAAACAGAAGTCTTCAATTTATTTATTTACTTTTTTTTAAAGTACCATAGGTGAATGTTAAGCTTGCTGACTGTTTGATGTCCTAACAATTTTTCAAGTATATTGAGCAGAGTTGGGACTGTGACAACTCATATGAAACAAGAAGAATGGTGGATTTGATTTCAACATCCCTTTGATACTGAAAAGAAACAAAATCCTTCCTTCCTCAGAGGCTAATAGTGCGTGGAAAAGCCTTTATCAAATTCTTGAAAATACTTTGTTTGGCTGGAAGTTGCAAATTAACTACTGTTTGTGCAGATTTCTGAAAATAACTGTGGCATTTTGCTCAGGAGGCTTGGTTTCATTTTAACTGTCATCACTGCATTCTTTGAAACTCAAGTGATGTCTTGCAAGAAAGCTATTACATGTAATTAAGAGCTGCATACAGATCTTAGACTGCTTGAAAATATCTGCTAGTTGTACTGAACTGGGATTCAGGCCTAAAACAACACGATCAACAGTCACAGCCATAAACCCCCGCATCTATTGCCAATTAGCTCACATAATGAAGTTCAGTGTAGCAAAATGAAGTATAGATTCGTCCTACTGAACTTGGGCACCTCATTCCAGAGATGTCTCTACCATCTGCCTTTTGTGAGTGCCAAGGGGTGAGCTGAATTTTATGCAGGAGGTCTCTCTTCTCTGTAAAATAAGAATCTAGAGTAATGAGGTCACAACTTCAGTGCTACTTTTTACATGGCCTAAATTTAGTAAGGAATAATGTAGGCCACAGCTCTTAGATTTTAATTAATACAAATAGTAAATACTCTTTTGTGGAACTTCTAAAAAAAAGCACTGTGCAGCAGCATCTGTTGTAAAATCTGCTGAGAGTTTGGGAGCTAACAATGACTTGGCCGTGTATATTGCTCCCTGTATGTGTACACGTATTAACCTCTCCTTCAACAGAAGTGCGGGCTAAGGAAGGTTCTGCTTAGGACCAGTCAAATAAAGTGTCATTCTGGCATTGCTATGGGCAAGATATGGTAGCTCTTGCTGCATTTATTAAAGGAAAAATCTATCCAACTCTTCTTTCTTCACTCTTGCTACTTCTCATTCCTGTCTATCAAACACTCAACAATTCCATCAGTCTAATGTAGGAACATTCCTCTTCTTCATTAAAGAAATACCGAATCTTAATTATTTCAAGAGCAGTAACTGCCTTTATACAAGGGCTAGTTTCAATTTCAGTGAGTAAAGATCTTATTGGAAGCACTTGTGGAGCATAAGCAGTGGTTTTGTGTATAGAAGCATTTTTGTCATTCAGGTAGCAACTATGCACAGTTGATTGGCCATGCTACCTAGAAGAAAGTCGATGGTATTATTGAAAATCTGTGGTATGTACTCAAAATAGTAGCTTTTTATGGTTCCACTGAAAGGCTGGTTTTGTAACTGCTTGTGTAAAAAATAGATATGCTATTTCAAAAAATATAGGAACTCCTCTCTAAATGTATGCAACTAAAAGAAGTGAATCTACATTAGAAGCAGAGAAATTAAAATAGAGTATCGTTTAAGAAGTATATGGCCAAATGTTAAACTTCCCAAACAACAGAGGAAGGCAGATTTGTTAGTTTCCAGTATTGTTTAAAAAATAGCTTAGCTTAGAGTATTTTTTAGAGTTTATTGTCACTGTCTTTCTGTAGTTTTTTAAGATGGAAAAACTCTTTAACAGAGGCTGGAAAATGTTTTGATGCAGAGCGCTGTAAGATAACTATTGAAAGATGTTATCAATGATAGTTTGCAGTCATAATGTGAGAGAATGTATCTGTGTCTGCAGGAAGCTGGAATCTCGGGGGATGTTTCCGGGAACCAGGGCTTGCAGGAATTTTGGTAGGGTGAAGGGGAGCATTGCAAGCTGATGACTGGGCTTTTTATTTCTGTTTACTCATTTTTAGTCATTTTACTCATTTTTTAGGCAAGTATTTTCTTTATTTGCTACTGATCTCTTAAAAGATGTCATCTTCTTGAAACCTGATCACTAATTGAAAAAAAAAAACCACAAAACCAAAACCCAAGTGGGTTTTGTCAAATGGTCAGATGTTGGTTTTAAACTCCAGATTTCCTACTTAGAGGACTATTTTCTTTTCCCTCGACTTTGCTGATTTGTAAAGACTTGCATGGAAGAACAAGTGACTGAACAAATATTGCTGTGTACACAAGTCGAAGGATCAAGACTATCAAATATCTAGGTGTTTTTTAACTAAAATATTACAACATATAGTAATACATTAGAAAAAAAATGTACTACATGCCCTTTGGTGCTTATTAATTTGCTGCAATTCTGCTTGAGGGGCTTTACCTTCCTCTTTGCTAAGTGTGGACTTTATTATGTTGCAAACTCAGAGGTGCCTGCCAGACAGTATTCATCTGTCTGTGGATGATCATAAACCCTGTAGGGCAGTAGATGGTGTATTTTGGTATTGAATTCACTTTCTGATGAAAATAGTTGTATGATTCTAGAAAGATGCTGCAAGCACACGCTAGCTCCTACTTGTTCTGTGTATAGTCTGGAACAGCAGCTTCTGTAAGTGTGAAATTCTGTTTATTTCAATTTTTTACTATTTTTATGAAAATTGAGTTAATCAGTGGCATTATTGGGCTGTCGATCTGGTTTTAATGATGTATGTATCTTGGGCACTGTATCCAGGGCATTCCAGGGCAAAATTGTGTGTGTTGTGTCCACCTGCTGAAGGATTCTTCCTCCGAGCCTGCTGAATTATAAGAGTTTGGCAACTGACTTCTTGTAATTCCAGAATAAAAAAAAAAATAACTCTGCATTTATATATGAAAACCTACTGCATTTGACCTTCAAATGATGTTTTTCTGTTGGTGCCTGTGTGGCTGACAGGAAGCATTAATCGTGCAGGAGTTTTGCAGGTTGCTGGATGTGGTACTGTACAAATGCTGTGTATCAATCCTCTAATGTAAGCATGCATGTTTTCCTCAGAAGATGAGGTGTCAGTACTTTCCTTCTGCAGGTTTGATTTAAGTACACTTACTCTACTTCTTCTAAAATAGCTTCTTGGATAAGAGGTGCTAAGCTCAGTCATGGGACAGACAGTCCAGCGGAAGGATAGGCTATTGAAACAGGTCCCTCATTTGTATGAATACAGGAATTGCAAGCTGTGAGTGCAGAGAGAAAACACGATTGTAAAACCTTTACAATATATAGTGAAAATACTTTTTCTACTTGAAAAGATATTACTGAGTGAGGATTTGATTTGTTTTTTTTTTTTATTCATGTTGAACAATCTGTCATTTGATGAAGATTTTTTTTCATCTAAGGTGTCTTTTGTTGCTAACAGGTAGAATAAAAAGAGTAAGACTGATATTTGAAGCTGAGGATAATAGTTTATTTAGTTGGGAGGCAGCCTGGGTTTTGGTTCCACTGTCTAACTCAAACATGTGATGTAGCATACCTAAGTTTAGAAACTTGGCTTAGCAGGGAGTGCTTCAATGTTTTTCCTTAGCAACCCAGCCTACCAAAAACATACTAGAGCTGCCCTTCCTGGTCTGTATTGTGGAACAGTAGGAAACTCCTTGGTTTTAAGGTGGAGTTTATAAACAGAAATAGGATAATGATACCTTCAATTTTAGGGAATTGGAATTCAGTGGTCAGTGTTTTCCAGTTATGTATTTCATTGGTCTCGTATTTTCAGCATGATCCTGCATGAGGATAAGGGCTGCCCTAAAAATCTTCACATTCTCTCATGTGTTTTAGCTTGAATACCACAAAAAAAAAATCAAGTTCTCTTATTTTGTGGTTTTGTATTTTCAGATACAAATTTGCAGTTTGCTCACCCTCAAACCAATAAAAACTGAATTATATTTGTCTTGGAGTTCACATAGATTTGTTTCAAATGTATGGTGAATTGTAGGTTACATATGTGTATATATACATATATATGATACATAGTACTAATATACCAGTACTTGAAGATAGTTCTGAAATTGCACTGCACTAGAATCTGTGGTAGAGGACTGAAGGCTTAAACTTTTCTGTTTAGAGAGAGGTAACAGCTGAGCAAAGAAGAGCTATGATTCCCTCTAGTAGAGCTAGTGTGCTGTGTTTAGGGGGAACTCTGCATCTGGATAGAACAGAAGGTCATGCCAATGTATTTCCAGGTGTTTGAAAGGAAACTTGTTTAACCACTAGTGGTGAAGCAAGAGGTGTTGTAGGGTGATTAAGCCAGGATGCTTCTGGAAGTTAATGAGGCTCAGTTTTTAATTTTTAGGCTGAACAGCTTTCCTTGAGTTGGGAATACAAAGACTTAGCATTAGGCTAGAAGTAGGCTTTCCCAGTTCCCTTACGAGCAGACTACTGTTCTGTCATTCTTCCAGAGCAGCTGCTTATGATGCCTATCCCAGAGGATTTTATTACAGCAAGCTGCTGCGAAATAGGAGGTTTTAGGGTAAGTGTATTGCAGCATGCTTGCTCCATCTTCAAAAATAGCAGCACTTAGGCAAATTTTATCTATTTTTTTGTAGTGGTGAGTCAAACTGCTGAAAAGTAATGCAGTTCTTGACAAGCCTTACGAGTGAAGCATATTTAAGTGAAAGAGATGCATGGAGAAAATGAAACTTGTGCTTTGTAATGTCTCAGCATCCTTCAATTCTGACTTGCATGACTGATTTCTGGGCTGTTCTTTCAGTCGTATCAAAGCTCTGGAGCCTCTTTTAGATAGGGTTTTGCTTTTGCAAATACAGCATTATTTTGCATTGCTGTTGCAGAAGTTGTTTGCCAAAGAGGTTAGGAGGAATGTCCAGGTGAAAATATTCTGGTACTATTGCAGGGCTGCAGAGGGACAGATTCTGAATCCACAGCTGCCAAAATCTTAAGCTGATGAGAATTTTGCTAGGCTGCTAGCAAAAGTTAGAGGATTGTTAATTTTCTAAATTCTGTTCCAATTAAATCTGTAATGGGAAAGAAAACAGAGGGACAGCTTTCTCAATTACAGTCTTACATATGTATTTTAGATAGGTATTTTTAAAAAATCTTCAGTGGAATAGCATCTTTGTATTATTTAATTATTTTACATTTATGGTAACTGGTAAAATTTAAACATTGAATATTTTGCTTTTTTTTTTTTTTAATTCTAACAGATCAGGAAGGGTGAATGTGAAAACCTTCTGTGAGGTTTGGATTTTAGTTAAGTTCAACAGTGTGTGTATAGGTAGTAGTGGCTCTTCTTACAGTGTTGCTACTATATGCAGCATTTTGTGAAGAGCTGTTTTATGCTCGTTTATCCTGACTTTGTAATTATAAAGTAGCCTATGTGCTGCTAGTCATTTTCTTTGTCTCCCAGATAAGGTATCTACAAATGTATGTCCTTCAGGGCATACTGGAATGCTGACAGTAGATCACATACACAGGATATTTCAGGTTTGAACTGGTCGGTATATTAGGCCTTTCTTTAGGCCTTTAAGAAAAGGAGAGGAACAAAGGTAACAGAAGGCTGCAATGAAATAGAACTTTCTATACCATTTAAGGAATCTCAGTTTTATTACTTGAAGTATATTAATTTTATTATAGTAGCTTTCCTGTGTTAGTATTGAAACCCAGAGGTGTTGAAAAGCCATGTTTCAATCTTTCTACAAGTGCCTGCTTGTTTTATGTTTAATTGCTGTGTTGAAAGAATTATTTTTCACTTTGATGCTTACACTGAAGCAGATAGCTTGTGAAGCAGTGGAGAATACGGTAGAGATCACACTGGAAAACTTGTGCTGAATAGCTGTCTGTAATTTGTCATGGTGGCTCTTAGGACTTGCTGAACTGATAGTGGCAGTTCACATGGGATGGCAATGTTTATGCTGGTAGAATGTTTTAGGAACATTTGGTGGGATAGCAAATATGTGTTTTTAATACCACTCTAATCTCATAGGTGCAAATCTGACTCAAAGGGCATGCAATTCCTTTTTTTTTTTTTTTTTTTATTAAAGGTTTATTTTGTTTTCCAGTGTGCTGTCCAAGCACTTAATGGCTTACATTCCAGTTTATAAATAAATACAATCCTTAACTATGGCCTTGCAACTATTTCTTCTGTTCAGATATGTTTTCACTTTTTCCTAGTAGTTCCATTTTACTTTAAGGTTTTATAGTGATCAGAGAGCCATGGCAATGACTCTAGGGCCCTTCCCCACCTCCTTTGTCTCTATATCTTACTGACTCTGTGTGTGGTTTTTGTTTTCTTTTTTTCTCTTCCCTTAATTGTCTGATGTCGACTTGTTTTGTTCAATTTTTATTTTGTTTGTTTATGGGAAATTGTTGTCAAAACCTGTACTGCTTATTTTGTACAGCTTTTAACTTTAAGTTAGTTGTACTGATTTTTGCAGGTCCTTCTAACTGCCATTTTGTGAAGTACTCTGTGGGCTTTGATAGTCAGACAAAAATGAAAAGCTGAAAAAACTTTGACAAAACTGATTTTGTATGTTCAGCCTGCTTTCAGATCTTCCAGGTGTTTCTGCTGAAAGACAGTATATATGCAACACCCCCTAATGATTCTCAGTGAAATGGTTTCAAGAGTTCTTGCTTAATCCTCATACTAAAACATACAGCATTTGTAATACTAAATATGATTTTTGCTGTGCAAAGGCTAATCATTTTAATATATTTAAGACTGCCAACACAAAACCCATGCCAAAGCATGCTGAACAGAAGCAGAATCAGGTTACTAAAAAATAATGAAATACCAGTTGTTTGTTAATTTGGTAGCAAGGGCCTGTGGTTAATTGCAGCATTTTTGAGGAACCCTCATTATTAATTTAACCTTCTCTTTCAGGAATACTGTTTCCTGCAGTTCTGCAGCAGTAAATACTTAGTGTTTTTCCTTGTAGTTCAGAACATGTGGGAGCTACAATATTTCTGGGATTGACAGAAGTTAAGAAAAATTCTAGGGTATCCTAGGAGATCCTGCAGAGTTCCCCCTAAACACGTGGAGATGGATCGTTGGAGTAATAGGAGACAGCCTGGCTGCTCTGCTTTCCCTTCCAACCCCCTCCCCACCACTTTACCTTCTGTTAGAAAAGAGCAGTCTTTTCCCCTTTCTGTGTTTGAGGGTAAGCCTCTTCAGGTTGTGTTGAGTAGCAGGAACTCAGTGTTGATTCCTCTGTGGGAAGGAACAACTATTTCACCTACTGCTGCTCCTTGTTTCTCCAGAGGGAGAGGAGATTGCTGACTGCAATACATGGGATTAAGCCATTAGCTCTGCTCGGCTCTATTTTACCTAAAATGTCCTTAGGCCAGCCTGCTTTACCGACTGGAAAATACTGGAGTGAATAGCAGTTAAATTGAGCTTGAATGTCACTGTGTGACACTATTCTAGTCATGCTGATATTCTTCTTAATTTCTAATTTTACTAAATTTGTCTGGCTTTTCTCAGAAGTGCACTGAATTTAGACAAATTAATCTGGCAGTTATAATTCAAAGGATAATTTAATGGTAGTGTGTTTCTTTTTTACCACACCACCTAGCTTTAGGCTAAGTAGTTAGTTAAATAACTGCTTATGCTGTGTATTCAGAAGGTGATTTAGAGCACCTAAGTTGGGCTTCTGTTTTGAATTTCCTTCTGTGGCCCTCTCCACTGATGATGCATAAAGAAATTGTCAAGACTAATTATGATACCCTTTTATATTTTTACATTTAAGCTAGACAGATGTGCTTTTGATAGAAAGGAGGATTTTTGTAGGTAATTTTAGCTTTCCAAAGTAAGCAGAATGGATTGATATCTAATACAGGAGATACTTTGTGAAATAACTGGAAAGCTGTTCAAGAATACTTAGTCACGTTGTAACTGTATCAAGAAACTTGGTTGTATTGTGTGACCTAATAATTAAACAAAAATGTACTGGCACATTTTAGGATTTGCATCTGGAGCAACAAGTAATTAAATAGTGCAGATGGAAGAAACTAGACATAACCTAACTAATACTGACTCAGATAAGTATCTGTTAAACATAGCTATTATAACACAAAATTTTTAATACAGTCTAAAATCAAGTTCTTACCTTTAACCGTTAAGGGGGAGAAAAGCCAGTATACAGTGGAGTAAGGGCTAGGTGTTAGCAGTATATTTGACCTCTTGCTTTTTTCCCAACCTATCTCAAGGGATTCTGTGTAATTCAGGACTGAATGTGAAGGGTGCTTGATGGCTGCAAGAGAGAGATGCTGCTTGATTTATTCCAGTTAGATATATTGAATGTCAGCCCTGTGCATAGTGCAGGACATGACCTGTGCCTTGGGGAGTTTACACCCTAAATCTGGGAAGTTGGATCACTCTAAGGAAGAAGATTAATTTTGTCTGGGCTGAGGTTATATTTAGGATGGGAAGTCTTTCTCAGTCTAGTATGGCTTTCCTATTGATGTCAGCTGGATACTTGTACAAGACAAAATTAATTGTGAACACAATAACACTTGCATTGCATGTAGCAGTCAGGCTTGCTTTTGGCATTTCCATTATTCTCTTCTCCTTTCCCTTTCTCTCTTCTTTCTTTCTTTTCCCCATCTTTCTTTCTTTATTTTCCTTCCTTCCCTGTGAACATCACTGATTTCCCTCCTAAGCAAATCAGAATGAAATGTTCATGGTGATCCTTTGTTTATTCTTGTGCTACTTGTAATGATTTCAATAGGTATGTGATATACTTGAAGAAAGTAATTTGACTAAGATGGCAAAAGCCTCTCTTTTGGCAGTGGAAGATAGCAGTAGTTGTAGTTCCTTAAGAACGTTAAAAGTATGGCTTGCCTGAGTTATGGACCTGGGAATAATGAGAAAGAAACAGAGCAGAGAAATAACTGAAAATGTTGTTTATGCTGTAGGGACCAATCCTCCAGCACTGTGAAAACAGGGATGCTTGGGGGAAATTAAGAACTGTTGTGAAGGTAATTTGAATGTGTTCAAGAGTATTTTAGTGGTGATTGTTAATGCAAGAATGTATTCAAAAGTGATGGGGTTTGCTTTCAAATCCAACTTGTTGAAAATATAGCTTAAAAAATGTGCATTGAACTATCTGTTCATATTTGGGATATATGCATAATAAAAATAACCAGTAGGCACTGCTGTTAAAACCAGTGGTACAATCTGTTATGCTGTAAAGAGATTAAGACTTTACAGTTCAGTTAAGTAGAGACATTGCTTCACGAAAGTCAGTAGATGTAGGTCACAGTTTTTTAGTGTGTTCAAAGGCTCTTTGTGTTACAGAAGTGTGATCTGCATCTTGTAGAAGCTCTTCCTTTCTAAGGCATCTTTGTTAACTCTGCTTCTACTGAACTGCTTCAGATTTGTAGCTCATTTTGTGTCTGTGTGTAATGTGTAAAGCTGCTAACTGTGTTCTCCTTCTGTGTCTGGAAAACTACAGCTGTTCTTCCAGCATGTAAATGCTGTTTTCCTGTTATGGTGGTCCTTTCCATGCCATGTAAATACTATCTCACTGATGCTGTACTAATTTCTGCAGTTTGAGAAAAGAAATCATTACAAATGTCTTTCTAAGGGCATTTGGAGGAGCATATATCCATATGCCTAAGCTTCAGCCTCACTGGTTATTTCTAGCCATGATTTATTGATATTGCAAAAGATCTGGCAATGAATGAAAGGAAGTAGAAGTGCATTCAGGACTTGGGCAGTCATGTGTCATGTTAAAAACCCCTGAAATGGGAGGTAGGTTTGGTTTACACTAGCTGTGTCAGCTATGCTTGCATTTTTTTAGTTTGTTGATGGTGTTAAGGCAATACTTTATTTCAGATGCTACTATTAAATATATGCATGAACTTACATTTATGTAGTTTAGGAATGAGTTCATATTTTATCTGCATGATTTCTAGTATTCTTGTCAAGAATGTTAACTGCTGAATTATGTTGTTCACTACATACATTCCTCACAGGGAGATCTCTTCAGTTTTCCTGTATTGTAAATGACTAGACATGATTAATTTAAAAAGTGTTTTGTATTTGTATAATTTTTTTTCTTTTTTTTTAAGGTCCATTTTCCGGACACAGAGAGGGCAGAATGGCTCAACAAGGTAAGGGTAGTCATTAGCATGTTTCCAAATGGGAAGGGGGATGGAAATCTGAAGTTAATAAAAAAACCCATGAGGCAAGAATCTGATAACAGAGTGGTTTTAACTTTCTGTGCTATTAATACACTTGAAGCTCCTAGTTGTTGATCCAGTTAGTCACAAGAAAGATTAAATCTGCTTTCATGGTGTTGAAATTATGAGTTTTGGAGAATGACTTTAGTGGCATTAAAATAATGACAGCTGTAATTGTGTAGAAATCATAGCAGCTGTAAACAGTCTTTTATGTTCCCCTTGTCTGGGATACTTTCCAGTTACTGTAGGTTCCTGACCTACAATCTAAAAATAAATTAATTTTACAGTTTTGATCTGTGTGATAATATAAGATGTAGATCTGTGTGGCTTGGTTTGTTGTGTTTTTTTTTCATTCAAAAAGCATAGAAGAATGAATTAATTAAAAAAGAGTGAGGAAAAGTAATATATAATATTCAGGTCTGACAGTAAAAT
Source organism: Galbula dea (assembly GCA_013399015.1). Classification (NCBI taxonomy): domain Eukaryota; kingdom Metazoa; phylum Chordata; class Aves; order Piciformes; family Galbulidae; genus Galbula; species Galbula dea. The sequence continues at coordinate 5,755,799 of VWZX01000708.1, forward strand.
ACTGTATTGTTTACATTTGCAAACCTTACGCACATACTTAAGAAATGCAGTGCACGAATTCAGAATTCTTGAAAGTTTTCCTGTGTGTAGACTGGAACTAGTTCTGGCATCTGCAGTGAACTGTATAGAAAACATGGATGTTTAAAACTTTGTGCAGAAGTTCTTACATATGCCTTAAAGAATAATTTTAGTTAAGTGTGAAGTTGTTCCATGTAGATTTTTGTTTTCCTTGTTTTTTTCCTTAGACTGTAAAACAGATGTGGCCTTTTATTTGCCAGTTTATTGAGAAACTCTTCCGGGAGACCATAGAACCAGCAGTAAGAGGAGCAAACAACCACCTCAGTACCTTCAGTTTTACAAAGATTGATATTGGTCATCAGGTCAGTGCCTGTTGAAGTTTTTCTAAGAAGCTTTGCCTTACATACCATCATGTAGTCTGTTTAAATGTACACAAAGATATTTCTTGGTGACGGTGGCAGCAAGCCTGATTTAGGTTTCTGTTACAACAGTAAAATAACAGTGTGTGTGACTCCTTTTAGCAGAGACTTCATTTTAGTCTTTTTTTTGTGTTGTTTGACGGTGTCTGAGAAATTTGCATGAAAACTGGGAGAAGATTTGAAGTATAGTAACTCCTATTCATGTGAAGAGCTTAGAGCAACATGATTTTAAGACTGTTTTGATATGTGCTAGTACAGAGAAATAAGATATTTATTGGGGGAGGAAGGAAAGCTTGATATTAAATATTTTGTAAATCTTAATAGCTAGTCTAAACCCAGAGCAGTTGCTGGAAGGGCTGTGGTTGAGTGGATCCTAGCAAGGTGAGCTAAATTGATAGCTTTTCATCCTGTCTTTTAATCATTGTCTTGGCTAGGCTTCACGAACGAAGATTTGGGAAGGGCTCTACCCACGTTTGTTGCAAGCGCGTTGGTGGCTATGTCTTTTAATCATGCTTATAGTAAATTCTTAACTTCAGGCATGAATGTGTGCATATTCACCTTTATTTCAAAGTTAAGAGTTTAATATGATCTAGTTCAGTAGAAGGATCCAGCTTTGACTTGCTTCATTTATTTCAGCCTCTGCGAATAAATGGTGTAAAAGTGTACACTGAAAATGTGGACAAAAGACAGATCATTTTGGATCTTCAAATCAGGTAAACATTATCATATTACAGTGGTGCCAATGCTCTACAATATGTGCTTTGATTCAGCAGGTACCTTGGCCTGAAAGAAGAAGAGTTACTTCATTATGCAAATGCAGTTAGTTCTAATTGTGTATGAATGGAGGAAGAAATTGCATGCAGTAAATAGCATTTATCTGAGGGCAATAGTATATCAGCATCATTAATGTTGGTTAATAAAAAAAATACTTTCCAAAACACTTCTTAAGTTTTTTTTCTAATGTATTAAAATTTTGCTATAAAGTTTAGTCTAGTCTAAAATATAGGTTGTGTGATGTTTAGTTTTTATTTTTACTTTTATTTTTGTATAAATGTAGTATCAGAAGGTGAGAATGAAGCTACCAAGGTACTTGTGCTTATACTGCTAACGGAAGTAAATGTAGGTATTATATAATGCCAGAGTGACTGTGGTTTGCTGCTTCAGGTTTCTTTGCCCTTTCATCATGACCCCTTTCATATAGCTTTCTAAATAGATCTACCCAACATTTGCCGAAGTCTTTCTCAACAGAGTCTGCAGTTGGAGTTTTTAGAAAGTTCAGTCATTGAAGCCAGCAATGTCTTTCTGTTTGACCATCATAGATATGTTATTTACAGTGACTACTTTCACCTTTTGGTAGGTTGTAGAAAGGCCAGATTTGTCAGTCACTGATGATCCAGCAAAGAACAGCCTTCTGTGTTTCTTGCTGCTTCCCAGCAGTAACCAGAAGAGTAATCAAGCCTCTTGGCTTCTCTTTATCAGAGTCACTTCCAAGGTTTGAACTTGGTTATTCTTCATTTTGAGTTATTTATCTAAATCTTGGCATAGGCTTCCAGGAAGAGAATGGAAATGATAGCTATGGAGTGACTGTCATTGCTTCTAGTGATTAAGGCTTAGACAAAGCCACCATCAAAGGAAGTCCCATTTCAAATTTAAGACGACTTTTTGACACCTTCTCACTGGGAAAGGGCTCTTTTTCAAAGGCTTTAACCTTATGCAAGGTTAAGGCAGCACTCCAGTCTCTAAGGGCCCATCACTGGGATTGCTTCAGTAGTAACAGGAATATTTGCTAAAGCGCATGAGTGTAGTAAAACAGTTGGGGAAAAATAAAAGTTAAGGATCAAAAGAAAACAAGATAAACACTGTGAAATTAAATGTGAACTGTAGTAAAGAAGGCCCAGAAACACTGAGAAATTGAGGAAATACTTGTTAATAGAACTAAGTTTTTTCACCTTCTTATGACACAAAAAATAGCAGCACTGTAGGCTGCAGATTTAAACACATGGAAGTTTGTGTTTTGTTTTGTTTTGTTTTTTTTTAATGTGGCATACTTGAGTAGAGAAATTCACTACCACTTTACTGGCAGATAACAGATGTAAAAATGGGGTCAAAAGACCTTCTAAAATAATGAAGATAGTTCAGTACAGAATCATAGATCATTGTAGTCTGGGAAGTAATGTTTGTGCTGTTGTATGTTTGTTAGTTCTGTGGGCTGCAATCACCACATGCCGTATACTGTGCTTCTCATCTGATTCAGTACAGCTGATGTTACATTCTTACAAAACTGCCCTTATTAAACTATAATCTGCCTTGGTGATCTGTTCATTAAAGGGGTAATAAATATTTCTAGGATATTATGATCTGAATGTATAGAATTAGCTTATGAAATGAGCCTTCAAGTTGTGCGTTTTGTTACAGTGGAATTCTGTATGGCATTGACTGTTGGACCCAGGCAAATACCTTAGGGGATAAAACCATGTTTAACTTTTATCATGTTGGTTTATTTCCCTCAAATGCAATTTGTTACTATTTTTACTTCGATTTGTCATCATGTTGTTACGGATTTTCAAACAAGCATATTGCTTCCAAATCTTCATAACACAAATAGTTCTGATGCTATGAGGTGCCAAGATTGAGGTTTCACTTGCAGCTTTTAATTGACCTTGCCTTCCTGTGTCATGTTCTTATGCAATTATATATGTATGTGTGTATATATATATCTACTATATATATAGATAGGTAAAAATAGAAATTACAGTGTTTTAATTTGTGTATTAAAAAGTATATAGCTATTTTTAAACTGTACAATCACACTGTGTTCTTCCCAGGGACAGCAAAGGTCACCTTTCTTCCACATAGACCCCTGTCATGTTTTTGTCAGTGGTGGTGTTTTGAAGGGGATGCATTTTTTTTTTGACAGTGTTGACTTTGTTACATGTTGTAATGTAATGTTTTAACATGCATTTTTTTGTGTGTGGACTGAGATACAAAATATACCCTCATGACAGAGCGAAACAGAACTAAGTTTATTTGCTGTAGTCCATCAAAATGAAATGTATATTTTCTTTGTTTTAGTTTTGTTGGGAACTGTGAAATTGACTTGGAGATCAAGAGATACTTCTGCAGAGCTGGTGTGAAAAGTATACAGGTGAAGTTCAGTTTTTTTCTTTTAATTTTGATATTGAGTCTTCACTGAATCATCATTTTCTGATGAAATAGTTTATAAGAACCAGTAATTCTGTAGTTGCTTGCTATTTTTTCTTGGTTGTATAATATGGATATTGCATAATAATTTCAGTAACATGACTTAACTGATAGGGTAAATTTCTTTTAGATGTAGAATTGTTTTAAACATATAACATTTTCTACTTGAGGAGATGGAGATAATTCCACATGAAGCCAGTATTCATGTGATGTTTAGGTTTGTGAAGGGACCATGGCCTTTAATTTTTTTTTATTATTTACTGTTTCAGTGGTAGATGCAATTATTAGTTTAAATGCAATTATTATTATTAGTTTAGCCTTCTGATACTGTTTCTCAAATTGATTTAACTTTTTGATAATGGATCTCTGTGATGGGGAGAAACAGTATCCTGATTTTTGTGTCTGTGTGTTCCTTGACACACCTGTAAGCATTTAGCTACTTTCGTTCTCATTTGTATAGGTAACATTGTGTTGGTTTGTGCCACATTTCTTTACATTGGGCTGTATAAATCTGCTTCATGTTTTTAGCAAAATTACCACTAAGAGAACACAGCATCATGTAGATGAATGTAAAGAATTTGTAAGTCCAACTATTTAGTGCCTGTTTTAAAACGTTGTGTTTGGATGACATGTAAAGCTGTATGTGTATATGTATGTATGTGTGTATGTGTATATATATAATTCTTCGACAATCCACAATTTAATGAATTAAGTGTGAGCATTGCCAGTGAATAAATTAGATTTAAAACTTGAACTGAAGTCAATTCCATTGCTTTTTTTCCCCTCCCCTTCTACAGATCCATGGCACTATGAGAGTTATCCTGGAACCACTAATTGGAGACATGCCCTTAATTGGAGCACTATCCCTTTTTTTCCTTAGGAAACCTGTAAGTACTTTTATTTATGTTTCCACTCTTTTAGAGTGTGGATGACAGTAGTCAGAAAACAATGCAGCAAAAATTAAGCTGCAAAAGGAAAGAAATTTGGAATTTGGTACAGTTTGATTGAAGAGAAAAATAGTAGACAGATTTATTAATACTGGACGCCAAGAGGGATAGTAGTTACTTTGGAATTATGAAGTGTGCTTTGTCGAAGCTGTCAATTTTTCCTTAAAAGGAGAAAGGGAAGATCAATAAATACCAACTAGGTTAGCAAAAAAGCTTTTGTGGTTGTTTCTCATGACAGTCTGCAGGTGAGCATGGTCTAAGTTAAAATTCTACAAGGTCTGTGCAGGGTTGTTTTGAAAGCCATGGTGGTGTTACCATAAATTAAAATCAGAAAGAGTGTTTTAACATCACCCACTATGATGACTGAAGATAGCAGATGGGCAATTTCCATTACATTTACCAATGACCATAGTGTGAGAATGGATGAAGCACAGAGTGAGGTGGAATTGGAATGCAAAAGGATCATGACAGTAGCAGAAGTCAGAGGCAGAGAGAGTGTCACAGAATTCAGTTGTAATGTGTGCTGGCCCAAAGTGCACATTTGGGCAGTAATAATAGCAAAACAAAGGTAACCCAACAAGGTGTTGCTGGTATCAAAATGACATAGCTTCTACATCAGAGTAATTCAAAGAAAATGAGTTAAGGAAAGTTTTCTGAGGTCACAAACTTAAAATTCTGGCCTATCACAAGTTAACTGATAGTTACCTTTCATGAGAAGCTGGGTTTTGTGTGCCTGTCTTGCCTTTCCATGCAGGTTTTGAAAGCTGGGGACCTGCTAAGTTGAAACTAAACTGAACAATTGAATCAACTAACTTGAACAATTTCAGTTCAACACTCTCCTCTGTATTAAATTGATAGGTGTAAGTCATTGAAGCTTGCACTATGATAAGGCAGTCTAGATTGTGGATTGTTGCACCTTGGGGTGATTGTATAGCTTGAAAAACTGTAGTCTTAATCTTGCAGGTAAGATTGGCTGACAAGCACCAGTATGTCTGTTTGCAACTTGGTGCAGCACTGGGAGAATAACAAAGGATAGACAGCAAATGTGATTTTCAGTGTCTGAAAATGAGTAGCAAATACTTTACAGTTTTAATTGGATTAAGTCTTAACAAACTATGACAGTAATTCTGCTCTAGGTTTCACTACTTCCAGGAAATGTCTTTTTTAGTCTACACATGCATCAAGACATGTTCACAGATGTTGCAAAGTCCATACATCAATCTTACTGTAGCAAAATGTAAAGGAGAACCTAATCTATATTGTAGACTTGCAGTAGAAAGTTCTTTGATGTTGTGTGTGTGTTGTAAGGCAGTTTCAGTGATCTGTGGACGGTAGCTTTCTGATCTTTGAGAAAGACTTTGTCCAGTGGAGTTTTGTCTTTATGGCTACCCACAGGCCATTTTATTAGGGATCTGGTTGACTCAGTGGGACAGGAAAGGATGGGAATTAGTATGAAAACAAAAAAGTCAACCCCTCCCCAAAAGTGTTAAGTTACAAAAATACTAAAAATGTTTTTCACCCTCTTTTCACTTAAAAACAAAGCTAGTGGTCAAGATCTGAACAAATGTAAGGGTGGATTGTTAAAAAAAAAAAAAAGTATCTTTGAATCATGTTATTCCATATTTGTGAGAGTTATACATGGATGTTTAGGTTTGTTTCAAGCAGACTTCTCTGCCCACTGCAGTGTGTCTTCTTGTTGTTTATTGTTCTAACTTCTGTAGAAAAATGTAAAATAATTCTTATTCTAGCAATAACCAAGTTATGTTCTCTTGCTAGAGAGCAAGTGGCTGCAGCCAAGGAAAGCTTTTCTTTAATATTTTTGTTAAAAGAGAGGAGAAATGAGTTGGCAGCTAGCATTAGATTTTGTTCTCATATTTTCCAGTCTAAAGTAACTGGCAACAATTCCTTTTGCTCTGTATCATCTGTTTGCTGGCCTTAATGACTATATAAGGCAATGCTGCCTAAATTAATAGTTCTGAACATACTTGTTTAATGAGTCTACCAGTCTTGTATTTCTGAGTAAAGCCTGAAGATTTTGTTGTTGTGAGAGTTCTTATTTTACATGAAGCTTTTTAAATACTATATTTTGTTTTTATTATTGGAGATAAGGCACTAAAAGTTTCATCAGCTTATAAAATGTCCAAACAGATGAGATTTCATGAGAGAGAAATACATGCATTCTGATGTTTTGAAGTGGTATTTTAAATCTGAGCTTTGATCCTAAAGAGAAGGCAGCGTAAGTAGCCAGGATTGTAAGGCTTTTTGCCTTACTTCTCATTATGTTAACATTATCAATATTTACCATATATTCTGCTTCTCTAAGCATAGTTACCTTTTACAGCAAAATACCACATAGTTCATTGTGTCCATTTTTGGTTCAGTTACAGAAGTGTATATAGCTTAGAGCTGTACTGCAAATGAGTAATTTTCAAAGGCTTGTTTAGTGGCATACTTAATGTTGAAGGCATGTCCTAACCCAACCCTTTGCTCTTTTTATAAAAAAACCAAAAACCAATCCCAGCCCTAACAAAACAGACATATGAAAATACCAAAACTATTGTTCTAAAGAAAAAAAATAAACAATGGCTGGAAAACAGGATGCCTTCCAGGAAAAGTGGGCAACTCTTCTAAACGTCTCCTTTTTATATTATTTTGTCCACCACTTGCTGACTTGAGCACCACTCTGCACTCATGTTACAGATCAGTTCTGTCTTGGAGTTTTGATTTATTTAATATTGGCAAATTCAGTGCTGGATGTGACTTTTAAAAATATCAGTACTGGTGAAAATTGGACTCTGAATGAGTCCTTGCACCAAGAATAAGTTCTAGTGAAATGGCTGGAAAAAACCAAAGTAATTATGTAGAATGCAGAAGAATGTTGTTTGGTTTGCTTGTAGTTAATCAAAACATTTGAGATTGTCAGTGTCTTTGCTTCAGAACTTCTTAACCTCTTTTAAAGGGGTTTGTGGAACACCTGGATAAATTCTGAAGTGCAAGTGCTGTTACAATACTTGCTAATAATCAGTCTTGTTGCTTATAAAGTGAGAGTGATTTACACTGTTACTCTGTGCATTTATAATTTGCTATAACTTTTATTTTCAAAAGTTTTTTATTTTGACAGCTTATGGGATGTTCTAAACCATCAGAGTTGGTGTCTCCCCAGTAGCATATTCCTCTCACTATGTTCTGCTCTTCAAGGAAGCTGGTTAAGGGATGTAAACTGGCAGTATATTAAACACAAGAAGTGACTAGTTTCCTGTCCTTCACATGTATTTCATCATCTTGAGCTGGCTTGCTAAGGAGTCAGGAGAGAGACAGTGCTAGTATGAGGGTGTGAACCAAAATGCGGGACTGGTAGAAGGGGAGAAGGCAGTAGAAAGTAGAGGGAATTGACTTGAACTGTAGCTTTCAGTAGTTAATGCTGTGGAGAAAAGCAAGGTGCACTAAATTTTTCTGATACCAACTCTGAGCCTTCTCATGGTCACCTTAGCTCAAAAACTTACTTGTTCTGTGTCTTACCTCCATGACTATACATTCTATCTCTGTAGCAGTTGTCTCACTTGAATCTTTAGACAGTTAAAACTGGAAAACTTAGTACTGTTAAATACTGTTGCTGTGCAGAGATGGTTTCCGGTAGTAATGATGAAAATGGGTGTAATTTCTGCTTTCTATGGTGTTGTGTAGTCAAGCCTTTTTGAGAGGCCAAGTTTAGTATGTGTTTAGTTGGGAAATACACTGGATAACATTACTTATTAAAGTATTGCAATAATGTTAGCACTTCAGTATTGTAGTGGTAGTGGGCTGCACTCCACTAACAGGCAAATTACAGTGTATTTCTGTATGACAATTTACAACTAACAGAAGAGGGCATGTTAGTCCCTCTTTCATGATACATATCTGAAAAGAAACATGACTTATCCCATGGAATTTTTTCATTGTGCCCTGTACCAGAGCTCAAATTTGTCCTACAGAAGTCTTACGCTTCCGTAACTTGATTAGCAGGAAGTGATTCATGAGCATTTTAAAATACTTTGTGGCTTCTCTTCTGAGAATTAGTAGTGCTTATGGCAGCCAAGTCAAGCCTCAAGGTTGCCACTAGTTAGAGGCTGCCTTTTGTGCTGCTGTGAACTTCAGTTTTGGCCCTGTACATTCTACATTCCAGTACATTTTTCCCTTTGTAAAGGCATCTAAAGTATTGAGAACGCTAAATATGTAAAAACACTCATGCCCACCTTTTCTTAGAGGCTGCAGGGATGTGGGTGTTTTTAAACATTAGTTTAAGCATTAGTTCTCAGTACAGAGCCTTGGTAAGACACAAATTTCTTGATTTTCAGGGAGGAAATGTAATGGGGTTTCACCCCTCTGATCAGAGAAAGAATTGAGAGCTTTGAGTACCATGACACTCATACTACTTCTTTGGAAGGTGTAACTGGTGTCTTTTTTTTGTTTTCCTCTCTCTTCCCTCTGTAATTTGCAGCTTTTGGAAATTAACTGGACTGGACTGACCAATCTTCTGGATGTTCCAGGACTGAAGTGAGTACCTGTAAAGCAGCATTTAATATTCCTCTACCCCAGTAAACCACAATCTGAAGACCATCAGCTAAACAGTGTTAGGTTAAATGACTCTAAGCAGCTGTGTCTTCATTTAGAATTATATGAAATTGCTCAGTATACAGAAGGTGGTGATATCACTACAAGTGAAAGGACATCAAAAGTATACCTAGTACATCTTGTTAATACATTTTGAAAAGATAAGTTTTGATCTGTTTTGGGTTTCTTTTAGTGTTCTCATTCTTTCCAAATTTCCTGAATCTTGTGAATTTCCTATCTGCTATCTCCTCAGACAGCAGAAAGACAAAAAGACTCCTTTTTCACACCAGTGGTTTCACAACATTTTGGCTCATGGCTTTGTATGCTGCTACCTCTCTAGTTGCTTGTGTAAAGGTAGTTAGAAATACCTTAAAACAGTAATTAAATTAAATAAACCTCCTAATCTCTTCAAGTACTTATTTAAAGCTTTCCATTTATTATGTGAAGATCAAATGGAGTAGCTAAAAATATTGACCATATTTACCTAGGAAAAATGTGTGTGGCTTGTTCAGAGCTTTTCAGAATAATACATTATAAAATCCCAAAGTAAAAAGCAGAAGCAGAGGGGAAAACAAAGCTGCTTTTAGACATTGCAGTCCTGATAAGGTTAAATCCATTCATTTATTCATAATTATCAAGCTGTAATAGTTACTAAGGGGCTTTTTAATTTTGAGACAGTGGCCAGGGGGATAATGGTGGATCTGATGCACACATGGACTTTGTGACTAGTCCTTTTATTGGATGCCATACTGTCAAGTGTTGGCTGACTCAGAAATTATGTTTGATTGTTTAAAAACAAGAGTTTGCTTTTAGGTATTAAATGAATCCTTTGGCACTTAACTGCATGACTGAAACGGTTTTTGCTGTACTTAGACATGTGAAGCCATTGCGTGGAATCCCAGTTGAACAGCTTGAAATTAGAACTTGCATTAAGTAGGTTAATGGCTGCAAGAATTGATTGTTTCAGGCCTGCTTAAGGCTGCCTCTGAGGCAAGAGGTTTTCTTGATGAGTGAGAAAATGGCTTCCAAAATACATCTCCTGAGTAATACTTTGTTCCTTTGACATAACACTAATAAATGTACATTTGGTACTTAAGCTTCCTAGGCTTCTGGCTGCATATCATGCTACATATGTGCCTGACTGCAAACACAAAACCTCAGATGTAAACAAAGTCTTGCTAAGCATCTCAAGTTTATGGTTTCCAGAGCAACTACACTTGCCCACATACACATAAAATGATGCCATCTAGATTTGATATAGTTTCTATAGTAACATAACTGAGGTGAGTCATGCTCTGCCTTACCAAGAGGTTTCTTCAGTGCTGTATTTATTTTCCTTATCCATCTAGATAGATTGTATATTTTGCTATGACTGTTTGATGTAGTTGTTATAAACAATAATGAAAAAGAGAGTGCTGCCACCACAGGTACCTTTTTTGTCCTATGGCTGTTGGCTACACACTAAACTACTTGTTAGTACTTTCTTTGCAAGTGTCTTCTACTAAATTAATTCCTGCATTTGCTGCTGGAAGCTTCCTTGTCAGCTTTTAGCAACTTCCATTGCTCTTCGTATATGCCTCCATATGGAGAAGGACATAAAAGTAATTCATATTCCATTGTGAATAGAGCTTACAGAGGAGTGGAATTAAAATCCCTAGATGAGGAGGAGCCAGGCTACATGAATACTTAAGCACTGTCAGGAGGGCACGTGGATGATGGGAAGATAAATTGTGTTCTGGTTGCTTGAGATAAAGGATATAGTGAAAATACTCAATGCAGTCAGATGTGCTATCTCTGCAGTGTGAATAAAGACAACACAGGACAAATATATAGCTGCTTATTCTGTCACTAAAAATTAAGCAAAGCTAAATACAGATCAATACAAAAGAGTAAATAACTGCCAGTTTTTTTCTGCAATGCAGTTGAGCTTTTGAAGACACTTGCTATAATAAACTATATGATGCATTTCATACTTCTCTCATTTTTGTTAACTGAAAAAATGGGTGTACTTAATGACTTAAGAGTTTTACAATCTTCAGGAGCTTTTTATCAATGATTCATCAGCATAAAGGTTTAAATTGATACATCTTTTTGTTGCCTATAGCTTATTTCGTAAAGTGTATGATCTTAACTAAATACTAGAGAAGAGCATGATAACCTTTACAAAAGCAACAACAGAACAAACTTACCTGATCACTCTACTGGAGTTTTTTCATCAGGCTTGTGTTTTGAAAAGTCTGATTGTTGCTTGTGTAGTTATCATCACCTCAGTTTGGTTTTGGTTTTTATTTCTTCCTTTTCATCTTAAAAACGGTTGAGATATTTATCTTAAATGTTTTAAGTCAACTCTTAAAATAATGGGTTCTGTTTTCCTGGCTCAGTTTAGAGAAAAGTGAGCATACATAAATTGAAAACTTAATGTGTAGCAAAATGCGACTGAAAAAGTTTGAAAAGCAGCCAGGTCTAGTGTGTGGCATCCCTGCCCATGGCAGGGCAGTTGGAGCTGGATGATCTTTGAGGTCCCTTCCAACCTGGGCCATTCTATGATTCTTTGATTCTATGAATATGTGATACAGTGATGTCTAAAGGAAGTTACTTATTTTCAAATAACCTTATCATCTTGTAGTAGTTGTCTTAATTACTGAAATTATAAATCTGCAGGGTTCAGTGTTCATGTAGATGAAAATTTTTGTAGATATGATTGAATAAGCTCTGCAAGAATGGAAGGGGAATGAGGACTTCTCTCTAGAAGAAGTGAAGAGGAAGCTTTTCCTCTGAGCAGTATCTTAAAGTTGCCTACTGTTGCCTCTGTCAGAGAATAAAGTGGTCTGCACTGACATGTTCATTGATCTTGATGCAGCCTTGAGTTTCTTCTGTTCCTGTTGTTTTACTGGATGCCATTAAAAAGTCAGCCATGTTCTTTCATGTATCATTGCTTGTCTAGTTCTACAGTGGAAGTGGGAAGCCTTTACAGATTTACAGTGGATGCAGACTGTACAGGTTGTGTTTCTCTGGTGTGAAAGATCAGTGTGAATTTGAAATGGGCCATATTGTATTTAATGGGTTAATTCTGCTACCCATCTCTACCATAGTATGTTTATTGCTCACTACAGAATTTTTTTCCCAAATGAAAGTGTAATGTACATTACATTTCACAGCAGCTTTTGTGTTTTTATAAATATGCTAGCTACTCCCACCTGCAGATTCAGTCTTAGAAAGACCTCACAAGGTGATTACACACAAGTGCTTCGTCTCAAAAACGTTCAGTGATCAAATGCAATCTGCATGTCTAATTTCATAAAGACTGTAAAAGGGAGAATCATAAAGTGTACGTAGAAGGAGAAATTGTTCATTCCTGAAGCAGCTCAGCTGGCTTTAGGAAGGGTGCACCTGCAGTTCAGAATGTCTCAAGTATTTTTATAATTGTCTTTCTTAACCTTTGTAAATAGTCTGAAAATCTTCTCGGGTACTTGTCTTCCATCATAAATTGTACCCATTCCAGCTCTGCATTTTTGCCAGTGTAGGCAGTGTGTGTAACCAGTGTACTGATTTGTTGTCAGCTTAGACTCAAACAGGGCAAGCTCGTAGTTTAGGAAATCTTTTTTTTTTTTTTTTTCTTTCTTGTGCTTGTGGAGGGCTATGAGGTTGGGTTTTTTCAATTATTCATTACCAGTGTGATTGTACTGCCACTCCCTTTTTGCCAGAACAAAACCTGTTTCACTTCCCTAGGCTATATTCTACTCAGCCACAAGAATGTTTTCTTTTGTTTCTGTTCTGTATGATGGTTCTCCCAGCTCAAGAGGAAAACTTGTTTCATAACAATACAGGACTGGTTAGCCAAACTTTCAGGGACAGTTGGATCATTACTGGGATTAAAAAGTAGATCAACAGTTAACATCTGCTTGGTTCTATGCAGTGCAGGCAAGAGAAGTTATGCAATAGCCTTTTACCATGGGTGGCTTTAAAAGACGAGGATGAGGAGGGAATTTGGCAGTGGCAGGGAAATAAGAACTTTATAGTCATCCTGTGGTTTCTGCTGTTCAGTGTCAGCTGCTTCCACCTGGTGGCAATGTTGGCAAGAATCCTTTGAAGAAAAAAACCCGACAACAATAGGAAAAAACCCGCAAAGTGTCCTCTTCCCCCCCCCCCCCCCCCCCCCCCCNGCAGCCAAGAACTATGTTACTGTGACATGTTTAATTCTCGTGAAGTAACTGAGGATTTTCTCCTCCAACAGTGGTTTATCAGATACAATAATATTGGATATAATATCCAACTACCTAGTCCTTCCAAACAGAATTACAGTGCCCCTTGTCAGTGAAGTCCAGATTGCTCAGCTGCGGTTTCCTATGCCAAAGGTAAGTATCTTTCTGTTAATGCTAATAATTTCTCATTTTGGGTTTTTGTAGTTCTAACTGTTAACAATATGCATGACTGTCTGCATCTCTAAATACAGTTAACTGCCAAAGGACAAGTAATTGTGAATCCAGTTACTTAAAATAATTGATTTAACTCCACAGAAATAATTTATGAATTAATGTTTTTCATAATAACACCAAGAAGATTTTTGTGTTTTGCTAGAATCTTAAACATATTACTTGCCAAAGTATAGTTCAACTGTATGGACTAAAAATTCAGTAGCATATGTTTTATATTATTACTGTAAATTACTGTTAGTGCTATCCACTTGAAAGTTGTTACTATTTATTGCTACTCACTTCCAGTAGCTTGGCATTTTTTGGTATAACTGGCATGTTTCTCATTGTCAATGACAGTTTTTCTTTTCAGATATCTCTTCAGTGCTAACGGCTGTGTATGTGGATCATCACTAATATCCCTTCATTTACAGTGTGCCCAAACTAAGTTACATGTTAAAGAAATTCCAGTGGAAATTATAAAACATGTATTGCATAAATTGTGATGGTATGGAAGCTTTCAGATTAGTACACTAAACTCATCTTTTCTTTTTTCAGGGTGTTCTAAGGATACACTTTATTGAAGCTCAGGACCTGGAGGGGAAAGATACTTACCTAAAAGGGATTGTCAAAGGGAAGTCAGATCCTTATGGAATTATACGTGTGGGCAACCAGATTTTCCAAAGCAAAGTCATCAAAGAAAATCTCAATCCAAAGTGGAATGAAGTTTATGAGGTATAACAAATAAAAATACCTTGTGTGTTCTGTAAAGTTGTCTTCAGTTGTCTTCAAAGGTTTCTTATGTTAAAGAAGATTCCCTAGAGAGTTCCTCAAGGAGCTTCTTGATGTCTCCCTCTAAAAGAAAGTTCTATAACAAAAGAGAAATTCTTCAGTGATAAATATACTTCTTTTGTCTAGACTAAGCATTGGTAATTCTTCTAGTCTCTCAAAGCCAACATTAGCAACTCACATCTGAAAAGCTCTTATACTTGCTCTACACATTAAGTTGCATCTTTTTTAAACCATTTGCTTATTGGTATGTTTTAACACACAAAGGCACTGCAGTTCAGTGGTTTACTGTTAACTGTGCTAATTAACAAAGCCATTGACAGTGCTGTGTTACTGTTGCTTCCAGGCCTTAGTATATGAACATCCAGGACAGGAGCTAGAGATTGAGCTCTTTGATGAAGACCCAGATAAAGATGACTTCCTGGGAAGGTAAATGTTATGAAGAATATGTTTGTGATGAAATATCTTGATGGGTTTTTTTCTGTTTTATTGCAACTGTAGTTCTACTCTGTTACTGTATTTAAGAATTAATTATCTTTTCAGAATTTGGTAGTAAATAGTTCCCTAATTGCTTCATATATGTAAAAATATCTATATAAAAATGTGCTTCTGTGTGTATATACACATCTATATGTTTATATATTATTTAAAAAATAAGGTAAGTATTGTGGATACCCAGGGGGAAAAAAAAAGGGTTGGGGTTTTTTTTGTTTGTTTTTCTAGGAATTGTAGCCTACCTGCTTTAATGTTTATAAGCTAGCATTGTCTTAATTGTTTCTTCAGGCAAAGTTAATATAGTTTTATAAATGTATCTTCTTCATCTTCATAGTTCTTAAATGGCTATCTAACAGTTTATTTTTCTCTAAGAGCTGATCTTAACTATTTGATTAAAGAAAAATACTTTGCTGTAATGCTTTCACAAACATTACTCACTCTTAGACTCCATAGGCCTGCCTTTAGTGTTTACCCATAAACATTTCAGGGCTTTAGTCAGCTTTTTTTCTCCAGTAATTTGTCACCTTTATTTCTTGCAGAGTTTTGGAGCTTCCCATTGTTGCTTTCCATACAGAGTAGAACTCCCTTATCTTTCCAGCTCCTTCTCTCTTAACAGGAGCAACAGTACCTACTTCTCTTCTCATTAAAATAAAGAAGTAGGTAGTACAAAGGCTTCTTTTCTTTACACTTCCCTAATCTTACACTGAAGTGGTGGGGGGGGAAAGTGTCATAATGTATACAATAGTACTAATAAAATAAAAAGCCATGACAAATGTTCATGCACTGGCATGCAGTTGTCTGCCCTGTTTGACTTTTAGCAGATTCCCTGATTCATTTTTAGCTTGTGTGAGCTATCAACTCTTCCAGACAGTGCCAAAGCATGAGTTTGGTCATAGTATATGTCCAGGGGCTACTTCCAGTGGGTAGTTTAGATGTGGTTGCTGTTTTGAGAGTTTGGTTATATGTATGTGAGCCATTGTGCCAGCTGCCCTTGTAGCTACAAACTGGGCTCTAGTATAGCCATATTTTCTGTTATCCTGCATTCATCTTCCTTCAGCCATTTCATTCCCTTCTTCTTCCTGTCTTAGGGGCTGAAAGAATAGTATTCTGCTTTTCTGATCTCAGTGGAAGCCTGGATATTCAGCAAGCACAGGGTGGGGGCTGAATTTTGTATTGGTTTTTTTTTTTTAGTTGGCTAAAATAATGGTGGTTTTTCTTTTTTTTTTTTTTCTAGCTTGATGATAGATTTAGTTGAAGTTGAAAAGGAACGGCTTCTAGATGAGGTCAGTGTCCAGTAAGTTTTGGGTTTAAAAAGTTTTATATGTAGTTCTCATAATTACTATTTTTGTTTTCCTGGAGATCATTCCTGTGTGGGCATGAATAACCTTAATGCTATAGAAATAAACTCCCTGATGATCCGTACAGTGCTTTATCTGAATAAAGAGGAATATCTGAACTGGTGAGATCTGAAGAACAGTGCCATTCTTCTGTCTTGGGATTTTAGGATTGCTAGTGTGTGAATGCAAAAAAACCCAGTAACTGAGATATTTGGTGAGAGACTTTTCTTGCAGGAGAATAGTTAACTGCCTGGCTTAACTTAGACTAATTTTTGTCCTCTATGTAAGAGAGATTTTATGCTGATATTATGCAGGGTTTTTATTTCTCTTAATATTTTAAACAGACCTCTACTATATAATATAGAGGTTTGCATGATGGTTTTTGTTACTCTGTCTCGCAGTATTTAGTAGAAGGACATTTTAAACAATGAATCAGATCTTTTCATGTTATGCAGGCTGTGAAATTTGTGGTAGGGTTTAGCATTTCCTAAAGGTCTTGAAGAGCCAATTACAGTCATATATTTGTTTGATCTCAGATTATTTCACAATACTTTGCTTAAATTTTAGTGGTTTACTTTGGATGAAGTTTCCAAGGGAAAATTGCATTTAAAACTGGAATGGCTCACATTGATGCCAACTGCTGGAAATCTAGACAAGGTATTAAAGGAAGACATTACTTTTACCCTAATTATAACTGGTGTGGAGTGTTGTTTGTTGTGTGGGTTTGGTTTTTTTTTCCTGTTTGGTTGGGTTTTTTGGGGGGGATGAGGGGGGTGTGGTTTTGGTGATGCGTTGTGATATTTTGTTAACTGTATATTTTGCATAACTGTATGAATTTGGATAAACCTTTATTCCAGGCTATTTGTCTTCAGCAATCTCAAACTAGTCATAACTGTCAATGTACTTCTGTGGCATAGGCTTTTAAAATGCTGCTGTTGTCCTTTTCTTTTGTCTTAATGTTATACTTTGAGAAATCAGCTAACATTACATTAGCCAAGGAGATAAAGCTGGATATGATATTATAATCTGTCCAGTCTTAAAAAAAAAAATAAAAAAAAATTAGGAGATGTGGTGGAAATTTCCATAAAATGGGTTTGAAATAACTGGGTGAGTCTTGAAAACTTCTTATGCTTCAGAGTGTACATTTGGGAATGTTTGTGTTTTGGGAGATGTTTTTTAAGAATGAGACATACAATATTACTTGGTTTTCAGAAAGTCTTACAGTATGTTTTTGGTTTAGGTGCTAACAAGCATTAGAGCTGATAAAGACCAAGCCAATGATGGGCTTTCTTCTGCATTGCTTATTCTCTATTTGGACTCGGCAAGGAACCTGCCCGTAAGTTACATTCTGACAGATCCCCTTTGGTCCTGGGTCTCTCTCGCGTGCTTCCTGCATGCCTTGCTCGGTCCTATGGCACACTGCTTCATTAACACACACACTCTGCCCTCGTTTCTCTACTTCCTCTCATTTCAAAACGTGTAATGTAAGGTCCACATTTCTAGTAGTATAGTATTATAGATATAGCTTTAATAAAACAGTACTTTTTAATCAGTGTGATTTTTCTTGAAAGAATGCTCCTTTCCTGGACTTAAAAGGCTGCATGTTTTTATTACATAGTATTTGCCATAAATAGTATGGGATTAGCATGAGGAATTTTAAGGAACTAACTGGGAAAAGGCCCACTTCTGTGAGTTCAGGTAAACTTGCTTGCTTTGGTCTAGGATATCTGTGGTAGATTTGAAGGTACTGAAGTCCTCATCATTAAATTATACTGTGCACTATACTGTTACAGTGGCAGCATACTTGTATGAGATTTCTATCAGGTTGTCATTTGAAGTGTTGTTTATTTGCTTGTGCAAATAAATAATTGCTTGTGTGTTTTCTGTCAGTATATGGATTATAGTATGGGACTGTGAAATACCTTATGACAAGCACAGACTGTTTTGTAGTTTTTCGGGTTAGTGAAGTACTACATGTGAAGCATAACACTGAGTTATGCTGGTTTTCAGCATACTGAAATACAACTAGTCAGAGAACCAAGTTATCAAGCCCAGATTTTTTTATGTGCATTTTGGAAATTTGTCCACTCATATTTAAATGTATTTAATTAATTAAAAAATAAATTTTCATCTTGCTTCCACTACAGAAAGTAATGTAACAGATGAAACTATTTGTAGTGACAAATGTTTACTTACTTTTTGTTATCTGCTGTTTTCTCTGGAATCCTTTGACTGTTTTCCTTAACTTTTTTGTGTAGTAGAGCTGCTTATGCATTCATTCTGCCACAATCCCATCACTCTGCTTTCTCCTTCCATTTCCATCTTCCTAAGAGTATCTACGAGGGAAACTTTGGGTGTGGATACTTAAAAGAGAGGAGAGCATCGGGACTAGTCTTTTGTGAAAACACTACCTCACTCTATAGAGCACTATTTGTGAGTTCTCTGGTATTATTTGTCTTGTACCTTTGATCTGCCAGAGTGTGGATTAGAGCTACTAAAGCCACTCACTCTAGTGGAATGAGAGCATGCAATTTGTTTTGCTGCATGGTTTCAACAAGTGTGCATTGTTTTTGTGCTATTTTTATTGTATTTTAAAGGCTACTTAAATTTCATTGATCAGCATATCATTGGGTAAGTAATTACCTTTTTATGACAAAAACCCAAGATAAGTTTGTAAAAGCTCTTACACTTAACTTTAAATTGCTGATTCACTGAGAATTAAAATGCCTACTATACTAGCACACTGTGTGCTAATGAATTGTTGGCTTTTATTGTAAAGAAATCAAACTTAGAAACATTACAACCAATATCCCTGTAGTTTCTTTAAAAGGTGATGCACTCAATGTTTGTATGAACTTGCAATCTCTCCACACTGGTTCAAGTACAGCTTTAAAAATGGGTGTGGTTCTTTGTGCTCCCCAAAATATAAATTCCCTTGTAAATTCTATTTCACTCCATGATGCTCCTTGTTTTGCAAATTCCCAAGCTCCTTTTCCTTTTTGTTTTTTTTCAAATTAGTTTTGAGTCAGGAAAATCTAGGCTAGGGAGAACTAGCAGTTAATATTTTGTGCTTGAGTTTAATGTTACGAGATTACTGCACACTAATGAGCCTCTGAATATCTTACACTTAAATCTGTAAGCACAACCTTGGGTATCATCAAAAAGATTGAGAATCTGTTCAGAATAAGAACGCTTTTGGCAGAGAGAGGTGGGTATGCCATTGTAGATTGTGCCAATAAATTTGTTGCTGGCTGGCAACTTTTGACTCATATTATAAAGCCTGATTAAAAAACACCTTTTCCCCTCTACCCTCCCTAAATCCCAACAAAACCCTTTTCTTTGGTCTTTGTTAGTTTTTGTGTAGAAGTTCATTTTAAAGTGTAAAAAGAAGTTGCATCCATTACCAAATCTTGTTAAAATATAATGAATAAGAAATGCAGTTCATAAACTACGGTTGTTATTTTGGTATTAAAACTGCTAAGTATTTGCTGTTTCATTTAGTTATAAAAACACTAGATAAACCCTGAAAATAATAATAATAATTAAAAAAATCAAAATGCTTGCTAAATAGTCTAGCCCTGATGTTTTTGTTGATCTTAGAGTCTTTAAATAAGGATATGTCTTCATGTAGCAGCATCTGTTTAGACATGAGACAAAACTGTCCAAATCCCCAAAGCAATTAGTGAGTCAGAGTGGAACAGTAGCCCTTTTAAGATAGCCGGGTCTGTATTTCCTTCAATAGCACTGTTAACTGCCTTGTTCTGCAGTTACATGGGTGCTAGTCTTTCAGATAACTAGGGGATGAGGTTTATGGCTGGAGGCCAGGAGAGAGAAGAGGACTGTAGTAGCCCAGAGATAACTGCTTCAGCCGTCATAAAACCTCGTTTTCAGGGCATCTTTAAATACACGGTCTTATGCAAACAGGTACACCTGCAATTTCAGACATCTAATTGACATGTAACATGAGTTATTTGTGGGCAGGGAGGTGGTGGTAAAATGGGAGCTCACTTCATATAGGGAAAAGAAAATCCAATGCCCTCAGTGCTCTATTCCTTTTTAGACAGTTTTTTTGACTGCTGGGAACCTAGATTCATGACACCTTATTCAGACATCTACTCATCTAAATCTGATTTTTCTGAAGTTAAGGATTATGAATAGTATTCTTAGTAGAATTTCCAGGAGTAACACTAGTTTTATGGTACATTTTCGTTAGTTCATAACAACTTTTATTATAACTCGTTATCTATGTAACATAAATGATTCATGTTTTCAGTCAGCTCTTACAAATCAGTAAGTGTCTTCTGGTTTTCAGTTGAGGATGTACTTACAGATTTAGAAACTTCTAAAGCCCCATTGGAACCTCAAGCAAGATTAGTGAGTCAATAGAAGTAATGAGCTGTACTCCAGAGCATACTGAATTAGGATCTGGCTTAATAACAAAACAGATTGGTAGCTGCAGTGAAATGTATGGGTTTGTTAGGATTTAGTGCAAGTGTCACTGACTGTTACGGAATGCCAGCCTCTGCCAGTTATCGGTGGAGTTCTTGGATCCCTGTCCACTTTTCCTATAACTGCAGAGAAACTCAGAACCATAGCAAGACAGTTTTTTTCACCCAAGGTGACCCCTGTTCTTGGCTTTTTATACTCCCTTTTCTTCTCCCAGTCTCCTCCTGCCCAGCCTTTCAGCCACCATCCTCATGGACCTGCAGCTCCTTCCCTTGAAACCTGAAGTCTGGCTTAAACATATTTGCCCCAGCTGATACCCTCTTGACATGTCCTTGCTATGATTCCAGAGGAACAGAGACATGTTCAATATCCAGGAATCATTATCATCAATTTATCACATAGGTTTGGTTTTGACTTCAAATTATTTGGAATAACAGTACAATTTAAAAAGGACATGCACTGAATATGCAGGTGCACACGTGAAGTGAAAGTGGCGATTAAGTTGAGGGGCAGTTCAGGATTCAAACTGATCTTGATGAATTGCAGATAGGATATGAAAAGTAAGGTGTTTTTCCATAGAGGAAATATAAATATGGGATGGAAATAGTTGTCTGATGGATAGCCCTTCAGAAATAGATCTGTAGTTGTGGTGTATCGTATTGTTATGAAAGACTAAACAACGTGCTGTGTCTAGAAAAGAGGAGTGTAGCTTGTAAGATGTATGGACCAATCTTTCTGTTCTACTTAAGCCATTACTAAGACCCTGATTTTGGCTGCAGCAATTTGAGATCTGGAGGACAGCAATGACGATAATGAGAGAGCCTGTAGACAAGACTAGCAGAGGAAGAGAGCCTAGTCTTACGAAGTAGAGATGGGGATGGAAGTGATGCAAGGCTGCTGCAAACAAAGTGACTTTCTCATGTTTGCCAGAAAACAAGAAACAGTGTTTAAACTCCATCAAGGAACATACCTGTGAGGCATTAAAAAATTTTATAATGACAAGGGTAGTTAAACATTAGGATTGATATGCCTAGGGGTATTGTGCAGTCTCCATCTTTGAAGGTGAAGTAAAATAGTAAGTCTCTAAGGTGTCAGATAAATAGCTGTGGAAGATTCCTTAATTTTATTTTAATAAAAATGTTTAAAAAGAAAAACTGCCACAAACCGATCCAAACCTTATTTCAGGTTTTATCCAGTTTCATCATACTGTAAGTTCATTCTGAAATAGAAATGTTAAAGCTGTTTGCCAGGAAACTCATCGTGTGTATTGGACAGCTTCAGGATATGATACTTAAAAAGAAAATGTAAACAAGTATTTCTGCATATAGGTTAAATCATTCTTCAAATTGTAGTCACTTTTGGATTTGAATGTCAGGAAGGCATTTCTTTTGGCAAAGCATTAGTAATACAGGTTCCTGTTCATAAACCAGTATGTTTTAGAAGGCCATTATGCATTTTTTGTTGTGTCACGCTACAGTTTTTAAAGCAGAATTCTCCCATGCAACAAGAATTTTTGCTTAAAGAAAAAGCCAGCCATAAGTATACTAATATGAGTGATTTATTTCAAAATCTTATTTCCTGAAGCTATTTCTTCTGAGCTGAATGCAAATTTTCAATAACATTTTTGTGCTTTGCATGTGTAACTTGAAGGACAATGTGTTATTCTTAAAATAAAATTAAAAATTTGCTTAATTAATGGAAATTGGTCAGAGGTTTTCTTCTGATAAACCCATTCAAATTCCTATTGTTAGTGTATTTTCATGTCCTTATTCAACTGAATAAAATAGTAGACCTTCATTCTAGTTAGCATGCAGTGTTTATATCATTTATCTGCTGAAGAGGCTAAAATTACTTCAATTTTTCTAGTATCTAAGTCCCACAAATACTTTAGCATTGCAGTTTTTCCCATAAAAGGATTCATTCACATAATTATTTGAATTTAAACATTAGAGAAGCATCTATGTTGTGAAAAATACGCTTAACCAAGTTTAGAAAAGGTTTATTCAGAAGGCAGTCCAGAAGACATCAAGCATTCAATAAAAACTATTTTGTGAATTCCTTTATTATAGCAAAAAAACCTGGTGAGGAAATATATGTGGCCTGGAAGTGAGTGTATTAGTTTTAAAGCAGAATACAAACATTCAGAGAAGACGAGGGGAAAAAAAAGTTCTGTCTGACTTTATTGTTGTTGTCTTCATTCCTTCATTGTTTTGTTTGAAAGATTTTTTTGGGGTTTCTTAGGTTGTTTGTTTTTTGTTTTGTTTTTCTTTTTCCCCTAGCATTGTCCTACTTTGTCATGTCATAATTAATTAACCTCCTGAAATTGCTTCATTGCATGACTTATTAACCCTTCCTATGTTCATTCTTTCCTGACTTAAAAGCATAATCCATTAGAATTTAACCCTGATGGCTTGAAGAAGGCTGCTGTTCAGAAAGCCCTGAAGGTAAAACTAATATAGTTGTCCATTTAAGGTCACCAAAGTAACTGGAAGTGCACTGCATTACTTCTCTTCCAACAGTGGATGGAATTTCTATTCTCAGATGTATATTTAGCGCAATTCTGTTTTACTTATATTTGGTTTTCAGAAGCAGTCAAGACAGTGGTAAAATACTATGATCTATAGTAATTTGCATTTTATGTAAGTTGAGTAGAGTAGACACTGCTTTAGAGGCCTGGGGAGTAATTTGTAGTAGTAACTAATGAGCAAAGCTGACATGAAAGCTAAGACATCTTTTATGTAGTGAGTGATACCTTATTGGTCAACTCTGAATGACTAACCAATAAAATCAATCTCTGACACGTTTTGGAATAATCTTGAAATAATCTGGTAGATGTTTTTAGAAGGCTTTACATCTTTTCTATAAATGCTAAATAAATTTGGATTGGTTTTTTTGATGTGAAAGACAGAGTTGAGAGACAAACTTGGAAGGCATAAACCAAGTTCTCAGCTAGAAGAACTTGGACGAGAGTCTCTAATAGACTACCAACAGCGAACCATCTGTCTTTAGCAGATGTTAGAGGTGCATTACATGTGTTTGTGTACATACTGTTACTATTTAGCATGAATTAAAATTATTTATATTTACATATCAGCATAAGCTGATACCAACTTTTATCAACTTCTGTAGTTGCATCTTTTTATGAAGAAAGGGGAGTTTCAGGCACCTTTTATAGACAAAGGAAAAATGAAACATCACCTACCATTTTTAAATACCATCAGTTGGAGTGTAATCTCTCTGTTCCTTAAGCCTTTGTATTCTATTGTCTTTGAGAGCTATTCTTGATGAGAAATCATGAATAAAAAATGCAGCATTCATCCAAGAAAGGAGTGCTTTCTTAACAGCTTTTTTTCTGAAGGCAGGTATTGTTATAAGCAGTGTGTGACATTACAGTCAAGTAGTATTAGTGGAAATATGCTGTCCAAAATGTAAGTTCAGACCCTAAAATATCTAAAACATGCACATTCTTAATTAAAAAATATAAAATATTTGATTCATTTCATAGTGATTGTGACCTTACATGCATTAAGTAGATTTTAACTAACTTTCTGTTTACATACCTGATCTGTACAATTTCCTACATGGTAGAATCCAAAGTATATTATTAACCATATATAGTATATTTTCTAGGCCTTTTAAACTACATTAACACCTGCTTGAGATGATTAACTTTCATGTCTAACTTTTCTTTCTGACAAATTTTTGTTAGTTTAATCTAAAATTTGTGAAAGAAACATAGAGTTGGGAACTTTTCTTTGTGTTTATAATTTGTTTCTAAACTGATGTTTATTTTCACAGTTTGATGTAGTACATACTGGTGAGCAAGGCTCAGATATGGCAGATGGTTGATTCTCTGATAAGAGTATTGGTAAACTGTAGAAATATGCATCAGGTACATTACAGTGGATCCTCTTTCTACCCAAACTGAAAAGGGGGTATATTAATGTTCTGATGTTACATCCAGTTTAATAATACTACTGCAGTGTAAATAAAGTAAGCTTCCTGAGTTTGTGCTTTCTCCACATCTCTCATCTGCATGCAATATTCATTTTGCAGTTCCAACTGTGCTTCATTAGCTCTGGGGGTTGTACTGCTCATTAAATGAAAAGAATTAGCAATTGCATTCAGAGAAAACGGAAAGGATTCTAAAAGCATATTTAGGGCAGTTGGATGCCTTCATGTTCATGTGTTCACCAGTTACTAGCCAGTCTGCCTCTCAAGCCTGATGAATACTGAGACTATAAATAAGCATACAGTAGAATGCATATGAGTTGTATTTTTAAGGTGCAAACATCAACACTTCAGATGAGACAGGTTTTACTTTATTCTGAAGGCAAAGTTTTTGCTTTTTCTTTACCAGTCAGGAAAGAAAATGAACAGCAATCCCAATCCACTTGTTTTGCTGTCTGTTGGACACAAGGCACAGGAAAGTAAGGTAAGTTCCTGCTCTTTATACTTGGCTCTGCAAACGTTTGGTGGCTCTATGTGCTTGGCATTGGCTATCAAGCAGCAGAGCGTGTACACTGTACCAAAAGTTAGTGCCAGAACTGAAATTGCCAACAAGAAGCCAAGGAGTGAATGAGTGCTTGCTCAATTTAAACTGTCTGTAAGTAGAGACCAGATTTTTAACTATTTGTAGATGTCTTTCCACAGTAGGTTCTAATCTGCTACTGGGATTCCAAGAGTAGTGATTATATGAATAACAGTTTAGGCAAAAAGCAGGCTTCAAAATAGTGATGAGGATTTGAAAATTTACAGGATCACACAGTGAGAGGTCAAAAAGGACCACTGAAGATTATCTGCTTGAACCTGGTGCTTAAAGTAGGGCCTTAGATTAGCCTAAGTGCTGCGTGGCTGTCAGGAGCTCATAGTTTAGCTAGGCTGCTCTGTTGTTACATCTGCTACTTTTTCTGCTTTGAGGTAAGGACCACTTTTGTGCTTTAAGAACCCTGTCCTCTAGCACTCTTGAGCTCCTTTGCTCTCCAGCGTCGACACTCATGGAAACTCTTCTAACAATTCCTAGGGCAAGTTGAAATCTGCTCTTCTGAAGCCCAAGGCTTTTTTTCTGCTTTCTTTTTTTTTTTTGTTTAAGTATGTCAGACTTCAGATATAACTTTTCCAAAGCCAAAATGAAAAATGTTCTCAACTCTTGACACTGGCTTTATTACACAAAAATGTTTTATTATTTGAATGCGTCCTGTTCTTTAACTTTAGATTCGATACAAGACCAATGAACCAGTGTGGGAGGAAAACTTTACTTTCTTTGTACACAATCCCAAAAGACAAGATCTCGAAGTTGAGGTATGTTGTCTTGTTCTCTAGGTACCTTTCGTTACTAAGACATTGCAGTAGTAAGATTCAAATATTACAGGCTGTTATGAAATGAGACTGGATATATTGTGAACACCAATAAAATTATACTTAAGTTTTTTAAGCCCAGGCTATGAAGTATTTATTTACATTTATTACTAAAAGGAAGAAAGATTGTAACCAGTCTTTCACTAGAAGAGCACAGTGGATGGTTATCTTACCATCATTAGGAGGGGGTAGGAAAAGTAAATTTTGATACCTCTTTCAAACCTTAACAGTCTAGCGGAAATTGCTGTTAGGTACAGCTGATTTTGCTTCCCCTCTCATCCCAGGGAGGTCTTTGCTTTATTCAATAATGTATCTGCTGACATGTCAGTTACATAGTTCAAAGAGACTGAAGTGTGAATGAGGACTGTTACCATTCCACTTAATAGCAGTGGGCATTCCTTGTCACACAGATTGCTTGGAAGCCATGTAGTTAGCTTGATTAAAGGTCAGGTAGATGTAGATGTGGTTAGTGTTCTGTCTTGCCTTTACTGTAGAAGATAGAGATGAAGAAACTAGGCATTGTGTCTATTTGCTATTTCCTTCTTTGATGTAAAGGAATCTTATGATCAGGGAAATTTGTTTTGTGGTTTAATAACAAACTACATTCATTACTGTTTGAATTTGTTTTGGTTTTAAATAAAACTGTAATTTCCTTTCCTTTCTCTGAATTCTTAGAAAGCAGATGATACAAAATGACTTAGCTTCTGTGTTCCTTCAGGTGAGGGATGAACAGCACCAGTGTTCTTTGGGGAACTTCAAACTGCCTTTAAGCCAGTTGCTAGAGAGTGAAGACTTAACTATGCATCAGCGGTTCCACCTGAGCAACTCCGGTCCAAACAGCACTATAAACATGAAGATTGCACTCAGGGTACTCTAAAACTGTCCCTCTTGTAAATATCCGAAAACATATTTAAGACTATTATGACTTCTGGTCTTCTAGCTTTATGAATAAGATAGTACACAATGCCAAGCATCCTTAGTTGTGGTATTGCTATCAAGTGCAGAAAGATAACCTCTATTTTAAATATATTCTATTTCAAAACCAGAAAATTGTCTGAATGAAACTGTAATCGTCTTTGTTAGTTAAGACTGAGCTCCCTGTGGTTTCAGGTTTGGAAATCATGTTTAGAATCTGAAGTCCTTCAAGTCTCTTATTGACTCAGTATGCTACATCAGTGAAACAACCTTTGTCTCATAGAAATGGAACTGAGGTCATGATTGTCTATGAAGTTTATAGGCAAAGGAAGTGTCTTCATAGTGCTAGAAAAGTTCAGACCAACTTTCAAGCACATTGCAGTTTTAAAGACAAAGCCTGCATACCTGAAAGTTAGCTTGTCTTTTCTCCCATTTGTCTTTTTTCCCAGGTAAATTATTTGATTTAATAAGGTAGTGTATCTTTGCAAACACTGCCAAACATCTGCTAACATCTGCTGTTTGTTCTTTTCTAAGCACTTTCTTGCTTACTTGTCATTAATAAATGGAAAGTAATCTATAAAAGAGAAAGTAAGGACAACGAGAAGAAATTGTGATGTAGGATTACATTTCAAAAGGTTAGAGGAAAAAAATTATGGAATAGTTTTCCAGGTGGCTAGAGCTACAGAGTATATACCAGAAGTGTGTAGAGTATTTGAAGAGAATAATGAGGAGACTAATTCTAAATGAATGGAGAATTTCACATTGATTTATAGTTACTGCAGTTGCCCTGAAGAAGATGGAGCTGTATTTTGCTGTGCAAAAAGTTTCCTACTGTAAAGTGAATAAGTGTGAATATTTATGGGCCTCTTTTAGTGTCTGAACTTAACTTGTCACCAGCTGGTACTATTACAGGAACTATTTTGTTCCCTTTTTTTTTTAAACTGGAAAATAGTTATAGTATCTGTATTTTTACTGTATCTAGGTTCTTTCTCTGGAAAAGCCAGCAAGATCTCCAGATCATCAACACTCAGCCCAAGTAAAAAGGCCATCTCTTTCCAAAGATGCAAGAAAATCATCTTTTAAGCCTCAGGTTCCTGTCTCACCACCACCTGATTCAAACAAACCTGTTCCAGCTTCCCCAGTGACTGAAAGTGACAAAAAGACTGATACAGTTGAAAAAAATCAGCCTCCCAATGCCAGTCCTCAGTGGCCAACAGATCTCAGCCGAAGTTCCTCCAGTCTTCATGCCTCTAACTCCTATTCTCCCAGCCACCTCTCAGTCAAAGAACCCACTCCTAGCATAGCCTCGGACATATCTCTGCCTATTGCCACACAGGAGCTACGGCAAAGACTACGACAGCTTGAAAAGTACAGTGTTAATTACTTGGCTTTGCAATGCATCTAAGTTGATTTATAAACATGTCAGTGCAGCCAATGAAAGTGCTTAGTTGGCACTTCAGTAATATTTTTTCCTCTTGCATTTTGAGCCTGGCATTTGAAAATCAGTCATTGTGATTTTTCTGCTTCCTCTTGGTGCCTTGGACAGATTCTGCAATTAGAAGTAACCCTACCATTGCAATGATCTACAAGATAAAGTCCACCTTGTTCTCATAGCTACACTGTGTACTGATAAAAAGAGTGGGATGGCAAGAGGGAATGGTATCTTTTGATACAACATTAATCACTTTCATGGCAATAGTTGCCCGTTCCGCCAGTGAATCCGATTAGTATTAATATTAAGCCAGTTAAGCTGAATATAGCTGGTCTTTTTAAATTCCTAAGAGGAACAGGTGACTGTAAAGAATGTTAAATTAATAGTTACTGTTTAATTAATGTGAATAATTTGAATTGCTGCAGCTATACTTTCTTAAATTCTCTGATTTTTTTTTACCTTTTTTTTTTTTTAACTTGCTTCGATGGGCAGCTATATTTACCAATAAAGAGAGCTGAGCAACCATTCTGCTCTGAATAGGGGAAAGGAAACCATTAATTTCCTATGCATGTAGCTTCTCTGTGAATTGAAGTAGAAAGTTTAAATATTTGTAAGATTGAACCAATTCATCTTTTTCTCTATCAGAGTTCATAGAATCAGTAGAGTACTATAGGCTGGAAGGAACCTCTGGAGCTTGGTCAGCCCTCTGCTCAAAGCAAATTCCACTTCAAAGTTAGAGCAGGTTTCTGGGCCTTGTTCAAACAAGTTTTGAATATCTCCATGGATGGTGATTCTAGAAACTTCCTCAGCAGTTCTGGTGCTTAACTACTCCACTTCGAAAACATTTTTCTTTTATTTCCAGTAAGAATTCCTCTTGCTGCAACTTGACTGCAGCCTCTTGTTCTTTTCCTGTGCATAGCCATGAGGAGTCTGACTCGGTCTTCTCTCTAATGTCTGGTTTAAGTATTAAAAGACTGCAACTGAATCTGCTTTTAGCCCTCTCTTCAATTTGTACAAACCCATTTCTTTCACTATCTGCTTATGTACTCCAGTCCCCTCTTCATCTTTATGGTCTTGTCTTCAGTTTGTCAGTCTCTCTTTTGGCTCAGAACTAGGTTAGACTGTTAATTATGATAAAGTTGAAATACTACTCCTTATTTAATATAAAAGTCATATACTTTCTCATTTAATGAGTGTGTTAAAGCCTGCAGCTAAAGTCGTCCTTCACTGCAGGCCTCATGTTTTTAGGTGCTCTGACTTTTTTTATTATTATTTTAACTAAGAAAAAACTGATATGCTTTATTTTAGTTTTTAAAGTTAATGATTTGAGAATTCTAATGGAGCAATTACTTTGTAGTAGGTATTTACAAAAGGGACACATCTCTCCCTTGAAGTTAAGATATCCTTCAGATGGTTGAGAAATACTAAGCATGCCATACACTGTCCTGTGTGAAACAGCACTCATAGTCAGTTTACACAAGCTAAAATAAGCACTTCATAGAGATGAAAGAACTCTTCAAATATTGGCCATTCTTTAAAACAGAAATTCTTAAACATGGTGCTTGTGGGTTTAAGTATCACTGTTTTAATGCCAAGAAAATCTATATTTCAACATCAGAAAATTTAGAAAAGAATGAGCTTGTCTTCTAATTGGTTCCTGGTCATAGGTAAAGTTGTCCATCACTGAGGTTTTCCTTGCAGTTTGCACCTTTATTCTTTCCAATTTCCTAGATACTGCTTTAATGTTTATTCTAGGGTAAGCAAGTTCATTACTGATAATGGTGTTTGAAGTACTGTGGAGCAGCTGACTTCTAAACTGACAAGAAAACCTACTTTATTTTGGAGACTAGAGCTATTGGACAAGGGACTGAAGTACAAGAAACTGATGATCTGCTCACATGCTCTTGTGTCACATTGTTCTGGTGTAAAGTTAAACGGATAATACATGGTATTTGAGTGAACTACTCTGCTTATAAATCAGTTAGGTCTTACTTTGCACATGTGTTTTACAAACCAAGCATAATATTCCTCTTTTCCCTGCAGTGGAACAACCCTGGGTCAGTCTCCCTTAGGACAGATTCAGCTAACAATTCGACATAGTTCCCAACGGAACAAGCTGATTGTGGTAGTACATTCCTGCAGGTGAGTGTAATAGACCAGAGTTTATTTCTGTGCATATTTCTTTGTAAACTTTGTCATAGATTGACTTGTCCTCTTAAATTGATTGTCTAGATGATCTTCTGTTATTTTTAAAGTAACATTCTGATTGTAGTTATGCATAAGTACAAAAACATACAGAGCTGTACTCAGAATCAGTAAAAACTGTTGAAGATTTTCCTGTGATTTTGTATTTGTCTCTTATGCTTCTGTCAGATTTTAAATGAAAATGGAATGTAGATTTTTGTCAGCAGTGTCTGAAAGCTATCTCTAAGAGACAATTTTTCATGGAATGACAAAAACTTAGGAGTATTTGAAAGCTATATCTAAAGTTTGAATTGAAATGTAAGAAGCACTGTATACCCACCTCTGTATGCTCACCTTTGATCTTGTACAATCACTGCTTGGCATTTTTTAGTTGTGGTTGGTTCGTTGTTTTTTAGTTTAGTTTTCCAGTGTTATCTGTGTGCTGTATCCTGTGCCTCATGCTTTGTGCAAGATATCCGACAGTTGATTAATGTACTAAATTAAGAGATAGTAGTGTAGATACTTATATTTAGCAATGTCTCATTTATTTTCTAAGTGCTTTTCCTTGTTTTTCACTGGTGGCAGAAATCTGATAGCGTTTTCAGAGGAAGGCTCCGACCCGTATGTGCGGATGTATCTGTTGCCTGATAAGAGACGGTCAGGAAGAAGGAAAACACACGTGTCCAAGAAGACATTAAACCCAGTGTTTGATCAAATGTATGTTCTAACCTATGTGTAGTAGTTTTATAGCAAGGAATTTCAGTGCTGGCAAACTAAGGTTTCTCAGCATACCTGAAAGGATGAGCTGTTCTAAGTCCTGGTTGTCACCACCTGACTTTATCATACCTTTCTTTTTCTGCTGTGACAGCCCTTCTTACTGTTGCCAGCCACTTCTCTCTTCTTTTCTGCCTTATTCTGTGTCTGTTATGTCCCCTTTGTGCTTATAGCTAAGCAGAAGTGTGCACTCTGGCAGATGGTCAGAACATGAGTGCCCTTTAACTGGCCAGTGCTGTTGGTATCCCTTCCTGCCAGGAAGTGTGTAGATTCTGTCTGGCTGATTGCCTGGCCTAGATGCTGCCTTCTTGATGGAACTGGCTGGCCAGCGTCTGTGCATGACCAGATTGCTCATTGGCACTTCTCAGCATCCAAGGAGTCAGGAAGTTTCCTCCTAGGTTGTATCCTTTTTGGATATAAGTTGGAAGTTTTGCAAACTTTTGCAACATTATACTACATAAAAATCCTTATCTTTGCACTCAGCTTTTTGATGGTAGTCCCCCCTCACATGTGTACCCCTTCATCCCCACCCATCACAATAAAGACCTTTCTCTACAGGCAGAAGGTTAATTTGGGGAAAACACTTCAGTCTATTCTGTCCAAGGGAAGTCTGTAAGTCATTAGTTAGAGGCTCTGGTAGGTTTTCCTGGTACTGCATCTCTCTCCTGTTTAGTCCAGGTAATAGATTTCTTTTACTGTGCCTTTCAAAGTAAAATATATTATAATATACACTACAATTGAGTAGCAATAAAGCTGTTCAAGATCTGTAGCAAGAAATAGATGTAGATTGTGGTATAATCTTGCCCTCACTTTCTGTAAGTGTCAGATCTAGCAAACAAAATGCATTCTTTTTTAAAGTTGATAGGTTTCCTTGATGTGCCAGGTAAGGAAAGGAGCTCTGGTTATTGAGGACCAAAGATCAGTAAGACTGACCAGTCTTTCCCTTTTGGAGAATAGTGATACTGAGCTGTTGAGAGACTAGAAGTCCTAATTTCCCCTCTCCCCTCATTTTTATTTTTTACTAGTGGCTTCTAGGGAACAAAGGTAATAGAAGTCTCAAGCACTTGATGTTGATACTGATCAACAGTATTTATATTGAAGAAAAATTCTAGGCAAAAAATTGTTCTTTTTTTTTTTTTTTTTAAACTCTTCATTTATCTCAGATCTCATTTTTTGGAAGGGATTAGGGTTTGGTTTGGTTATGATTTGAATTGTTTAGCTGCAGAAAATGAACTTGCACTTCAGCTACAAAATTTTCTCTAAAGTATCACTTTGCCTGTTCAGATTTGATTTCAGTGTCTCCCTGCCTGAAGTACAGAGAAGAACACTAGATGTAGCAGTGAAGAACAGTGGTGGTTTCTTGTCCAAAGATAAAGGACTGCTTGGCAAAGTAAGTTTGACAACAAGCAAATTCTGTTAATATGGCCTGTTAATATACAGACTAAAATCCTCTTGAGATCTGCACTTGTTAGCTTTGACTGAAGCATTTTCCTCAGGTACAAAACCTCTCAAAATTATAGATGGTTTAGATGTCAAGCTTCAGTGCTCTGGGACTGTATCAATAAAGGGTGTAGGTTTTCAGGTCAAAACTTGAAACTTGACTAGAAGTTGGGCAGATAGCTATGATGTCAAGGATGTAAAATACATTGTTTATTAATGCATTACTTACACTGTAGTTTACAGAATTGTCAGATTTGATCTTTAAAAGACAGAATGAAAGGCAGACATAATGCATTGATTGCTAATTTGACTTTCCACAGTTATTAATACCTCTGGCATCTGAAGAACTTGCTAAAGGCTGGACCCAGTGGTAAGTATACACTTTCCTTTATTAGCAATAAAACTACTACCTAGTAATTAACTAGTGTGTTAACAGTAGTTTGAAGGATACATGCTGAATGTAGAAAAATTCCTTTGTTTTTTTCATTTTTAGGTATGATTTAACAGAAGATGGTACAAAGCCACATGGTGCAAGTTAGGCCCCTGGATGCTGGGAATTCCCTGTGCATCATTTTGCCAACCTTTATATGTTTTTAAAGCGCTGTTCTCACAGATGTACTGATGTTATTTTTATAGCTTTACTGATTTAATTCTTAGACACATCCCCAATAATTTTATCACACTTGATCGTTTTATGTAGCCATAGCCTTTCTCATTATTAAACTTCATATTTTAATTTGCTGAACATTTTTTTGTGTTACTGCAATGTGCAATAGTAAAGTAACCTTTCGTGTTTAAATTGATCTTTATGACGGCTGTACCTATTAGAAAGTGAAAAGGTTATGTTCTGCTGTTTTCCTGCCTTGTTTTATAGTCACCAAGATATACTGTACCATGTAAATATATACTATTTTTTTATACTTCTTTCATGCTGGTTTGAATTCAGAGGAAAAATAGATAAAGGATATAGATATTTTCTTCTAAATGCATGTTAATTTCTTCAGATGAATCTTTCTTGTCTTTGCAGCACAATGGTCTTAATCATTTTGTGATATTCTTCAAAAACAAACCACAGAAGAACATTTTTACTTTATTGTGTTTCTGGCCCAGAGTGGCTAGCTTAAAATGTACAAAACATTAACATTTTAATATTTATATATAAATGTATTATTGCAAAATCATGCTATAGAATATTATAAACAAAAATTAGAGTTCTATAAATATTGTATAAAGAGAGGATGAGGTCCATGAATCAGTTTCTAAATCTGAGTTTTCATTTAATGGGATGAAATGACCAAACAGTACAGTTTTATTATACAGGTTCACTCGGATTTTGTTTCTTTTTCCTGAACTCTGTAGTACTAGACATGACCTTTTGAAGGTATGAGGACATGGATTTTTCTGTATTATCAACAAAATCTCTAACCACTTAGAAACTGTCCTTACTGCCATGTTTCACCGATTTATAAGGCGTACAAATCAGCTTGCAGTGTAGGTTCATATAGTAGGCATATGTACCAGATGTTATCTTTAGTATCCAATACTGTGCTGAATAGTGTATTATGCTGTACCTTCTGTAATGCTGAAATGGAACACCACTAGGTAAGAAAGTGTTGAAACTGGCTGTCTTTACAGTTGCTTCATTGTTACTTAGTGTGTTTGGTGCATCCAAAAAAATGCACTTCAGTGGGTCCACACAGGTTTCTTGAGAAATCATGACATTCTGCTGGAGTATTGCCATAGTCTGCTGCAAGACTACAGCAGTGATACAGTTAGCACAAGCTGATAAAAGTAGAGGGTTGAGAGTGGGAGAGTATCAGCCTGAACAGCTGAGCTCATAACTCTGTCATTTATGAGGAATATTTTTGTATTCAGAATTGATTTTTCTTTTTCTGGTAAGTTTTCTCAGACTGTTATAAAAATGTGCATTAAGAATCCAAGAGAACAGTTCAGCTCCTTCAGAGCC
Organism: Galbula dea; assembly: GCA_013399015.1. Taxonomy (NCBI): domain Eukaryota; kingdom Metazoa; phylum Chordata; class Aves; order Piciformes; family Galbulidae; genus Galbula; species Galbula dea. Next base: position 5,790,522 of record VWZX01000708.1, read on the forward strand.
AACACCCTCATTCTTGGATAAATATGCAATCAGACAGAGAAATTATATTATTTAGCTAAGATTCTGGAATGATCTCTCAGCCAAAAAAAGAATTTTAAACCAGAATAACAAACTCCTGAGATTAGCTTTATTGTAAAATTACTGACAGAACCTTAATTCTAGATGTAGAATATGCCTACATTACTAGATGTACCAAAGTGCCTACCATAAATGTAGCTTTTTGTCTTTTTCAAGTTTAAGAATTGACTCATTTCAGTTTGTCTACATTCAGTTTAACAGGAACATTCATCACAGGTGTGTGTGACATGCACATGTACACCTCTGTACAGTGATGGCCTTCTTGTTGCCACCTTTTGTACCAGACAATTTTAGCAAACAAACCTGCATTGTAAATTTTGCTGCTGTTACTTTCTGGTGGACTGGGCAATGAGAGAGGTTCTTTGTAAGAAAACATTTCCATTTGAAGCCTTCACTTTATATTGGAATGTATGAGTATCTGTCTGTATATACTCATCTATTCATATAAAATAGTAGTATGACATACACATTTTCTTTGCTGGTTCTCCATTAAGATCTTTAGAATTGAAAGACAGAATTTTGTTAATGCAATGTGGAAATGCAGAAGGTGAAAGCTGATCTAAATAAAGCAGGTCTAAGAGCAGCAGTTCAGCAAAACTCTCTTTAGCCTTGGTTCAGCCTGAGGTGGAAGGACTTTTGCTGTACAGTTTGGCCAGTGAGTCCCCAGAGTTTGATACACAGCCAACAAATGGGCTGTTGAACTGATTCAGTGTTTCAAGTCTTAAATGAAATCTGGGGAAAGATGTTAGAATCTTCTGCACATTCTGTCTTCTAAAGTCTGAAGGGGGAAAATAATGCTGTATTTGGGTAAATGTGTGATCATTGCACAAAGTGAGTAACTCAGTATGGTATATAGGACAGGTTTCCAAGATAGTTCACAACCTAAAATTAGAGATAGGCTCTACAGAGAGCCAAGTTCCCATTTAGGAATCCAAAATGAAGAGATTGAATTACTGTAATTCAGCAACAGTAATTCTTATTGACTGTAATGAGTCCTGGATGCCAGACTCTTCAGAAACGTTCTCCTGAGTGAATTTGGATCAGAATAGGACTGCCTGGTTGAGATTGATTCTTTTGATAGAGGAAACAAACCTCTGTATCATAGTTACCAAATTCTGATTGTTCTGTTTGTATGGAAGAACAAAGGACAAACATAATTTTTCCTCTGGGCAAAAGTTGTTCTGCATTATCAAGCCAATGTATTCAATATCAACCGATAGCTTTTCATGTAGTTCTTGTTTATCCTGTGCCTTAAACTATGAACATATGAAGATGTTGAAGAAGTGGCTAAAAAATAAAAAAAGCTTTGTTACCTGTATGTACCAACACATGTTCTCTACCATTGAAACTGTTTTTAGAATTACTCTGCTTCACTGACAAGAAAACCAGCTTTCTTAATTCTAGCAGTGGTATAAACCGAGCTCAAATCAGCATGCATATCACTTGGATTTAGATTAAAAGTTTTAATTTTCTGTCTTGAATCCTTTATCAGAGCTGCAGCAAATGGTTGAAATGAGAACAAAGGGTAATCGATTTTGTACAGATTGCCTTTTTTGCTCATGTAATTCTACATTATGATGCATGTATTTATTCAATAAATGGTTCATACGGAAGTTGGTGTTTTGTTTCCCTATACACTCACACTGCCTTTTGCATGTCCCTTTCCTAGTTGGTAATATGATGAGGTGAAGTTTTAGAATAGCCATGTGTGCTGACTACTCTAACCCAGATAGCCTTGCTGTAAGGTGTGTAGGCAGATTTTGCGGGGGTTACGTGAGTGAAAGTGGAGTGAGAAGTACAGGATACTTCATTGTGGCTTTCTGTGCTTATTGGTCTGGAACAGATCCACATGTAAGAATTAGTAGGTCCTTTGTTCAAGTGTCTAAAATTTTTTCCCTCAAAATGATCAGTTGAACAAATTGTCATGAGTCTAGCACTTACTAATCAATTATAATTAATTGTGATTTCAGAAGAACCTAGAACCACTAGTGATTGCCTTAGGTTTAGAACCAGCAGATTTCTACATGTGACATTCTTTCCTGTCCTTCCACCTGCTTGGTGAGGCAGATATTGACAGAATATACCACTGCATACTGCACAAAAAAGAAAAGGGGGAGAGGATCCTCTTTCTATTAGAGAAAAACAGCCATAGAAATTATGTTGGTTTCATTAAACATTAATTTCTAATTAATTATAAAACCATAATTTAATTATGATACCTCTTCCCTTAAAGAATTAGAACTTGTCTGAATTCCTAATAGTGATTTTTCACCAGCCCTAAGTAAAAGCTGCAGAAGTCACTGTCACATTTATAAGGGACCTCACTGAATAATCTTTATTGATACTAACTATGAAGTTATGTTCAGTTTGGATTTATTTTTTTCCCCCCAGGGGAGATATCTTACTTTTACAGCAGTATAAAAGGCTTCTGTTAATCAGTGGGAAGGCAGTTAACACCAAGTAAAAGCACCCCTACCTTCCTAACTCCCTCATGGCAAGGTGTTTCTGGATGGCATAATTCCTGGCAGTGCCAGGACTGATCGAGTGTCTGCATTTTCCAGACTTGGATGAAAATCAAACCTGCCTTTTAGTTCTACAAAACAGGTGGTAACTGGATCAGCAGCTGTAAAAGAATGCTGCCTGTGTATTAAAAAGATCTTGTTAGAGAGCAGAAATAATTGTGCAAGACAGTGCTCCAGATGAATTTGGTATCAATTTGATACCAAGCCGAGTCTTAGTATTTGCTCTGCTGTTTTAAGCTGGTTTTGGCCATCATTTAATTCATTTAATCCATCTAAGAGCAGTATTTGCCAATACAGTTGCCAGTATGGTTGGTTTAGTTATTTTCTCAGCCAAGAGATGAATATAAAATTGGTTTCCTATGTGGTTTGTAGTTTAATAGGTTTTAATTATTTACATATTCCACCAGACAAACTCTGGATGTTGGATGGTATCATTGCTAGTTGGTAGAAAGAACCAAAACTTCAGATGGTCCTAGACCTGTCTGTGGCTGTAGCTGGTGGCTGAAGGAATTTAGTCACAGATGGTGTCTTTATACACCTTAAGGAAGTGTCTAACTTTATCATTGTATGCTCTCCTACAGATTTCTAAGGCTGCCAGGATCTCAAGAATATTCTCAGCTACCTTCTGAATTACATTACTTGAAAAATGCAAATCAGCGAAAGTAAAAAACCCTACTTCTATTTCTTTCAGTGTCATGCAGTGAATTTAGCTGCCAGATTAGATGGCAGCTCTGGTTGGAAAGTTCTGTCATCTGTATTCATGTGATAGAGGTGTTTTTCTCTGTTCTCACCATCTGCAGGGAATATTCCTTGCCAGTCGCCCACAGTGGAAGCCAGTTTGAGCTTACTGCTGTATATCTGTTTCCTCAGATGCTACTAAAGTGAGGCTGTAAACTTTACTGCAAAGGAATTAAGGACTAATAGTGATCATTCTTCCCTTTAAGATCCATATAGGCACGAGTTCAAGAGAATTCCAACCAATTCATGAGATTCCAGCCCTCCCGAGCTGGGCTGGGGTAGGGGTGGTTCTTGGCCTGAAGACAGCAGGGTCCATTCCTGCCAGGACTTCATAATCCAACTGCCCTCAGAGCTGGGCATGTAGCACCTCAGCCTCAGTGCAAGAAATCACACAGAAAAGAAAGTTGTTAACATCCCAGTACCCTGGCTGCCCTCTGATTTCATTCATCAGTGCATGGTAAGAGTCTCTTCTGTAATTGATGATCTATTTGATTTATTTATTATCTAAGCAAAGTAGTTTCTTTTAGTAGGTGGTTGAACAGATGACCTGCTAAGGTCCCTTCCAACCTTCTATGACTCTTGGTTTTGTTTTTTTGTTTTTTTTAAACAGTAAACTAAGATCAGTAAATGTGCTGGAGCTCTTGTGTACTCTTAGGTCTGTGCAGTGGATCTTCCTGGGCATTTTGCTGCCTGACCCCAAGTTCTAAGAGGTGGGCATGTAGCCGCTCTGGCTGGGCAATAAAGGGGGTACGTGGCAGGTTGTTGCAAACTTTCTTAGGTCAGGATGCAAACTGCGTAGTAATTAATCTGTGCGTAGAATTTGAGTTGCAAAGTAGATAATGCTAGCAAAGTGCTAATTGTAGGTGCTGAATGAAGGTAATTAATTTTACTGAGTAACTGGGATGAGATCCTTAAAACAAAACATGGTGCATGCTTTTAATGGTGGTTGTTTCCAGCATGGAACTTCAAATAAAGTTTTTTATTCTTCAGCTGGATTTGCACGCTAGTATGATATTCTACAAACTCTCAGCAGCTGACAACTGCAGTTTACCAAGCATTTCACAAAGATCAGTAATTGAATAAAGAATATTCTGCAAGACAGTCCCATGTAGACTTCAAAGATGGGAGAAGTACTTCAGCCAATAAGCTGAAATCCCCCAAGTATTTTGTGTAGTTTTTCACTGCGGTTTGGAAGTTTAGTTGGAAGCTATCGTGTTGCGGTATTTTCAACCTAGAACCAATAAGATCCTTTACTGTTTTTGAATGAACCACGAAATGTTCTCTGAGCTAAAGTAAATGTGGTAGCCCCTGAACAGGTGCTCCGTTGTAACTTGCTTCTCAGAACCCAGCTGGATCAGTTCGGTGAACTGTGACAGCAGTATCCAAATGAAGAACTTGGCTTGTCTCGAGACCTGTCCTTCATACAGGTGATGAAAATGAAATGAGAGGTAATGCAAATGAGTTAGTGGAAATTACTTTTTGTGACTTATAGAATGGTATTTCTAGAAATGCTAATTCTTTGTGATTTATGTGGTAAATAATTAATTTGCTTGTAAAATAAGTTGGAATTTAAGGTTTAATTAAGGTGAGCTTTCTGAAAAGTGTAAATGTGCAGAGGTTTAGCCAACTTTATTCTGGGCGATTTTCTTTAATATGCTTTTTTGAGTTCAGATTGTTGGAAATGTAAAAAATGCTTAATTTTAAAAAGTTTTTAAAAAGCATTTTAGTTTTGCTTATCTTGTCTTTCACACTGAGACTTTAAAGTTTTTGGGGTAATACTCATTACTGCAATTTTTTGTTTTCTGAAGAGACCGTTACATTCCACTAGATGGTAGTGCAGACTCTAGTCTGAAAAGCCTTTTTTTGCTGCCTGTGTACTTCAGTTCTTGTACAATAATGAAGTGGTGTGGACTCTAGGTATCTTAGGGTCTGGAGCCTGAACTCATCCTAGCTTAAAAGCAGTGAACAACAGGAATGGTCCCCACTGCACTCTGCTCTCTCTTTAGGTAATACTAAAGGAATTGAGTTTCCTAGTGGAAGCTAATAATACCTGGATTCAATTTGCCATAATATTTTTTTTTAAAAGCATTTAGTCATGAGGCACTGGGAAATAAAACAACTGTTCCATCATCTGGGGAAACATGAAACTTTTCCTTGAAGATTAAAGCTCTAAGTTCGCCATAAAATTTAGCATCCCTCTGTCAGCAATTGGCCATAAGTGTTTGGTGCCTTGGATACTTGGCCTAGACAATTGGATTTGATTACAGAACTCCTTTGAGTTGCTGGCAAAACTTTAAAAAGATTAAGTGCAAAAACTTGAAATTAATCCAAGGCAGGTAGAAGTGAAATTACAGTTTAAGTCATGGAAAAGGGCCTTGACTAGCATATTTGAAACCTCATCTGGTTTTAAGTATTTATTTCTACTGTTGGCTCAAGCATGAGGCTAAAAACTCAGGATAACAATAATGAACTCCATCATGGAGCAGTACAATAAACACAGAGGGGAAAAAGGGGCAAAGATCAAATTTTACTAGGAAAAAAAAATCTTGCAAAACAGTTTTTCTGTGTTTAGCGACATGATGAGAAAATATTTGCCAAATCACATTATCATAAGGCTTTATGATGCTAAACCTGTTTGGTGCACAAATCAGGAATAATTGACAGGTGTGTCTACACTAGGGAATGTGTGAACACTTCCAAGTGCCTGACTCCAAACGTATCCCTCCCGCCTGACACTGCACTGAGCAAGTGCTACACTCATCCAGTTCCCTACTTGTTAGTTTTGCATGAGGGAAGCTGGACCTGCAGCCTGTAAGAAAAGCACAATGGGCTTTGGTTAGGTTCCTGGTCTGGGTTAGGAACCTGGGGAACACCATGTCTCAGCCCTGGCAAAGCTAACGCTGACATGAGAGACAAGTAAATGCTGGTACATCCTCCAAGCAATATAAAGCAGTTTGTTTTGTCTTTGAGTGTGCATGTACATACACTCACATATATATACATAAACTAACATGGATGAGCAAATCATGTCCATTCTGATATTTATACAGTATCTTCATGTTTCATGCTAGAGAGATGGAACAGATGTCCCATCTAGATGATGCATGTCTATCACAATGTAACCTCTAGGAGCACTTGTAGAATTAATAACAATATTTTAGTACTTTAGAAACAATTCTCTTCATCCATAAAGACTAAAATAGAATGAGACTTGAAAGACAGAACTCTTACAAGAGCTAGAAATCTCTGACAGTTCAGAGTGTTAAATTGAATAGGGTTAGAATCTGGACATGGCAAATGTAACTGATGTTTTATAACTGAAACAGTTAAACTAGTATTACAAATTTGCTCTTTAATATTCTGAAATATGTTACTGGCTCTACACTAGATGTTTGCTGTAGCTGTGCAAATATTGTAATTTCTTTTTGTGAGCATTTTATAGAATTTCAGAAATCTTTCAATTTTCCTGGTACTTAATAGTGAGCAGAGTAAAACTGCTGTGATTTATAATGCTGCCTATAAAGAAAGAGAAATAGCAGTAAGACAATAATATTAAAGTAATAATAAATAATTATAATAAAATCTAAAAATAAAGTAAAATAAATAAAGTTGCACTGTTTTCACGCTGCCATTCACCTTGCTGTGAATGTGTGTGTGCCCGTGAGACACCCAGCAGTGCTGGTGAGCTCCCACAGGGCGGCAGTTCAGCACTGCAGCAGCATCCACAGCTGCCCAAGGGAGTGGCTCTTCGGAAAAGCTTTCCCATTCCCTCTGCACAGTTTGTTTCCTTATTTTTGTTCGAGTTAGCAAGGATCATTTTTTTTCTTCTGTAATGAAGGGGTTTTTTCTACTTAATCTTTTAAACTCTAAAATTGTTTTGTGTTAATAATTTAAGGGAAATAAGCCATTTCATGGTCTAATCACACCACTGTTGAGAACTGACAGTTGCCTCTGACTAAAGGATGGCATGGCTGGCAGCAGTGCCTGCAGGCAAAGGGAGATCTGGAGAACTGGAATCATGTGAAACATCAAATCTCTCCCGTGCTGTTTATCAAAGTATGTGATGATCAAAAAAAAAAATCAAGGGAAATGAATGCATGTAAATTATTAACAGCCTGCCTCAGAGGATGAGCAGATTTCGTGGATGCTGGATTAGCTATAACAAATTTTATTACATATTCAAATGAAAAGAAATAGGAGTAACAATTCTAACATATTAGTAGCTAACTTGTACAGTAACCTCATCAGAACCTGTTACCTAGAAAATAACATTCTAAACATGGAAAAAAAACCACAACCCCCCCAAAAAGTGTCCAGAAAGTATCTAACATTCTGGGAGTTACCTGTTTATTTTTTTATTCTTTATCTATAATGTTGAGTCACATAGGTTAAAATAGAATACTTGCTGTAGTCCAAACCACAATGTTCTTGTGAGGGACTCTTGTAATTGAGATCTCTTACACAGGCCACCAACAAGAATAAAGACTAAAGAAGCAGTAGCACAAAAGCAAATCTTTTATTTGCTGTTGCTCAGCAACCATGTGTGGAAGGCCTATTTTTCATTTTTGCCTTAACTTGACTTGACAGGAAAATGATAATAAATATGAGATTATTATCACAGCATATAGATTATTTTGAACAGATGAACAGATATGTCAAAAGGAGGCATGTAATTTGGTACTCTTGAAAGGGAGAAGATCAGAGAAACTGCAAATAGAGTTGTACCTTCATCACTAGCTTGCAGTTCACGCACAAGTCTTGAAAAAAACCTACAAACTACTCTTCTGCCTCTCTGCTTTCTCTATGTGGTCCCTAAAATGAATAATTTGGTGTTACTCAGTCTGTTGTTATCTGTGTCAACTTTGAGTTTCAATACTATAAAAAAATCATTCTGTAGTTGCTATGCAACACATTATAAGCTGAAATATGTTTTAGTTCATTTGCTAAATATGTGCCTGACTAAATAAACAGTAACCAGGTGATTAATGTGGCATCTAATTAAAAAACTAATCAACGTATTAATGACATATCCAGTCCACACAAGACACGATAAATCAGTTTGGATCTAAAATGGCAAAGGTTGTTAATATATGCAGAAAGGATAGACATTAGCACAATGTATAAATGTCAATTTTCATACTTCTTATTGCTTTTACTATTCTACAAGTATGATGATTACTCACAGAACTTATTTAAGCAAATTGTTTCACAAGGCTCTTGCACTTAGAAAAAGCTTAAGCAGTAAAGTTAAGTCCATAGATTTCAAACAATCTTAATTCTTGATCCTTCGCTGTAGAGCAGAAAAATGCTCCCTTTATTTGCTAGCCTGCTTCTGAAAATCGATGCCTGACAGCTTGTCACACTGTGGGGCTTAGGGCTGGAGGACAGATGCTATTTCAAGTGATTGTCTCTCCTGGGACCTTTCTTCGTGGTTATCAATAGGTGGAATTTGGTAATTTGCCTTTTCATGCTTCCAAGGAGATAGCCCTTTGCCTAGACAGAAATGTGATGTGAGGAGGTACGTGTGTGTTTGGTTTCAGGTGGAGACAAGGAATGGCACTGAACTGCCGGTGCATAGTTATGCTGCCCAGGAAGATGAGGTTTTGGCTGCCAACTCCTTCAGCCACATTGTCCCTGCCCTGCATACATGACCATCTCGGTTAGTGCTTGTAAGTAATGCAACCCATTCTCTATTTTGCTACTGCACATGCAAGTTTGAAAGATATAAATTAAGTCCTTAGCAAGATATATTGGCTGTTGGTTTGTAGAAGAACTCAAACAAATGGAACAGGGAGTATTACTGAATTTGAAAGCTGACTATGCTTTTTTCAAGGAACTGAGCCCAACTATTTCCAAACACCGCAAATTAACTCAGAGATGAAACAGAAATCAGCATTTCCTAATAAATCATCTGGCCTATATAGTCTCTTGTTAATCCAGGTGAGTAGCCTGTTTAGCTCTTCATTGCTTTGGATGAAGAGTTAGCAATACACACGCTGTTCACCATGACTAAAATGAAATGCGTAGCTGTCAACACTAGCAACACAAACATTATTGGAGAGGAACAGTTACCACTATAATCAAATAGATAACATAGGTTTTGTGGGCTAGCAGAAGTGTTTTTGTAAGACTACTACATCCACGTGACCTAATGTGGAACTTATCCCTGTTTGAAGGCATTAAGAAACAGCTACAGAAGCTAAGCTGGTGTGTGGTTTTACTACCTATCAGCCACTGACACTGAAGGTGTCACTGAAAGGAAAGGTGGTGAGCAAGGCAGCTTTTACTGTAAGGTGGACACAGTCGGGAAGCATTTCCCTGCAGCCAGATTTAGAGCAGAGAAGCACGGTCTGCACTGAGCTATTTGCTAAGGCCTGGGCTGCAGCTACCTAAACGTGCCCGTTACTGGGCCTGTCCTCTCCAGGAAGATTTACTCCCTCGCTCGTCTCCTCCAGCCCAGCTCCTCTGCTCCTTCTGCGATCCCGGCAGAAGCCTTTTCTTCAGGCCCCTCTTCCCTACAAGCCGACCAGGGGTATAGGGAGAGTCATAGTCTCGGCTGGGGGGGAGCAGCGAGGAACTACAACCAGCCCAGGCGGCACCTGGCTGAAAACAACTCTTCCGTTCAAACAAATACGAACGTCCCACAAAGGCAAGAGCAAAAAGGCGAAAAGCAGGATTTCCGGCACAGCCCGGTGCCGGGGGTGTAGAGCTGAACCCGCGTTCCCTGCGCCAGAAAGCCAGCCCTACAGAGGAGGGAGCGCGGGCCCAAGCCCTTCCTGGATTGCTCCTGGAAGTTGAGTTCTCGCGAGAAATGGGCTTCACGGCGCGCGCCCGCCCGCCCGCACTCAACGGCCGCCGCGGGAGGATTCGAAAGCGCCGGTGGCGCGCGTGGCGGCAGGGCCGGGCTTAGGTCTCAGTTTCCCCTCAGCGCAGCGGGAGTAAGGGCGGTGGAGGGGTGGCTGTCCGGTGTGTTGTTCCGTCCTATCTCGTCTCCGAGCGGCACCTGGGGCTGTCGCTCCTTCCGGCAGTGGGCTCGTACGGCCGGGTTTTCCCGCGGGCAGTGCTACCGACGGGCGCAGGCTCTGTGTCAGCCCGTGCGGTTTTGTTTCCCTCCTGTGCAGGTAGCTCCGCGCTGTTTGAAACGCTGACCCCTAAACAGGAGGATCTCATTTCTGAGGGAGCGCTAGGTAAGCGGCCTATCTTCCCATTTCTTCCACCGGGGGCGTGCGGCGGCCTGTGAGGCCAAGACGTGGACCTGGCGAGAGGGTTGCGAGCGGCCAGCCTGTAGCTGAACCGGGACAGTGCCCTGGGTCGGCAGCTGCCCCATGGTGGGGTACGGCTTCACACCCAGGGAGGGCTAGGTGAGGCAGTCTCCCAACTAGTGGGGATGGGAAAAACTCGTCAGGAATCGCCAAGGACGAAGGGAATGCTTAGGTGTGTAAATTAAGCTCTTGGTGGTAAAACATGCCACTTTGCTATAATCTTACCGGGACAAGAGAGAAAAGGAGAGAATATTTTACTGCCTTTCAAGTACTTTTCATATAAGTAAATACTGTCATCGGGAATGATGGCTACCTAAACAAGGCATATGTGCTGGATACGTTTATTTTGAAAAATAAGAAATATATACTAAGACTTGTTCAGTAAAGAAGAACTAAAAAGAAAGCATGCAAATCCTGCAGCCTAGTGCTGTTAGGAATCTAAGTGCTGATTCAGATACCTATAAAGTATTTTGGAGGGGAAAACATCTTTCATTTATAACTATGTAGCTGAAGAATGTAAGTTCATGCATTCTTCACCGAGACAAAAAATGATCTTATTTTGAGGTACAGTACTTTCTCTAATGTTTAGTTTTGTTTATAAAGCAAGAAGAAATCAAGACCACGATGAAACGTGAAGCATTTTTACAAGTTGTGTCTAAAGAGTCAATTGAAGACTTCTTGCATTATACTCAGAAATCTGTAAGTAAGCCATAATACACATGCTGACTGATAACATCATAAGTTTGTTATTAATGCAGAAATTTTGTGACATAAGGACAGAAACTGTTGTTTTAGTACATGTAGATATGCTAGAGTAATTGCTGTAGAAGGTAAGTTCAAATGGCTCTTGAGGGGACATAACTAAAGAAGTTGTGGTATTTGAAGTTCTGCTGTTTATAAATCAGCTACTTGTATGCAAGGATAGATGACAATATTAATGCCAGATTGCATTTTCTTTAAGTCTCCTTCCCCTTTTCCTCTAAATCTAAACACTTTAACAGGAGATTGTTCTGTTTAGGATAATGTACAGCTCTTGCAACAGTTCCTTTTTTGTTTACTTTGGTAGTGTTGTTTCTGCCATTTTGATCTAGTAATCTACCTTGACATATCTTGGTCTGTATGGATTAAAAATGGGAGTTTAGTCCTTTGATTTCTCATCACCGATTCATAGGAGTTGTCTTGCAATAGTTTTCAGCTGTTGCCAGTGTTTCTGGGAGCTGTGTGTCACTAGCTATAATGAGTATATTGGTTAAAACTGTCTTCATGTCTTCATAGCATAAGGGAACATGAATATCCAGATTACCTTTTGATTGCCTAAGAGAGCTGAGTTATTTGTATTCGTTTCCTTTTGAAGCCTTCGGTGATGGCAGGTGTTTGACCATGTCTCATCCTAGGATAAGGATCCTCAGTTTGGGTTTTCTCTTGAATAACTCCTGAATTCTGCTTTTCTGGAAGATGCTATGGGAGTGTATTCTGTCTTTTAGAAGTGCATATATAAATGTAGAAGGAAGAGGAAAGCATGTTTAAAGCCTCACTGCTTTCCTTAGTTTTTTCAATTGTGCTTACACCCTGATTTTCCTTCCTATTTTGTGCTCTTGCCTCAGAATTTGCCTTTTTAACTTATTTTTAGAGTTCTGTTCTTACCATCACTACTTTTTTCAATGTCTCTTGTTTCTACACCCCTCTGAGCCCCCTTTAATTTTTCTTTTCCCTCTTCTCAGTGATTTGTTTCATTCACATCTAAAATTCCAGGGGTTTGCTAGTTTTCCTTCAAGGTTTGCCTTGGGCTTTCACTTCTTTCTTTGTAATCTTTTTAAAATATTACCATATTGTGGTGCTGTTTGTTGAGGTCTCTGTCAAGTGCTGTTAAATTTTTCCACTAAATCCTGTTCCAATTCAAGAAAATACATTATTTCTTAGGAAAATAGAACTCATGGATATGACTATTGTTCAATTATGTCCTTTTCCCTCACAGGTTTTGGAGTAATTCTCTCTCTTATCATCCCAAAGAAAGATCAGAAAGCTCTACTGTTACTAGGAATTCATTCTTTGTTCAAAACAGTACAATCTTAATATCCTGCCTTTTGGCTTTGTTTTAAGTAGAAGGCTGCAGAACTCCCTGTGGGGCCTTTGGTTTATTGTATTTGTTTCTAGCTGTAGAATAGGATAGAAATTCTGTTATAAATATGTAACAGGATCTTTCTTCTCGTAACCGACTGGGAACCTTCTAATACTTACTGCTGCTTCTTTCATTATTTTCTATATTTTTTTTTCCCCTTCAAGTTTTTTTATCTATTTGATTCCTGTTTTAGTGCATCTGCAAACTAAAAATATTTTTATTTCAAGATCATGGACATTCTCCCTCTTTCCTCAGATGTGTTTTTGATCCAGTAAACCTTCACTTCAGTTTTGCAAATTATATCTCAGAAATTATTAGTACTTCTCTTGGCTGTGTCTGTTTTTTCTTCTCATCTTTTCTCTGCATATTCCCTTTCCTAGCAGGTTGCATGCCCTTCTTTGATGCTAGCAGGCTCTTTGTGTTTCTAAGGTCAACTCTTCTAGCAAGGTTCTTCTGAGGAGTAGTTCAGATCAGTCTCTCAGTGAAGTCTCTTATAGAGACTAATAGTGGCTTCCCATTCAGTAGAGCTTAAGGGGGAAGTATGGGCTTAATGTGGTCAGAAGTTAGGCTTGATGGGGGGAACTTCAAAATAGTGCCCTATACAGAATACTGTTCAATGCAGGTTGTACCTCAAAGTCAATAGTGTTCCATAGTCCCTATGGCTGTACTGTTACCTTTCTAATCCTTGCATAAGGATTTTCTGTCATCAATCTATACTTAAGATAGGAAAGACATGATCAAGGACTTTAATTCTGTGCAGTTCTGAGCTTCTTAGCTAAGGTTATGGAATTGTCTCCATTGGGAATGAAGTTTTTAGAACTTGTGAGAGACAGAAGTTGATGTTATGGAGATGTAATTTGTGTTCAGTTTTGTTGCTATCCAGGGCTAAAGACTTCAGTCTTAAAAGAAACACTCTTGTGTCATGATAAAGACTTCAGCAGCAGGAATTTCTCATGCTGTTTTTTAAAGAAATACATCTACTGGAAGGTATTTAATCTCTAGAGCTGCAGAGGAATGGAAATTGATCCTTAATGTAAAAAAAGCATTCATTTTAGGAAATGTGAAATATCAGCCACCACACTGATGTGGAATTGTTTGATGTCTTCTGACCATTCACAGAAAAATACATTGGATCCTTTTGACTTGAATGAACTACTTCAAGAACTGTCAAGAAAGCAAAAAGAAATACTATGGGAGAGACTGGCACAGCTACTGACAGAGAGTTTGATGGAGAACCCTGTGGAATCATGGCCTGGGACTAAAGCTGACGACATGGAAGTTGAAATAGTTCCAGAAATGGTAAAAAATCTTGCAAACTAAAAAATGTGATTAGTATTTCTTTTTTTCTGGGAAATAAAATGAAATATTTCCATATCAGGTGAAAACAGGCAAGAGTTATCAAACAAGGTCAATTCCAAACATCACCTCCCTGCTCGATTCTTAACCAGTTTCTTAGCTAACCCAAGTGGAAGAGTTAAACTTCTGATTAGTCTATTCTGTAAAATATGAGGCCAGCTGTTAATTTTAATTGTGAAAGATGCAACTTAGTTTTCTCTCTGGTGTTGACTGGGCTTTTCATGTGTATTATTTAAGTAAGTAAATGTTGATATCTCAGATGTTCCTCAAGTATCTGGCATATACTGTAAGAAATTCAGTATCTGTTGTTGAATGAAGATTGTGAAATCTGGATTTGAACACCTATCCCACAAACTTAGCTGATGATAGAATTTTTCTGACTCAGACCCTTACATACTCCTTCAGTGCTGTAGTCCACCTAACCTTGAGAATATTGGGGAAAAAGGCTATTTAGAGGCTTGTAAAAATCTGTCATATGTACAGAGGCCTATAGAATCACGTACCTGGATCTAAAGTCACCAGACCTGTACATTTCTGAGTTGCAGAAGACACTGCTAATTAGGGTCTTTTTAGCTTTGAAATGGATGTGTGAGTGGTTTGGTTGCAGATGACTTTTTAATGAAGGAATGGATACACGCATACAGTCACTGAGCTATCTGCTAGCTGGAGCTCAGAGTCCCTTTTCAAACTTTTTGAACTGGATGTATTTTAGAAAACCTATGCTTTTACCTCTTCTTATCTGGTAGGTTTTTAGTGCCAGCCTACTCTTTCTTCAAAATGGAAGCATAATAACAATTCATCTTTGCTTTCTTTTGCTAAGGTTTGTTTCTTATCTTCTGAGTATAAAGTAGATTGCAGATTTGTTTCCTCAACATTGCTTTCTTTCAGAAACGAACTGTAGCTGTGATCCAGGGAGTGACAGCTGTAGTTACTGCTTCCATACCTGCAGTGGATGAAACTGTAAATTATAAAGCTCTCCTAGAATGTGTTTTTATATTAAATGGTGAGTACTTACCTGTTACAGAATACAGCATTATACTGAGTTTTCTTAGCAGGTGACTGTACTAGGCTTTTTGTTTGACCTGGGTGGCCTGTGGAACAGAATTTACAGCAGAAAAGATGGTACTGATGTGAGCTCTTATGTATGAGACAAAATTAAGGGAGTGTTTACTTAAAAATCAGTTGCAGAATCTAGAAGTTGGAACTTCTAGCTGGTTGGAACTAGTTTCTCCTGACTGTTCACCCAATCATACATAACTTTCCTTGTTCTGTTGCTTAAATTACTTTTAAGGCAAAACTTAAGATTCCATTGTTACTGATCCAAAAACTTGGCCAAAACTGTAGCATTAAGAAAGTGACCTAAATATCCACAGTGAGAATAAGCCATTAAGATGAGTAAATGTGGCAAGAGCTGTTTGACAATGTGAGGTATAGTTAGTGTACTAACAGATTAGTCTTTTACAGGAATAACTTGGTTTGTTGCAGTAAATAGTTCTTATTACTGTTGTAGGTATTCTTCCTGCATTAACTGAATCTGGAAAAATCTTACATGGTGCTGTCCAACGTGTATGTGAAATGTGGTGGGAGAAAGGACTGGAAGGGAAGGAGGAGCTAGGGAAGACTCTGTTTATCATTCTGCTAAGAAAAAGCCTGAGTAAAGCTGCCACGGTATGCTTGAAGCTGTATTGACTTTTAGATTATTACTGTATATTCCAAGAAAGATTATTCCTCCAAAATACTTATTCTTTCAGGTTAACTAATCTTCCATGCCCTAGTGCTTCTCGATTGGTAAAAAATAGGATGCATTTTGGTCACAAAGTGTCTTTTTGGTGTTGCTTGCAAAAAACTTAGAGTAAAATAGAACAAACTTTATAGATTTTTTGGGATCGATTCTGCAAGTGAACTTGGGTTTTTTATGCTCTTGTAATTTTTTTTCATTTCTTCACTCTTTTGTAAACCCTAATGACCAAGGTTTCAATAAAAATTGACTCTCTTAGTTAATTCATGTTTGAAGGACTGTGTTCAGCCACTCATAAGAGACTTCTGTGGGAAGCTTAACTTTCCATTACTCTGTATCTCGCTAAATAATTTCTCTTATTTCTCTAGTAATGGACCAAAATTCTGTTTTTAAATGTTAGTTACTTAGAGCACTGTGGCATATATCTTTTTTGCACTAACCCAGGAAATGTTTCCTTTGCTTATTTCTTTACTTTTTCCCCTCTTAACTGCTTTCACTGTATAAATTTTCAAAAGTGGAATAATACAGTTGTAATCTATTTTACATGAACTAGCAGCTTTCTTTCTGTACTGAAGCATATCTTCAGTTGTTGCAAGCTAGTATTTCTGCAGTTACACATTTTTGTAATTTTTCCAGTGGTCAATTAATGAAATGGTCAATGAAAGTCAATTCATGTTCATAATATTACAATCTGAAAATCCTCTGTCTGTAGCAATGCGTTTCAAATTTATTATTTAAAATCCTTTAAATGCTTCTTGACATTGAAACTGTACCTACTTCACTATAATGTGGGCTTTTGTTTTCTGTCAGGGTGCAGACATAGTTAGTGTATGGAATCTACATCAGACATTACTTGGTTTTGATTATGATTCAGAGGAGACTAATGAAGTAAAGGACTTGTTACTTCAGTGTTTTATGAGCGTAAAACACATTAAAAAAGAAGAGGTAAGCAAACTTTCGTCTTACTGTGATTTTATGTGAGGAGGCTTGGGTTGCTTGTAATGGTTTTGCATAAAGCTTTTTTTACAGTACAGTAGTTAGCTATATGAGACAAATCAGCTCTGACTCCAAGCTATAACTGGTTGGTATTCTCTTTCATTTTGAAAACCATTTGTTCCTATTCCAGAATAAAGTGTAAAATTATATGTCTAAATCATCACTTAAGTTCTCGTATCCTGAGGTAATAAGAACCAAGTGCTTTGCTTCCAGGTCATGTCCCTCAATACTTGAAACCATTCCCTGGTATAACTCTCTTCTTTCATAGCAGTTTTTCTTTTCTTGGAGCCAGATAACTGTAGCAAAATAATTTCCCTTCTAAATGTTTCCATTTAGAAGATTGCATTTCCATAGCCTGTTTTAAAAGTAGCATAAGAAGAACTCAACTTTACAGCAAAATGAGAAGCATTTTATTTAAGTGCCTAAATTTCTCTCGGTGAAGAATTGCTGTATTGCAGTTTTTAGTTTATGCCTGTGCACCAAGACAGCAGTATCCAAGCTTTTTTCTGGCTGGGTGACAAGACAACCTGAGATTGGATCTGAAATTCTAACTCCTCCTTGTCTGTTTAAAATATGTATGTTCTCTTTCATGGAATGTATAAACTTCTGTTGTAAAATGAGGTCTGGCACTATGGACCTATGGCATTTTAAAAGTGATGGTGGCAATGAATTGGGTGAAATGTTTGACAGATCAGGGTTTGGATACCTGACACTAAGAGACTGGGGTTTTTTACACATTGCATTTTAAGATGTTTTATTTATGAGTAAAATTGGGATGCACTAAGGCAGTGTGAGAGCTTGGAAAGAAAGGAGAGAAAAAATGGGTAGAAGGAAGGGAGACAGGTTAGACTTTGTTGGCTAATTTTGCATTTAGTTTTATGTCCTTGTTGTATATCATTTTAGGTTATTTTTTTGTTCTCTTGAAAAAGTGTGTACCTGTATGTGTTCTGTGTCATAGTACCTAAAATGCCTGTTTTCTGTTTTATTTGAACACATTGCATCACTTTTAATAGTTCATATTCACATAAGCACAGTAAAAAATTGAGGATTATATGCGTAAAATGAAACTCTCTACAGTGTAAATAACAGTAATGCTTGAATTCTGTTTAAAATGTAATATTTTTTTTTTCTGCAACAATCTCATCTATACTTTTTAAAATTAAAGGTGACATTTCTTTTGATCATTAAGCTCTGTATTTGAGGTGTCACTTAAATTGGGTATGCCTATGGGGTCTGACTTCCCTTTTTTCTCCTCTTTCTTCCTCTCAATAGGGAAGAAGATTCTTGAGCTTTTTGTTCAGCTGGAATGTAAACTTCATTAAACTGATACATGGAACTGTTAAAAACCAGTTACAATTCTTTCCAAGGTATGAATTGCAGTTAGAGTTCTTGGCTGAAATCTTGTCTCTCACTCTAAAATGCCTAGTATATTGATAAAATAGATCAGAATCCAGAAGTGTTCAAATCTGCTGAATGTAAGTACCAGATTGTTTCAGTAACTTCATTTAGTAGTTGGTCTGCACGTGCCTATATGTATAATTGTAGGTGTAGTAAAATGCTTATTAAGCACTAGCAAATGACTTTCATGTAAGCTGTGCTGCATGGCATGCAGTGATGGTGTGAGAATTGCAGCTGTGTTTCTGCTTCTGTAAGGGGTGTTGATTTTTTTTCTATGAACAATCCCTAATTGAATGTGGGAAGATTTGATATAGAGACATTCTAATAAGTGACTTGCAGGATTGTAGCCTGAGAACTTGACTGATAGATGCAAAATGTGGATTTTCTTTTGCTTTTTGATAATGCAGTGAAATATTACAGAGGTAATTCATTGTATTAAAATCAGAGGTTTTCTAATGCTTTCAGTTAGAATAATGTATACCTGTACACATTTATAGACATCCATGGTGAGATAACTGAAGACATTCATTGTGAGGTAAAGCATTAACACAGATACTTTATCATTTGATTTTCCCTCCATAAGAGATTTCCTGTGTTTTTTACTAATGGTTGCATTCATTAATTAACAACTAGATTTTTCTATAATTATTAATGCAAACTTTCAAGATATTTGCTTCTTCTAAAACAATATGAATGAATATGAACAATACAAAGTAAGAAAAGTATTGGTACTTATCAAAAACTTCATGTTATTACCTTTATGAATTATGCTTAGATATGGTTAGGGTGCCTGCCTGAAAGTGTTTCCCATATGTTAATACAGGTCCTTGATGGAATACATTTCAGAAGTTTACTTCAGGGCTTGGAAAAAGGTGTCAGGAGAATTCTTGGAGGTAATGCTATCCTTGAAATTTCATTTGGATTGTTTTTAATTTCAAGGTGGAAAAGATACATGACTTGGAAAGGTTGCTACAAAAGCCTTAAGGAATTATTCCTGAAGGAAGGGGCCTCTTCAGAATTGTGAAAGAGTTAAGAGCATGTCATGCTTTGAATATTTTCCCATTGTGGTCAGCTTGGTTGCATTTAAGCATCTTCAGTTCTGCTGCTGAAATACTGTTTTACACAACCATTCTTATGGATGAGGGGTTTTTTTATGAACACCCTAGTTATCTGAGTTATTGAAGCTTTTGTTCAGTGTGTACAAGTCTGGCTATTCGATACCTTAGGTATTTGTCTAGGTTTTGTTGATTTCTATGGAGATGATCCTTTTGATCATAATGACAGCGTGACAATGATGCTAGAGCTAAATTTCAGATACCAAGTAATTCTTATTTGCCATATGGAGTGCTTTTGAATTCTAAACTTGGGTCTGAGAATCAGATTAATTGTGTAATCTGAAATTTTGAAAATCAGTTTAAGCAGACAGAGGCTCCTAGCATGGACAATAATTAGAGCCAGGCAGAAGCCAAGCAAAACTACTCTTTTCAGTAGTTTGATTTAGAGAAAAATACAAGTTGCTGCACAGCCTACAGTACTCACTATTGTTTTATTGTGTTAAGAGTAGCATGTATGTGTTTTTGGTGTAGGTGCTTGAACATAACTGCATTCAAGATTTCATGCATCATGGAATTCATCTTCCCAGAAGTTCTTGTGTTCATTCTAAAGTTAGAGAGGTAAGTTCCTGTCAAACGTGAGCTAGTAGCAACAAAATCAGATCAGTTACAATAAAGTGGACAAATTCTGTTTCAGACTAAAATATTGTGCTAGGTCTGGCTGGAATGGAATTATTTTCTTCCTAGCAGCCCATATGGTGCTGTGTTTTGGATTTGGTGACTAAAGCTGTTGATAACACATCAGTGTTTTGGCTGTTGCTGAGCAGTGCTTGCATGGTGTCCAGGCTTTCGTTTCCCTAGTGAGTTGACTGGGGTTGAGTAGGAACTTGGGAAGGAGAACAGCTGAGACAGCTGACCCAAACTGATCAAAGAGATAGTATGTGCTATGTAACATCATGTTCAGGAGTGAAAACTGAGGGAAAGTGGATTTTGGGGAAGTAGCCATTGTTTGGGACTGGCTGGGCATCATTCTACTTATGGGGCAATTAGTATGTCGAGTTTTATCATTTTCCATAGTATGGAAAACTCTTTCTTATATAAATGATGAAATAAGACAACTCCTACACACTTCTTGAATGTAGAAAATACTGCTAAGAATGGCTTTTGGGATTGGTTGGTTTGTTTGTTTTTCTCAGATGCTGAGTTATTTTCATAAACAAAGTAAAGTCCGTCAAGGAGTTGAAGAAATGCTGTACAGATTGTATCAACCTATCCTTTGGAGAGCCCTGAAGGTAAACATCCTTTTCAGAAAATAAGACTGTCTTTCTCTACTATTGAATTTTAGGTCCCTCCAACACGTTCTGGTTTTAACACTTGGTTGCAAAATAAGATGGCTGTGGGGGAAAAAATAAATTGGTGTTTTTCACATCTCAGCTGTTGCAGAGTAACTTTGCAGGCTGTAATTAGGCATAGTTTACACTACAGTGTTCTATAGTTTACACAACAATGTTCTAGTTTTCTGACTTGTTAATATTATTTACTTTTATAGTTCAGTTTTGTTTACAGGTACTCAGGACTTCTGAGGATTGCAGTAGACAGTGGGACTAACACTCAATTTGGTATTCTTCTCAGTTTGGGAATTTTGTGTAATCTTGTGTTCTTTTCTTCAAGATCTTTATAGAATGATCAATGCTTTATTTATCAAAGCCAGAAATGTTCAGAGGATGATTTAGTCTCACCTTCTGATTGATTACAAACCTTAGAATACAAGTCAGTATTAGGGTAATACTTTAGAAAAGCTTTATTCTAGTTTGATTGTAAGTACAGACAGTGATTTTTTTTGGTAGCATAGCAAAGTTCCTGACTAATGTCTTGGAAGCAATTTCAGAGTGGTTAGCAAAACATGGTATTCTGTTCTTAAGGGAGTTGCTATCTCTAAATGGAGACTAGGAGTTCACTTTACAAAGCCAAAAACTCAACTGAAATACAAGATTAGAGTACTTCACAGGAACATCATGGCAAACTTTATTGAGTCTGTTTGGAGAAATGTAACAGAAAGGTTTGGCTTGAGGAGAAAAGGTTAGTTATCGATTTATAGCAAGAGAGTGGGAGAAATTCCTAATTCCAGAAGTGGTGCAAACTTTTTAACAGCTGGTATTCATAATTTTCACACCACTGATGGTTCCACTGCTAGAATGATGAGTTTTAGGAAGTTTGGGGGGATATTTTTTGGTTGGTTTTGGAGGGGGTTTTGTTGGGTTTTTTTTGGGACTTTTTGGTTTTATTTTTGTCTCGACAGCTTCTACATATGCAGTTAAGCACTTTAAGCTTGGACATTAGCAGACCTATCAAATAGGTCATGGAGAATTTGTTTTAATAAACAAAATAGTCCAGCGGTTGTGAACATAGATTTCAGAATGGTAAAGGGAGGATTGTAAAAAGTAAAATGCAGCAATTATGTGAATCATGTAATGATTCAGTGCAAGAAAAGATTCTGAATTCCAGATGATTCAGTACCATATTTATGATTGGTGGAAGGAAATATCTGATTGAATGTCAAAATTTGGCAATTTATTTTTGGCTAGGCCACTGACTTGCTGTGACTTTTTTATAGTCAATCTTTCTTTTTCATATAGTACTGCTGAAGTATCTGACATTTTCAAGGTAAGAGTTGCTGTGACTCAGAATCAGGCGTAGTTTAAGATACAGAATGAAGAAGGAAGGCTTATCATTCTCCTTACTAGCATAGATTCTGCTCCAAAGCTTGAAATGTCAGTTTAATTTTAGATAAACCAGTTTGATGCTCCTATTTTAGCCAGTGTACAAATCTCTAATTTAATATAGGGAAGAACAAATCTTGTTCTAGAACACTGGTTACAAAACAGAAAGGGAATTCACAGATGGACCTCTTTACCCCTCCTTCTTGCAGAAAGGAAAAATACTTCAGTTGCAGCAATTCCAGATGGACTCTAGAACTGCTCATGTTGAAACTACTCAATTTTATCTCTGAAATCTTCAAATTGAAAATGCATATTTGTAACCTGTAGTTCTGTTTTTTCTTTAAGTTGTTTGTTAAGTTGCTTGTTTTGCTTGTTTCTTTGTGAAAGCTTTCCTGAAATCTAACCACCAGACTACATGTATCAAAGACAGCAGTGCAATGATGATAATAATGCTTTCTTTGTGCCTCTTACCTGCACATACTTTATAAAGCTTTATGCAACTTTTCAGTTTCATAATATAAACCCTTATGTCTTTATCATGAAAAGTCTTATGCAAACATAGCAGAGAGAGTTGTGCAGTAATTGGTTATTAGTATAAGAAGCTACATACATATAAAAATATGAATATTTATTGTGAGAGAAGTAGTGATTAAACAATTTCTTATCAAGCTCAAAAAGTCAAGAACCACTCCTCCAGGAATTCAAGCTGTTGAAGGGAGTGATTCCTCTGAAGTTGTCTATGTGGTTGTTTTTGGTTTTGCTTTTAACATCTCACACTTTAAAAATAATTTTTACTGGGGAAAAACAGTGTTTTAAAGAATTGGAAATGAATTTCTGGACCTGTAAGACCAGATGAAACTTGAAAGAAAGCTCTGCAAATTAACTGAACAGAACAAAGTGTTTAAAAAGGTTCTGAAAGTTCCTCAGAATAGTACAAGCATAAAGGTAAAAAAAAGTCATTTAAATAACTGCAGTCTTCTCTTGCATGGAAAAGACAGTGTGGTATGAAATATGATACATATTTAATATCCTAGCTTCTACCTCTGTGAAGACATTTACTCTATTATGTGCTTAAATGTGTAAACACATTTGGGATAAATTCCAGTTAATTAAAGGCAGGAATTTAAACTGAGTTCAGAAGTAAAGTAAACTTAATGGAATTCAGTGTAATGCACTTTAAAAAGTTTGTGAAAATTAGCTTAATAGAATGGCCATGGTAGGCAAGGTCTATGTTATTGTACAATAACATACTTGAATTAATTTTCCCACAAAATATTAGTGCAGAAGTGCCAATTCTTAGTGCCAATTATTTTTCACTGATGGAGTGTCTAAATAGTCACTGTTTTCATTTTTCTTTACGTTTGGGGCTCTACAACCAGCAAAATATATGTTGTAACACTGAAAACTATTACAAATGGTAAAATATCTGAGGGTTATGAGGCTTGCCTCAGATTTTTTTGATGAGCTGCCTGGAGCTCAGAATGTGGTCCTATTACTTATGTGCAGAGATGTAGAACTGGATACACTTATGTTGGATAAGCTACTTGCCAAACTTGCTGGTACTTAGTTTCTAAGTATTGTTTTCTTGAATAAATAGTCTTGAGCTTTGGAATTAAATCACCTGTCTCTTGACAGGCAATTTAATGAATTAAAGCTGTTTGAATTCAAGATTCTTATATTCTGAAGAGGAGCTTTAAGGTGACCAAGAGAAATTGCAACTGCTTTTAATTTATTCAGCATTAATCGAGCTGTGAGTCTCCAGGGTCATTGGAGTTGATATGCTTTGAAAGCTGATTGTACTAATAACTCAGGTTTTACTGGATGGGAAGAGATTTAAGGTAAAAAGAAAAGACAAACCAAAAATCGTATGTAAGTTCTCCCATATATTAAATACTTCTATTTACTTTCTTTTAGAAGGGTAGTGTTTTTAATTGTTTGGAGCACAGGATTTGATGGGGTATATGCCTTTTGATATTACCAGTCTTGTACATACAGAAAAAAATATATTTTTCTTCATTGGAACAGGCCAGAAACTCAGAAGTTCGATCAAATGCAGCATTTTTGTTTGTGGATGCTTTTCCTGTTCGTGATCCCAGTTTTAGCACTGAAGAAATGGACAATGAAATTCAGAAACAGTTTGAAGAACTTTTTGTAAGTTTTTATGAAAATAAAATGTTAAAAATTAAACTTTCATCAAAACTAGCTCAGAAATAAGCTGTTGGCGTAATTAAAATATATGGAATTTCTGGATAGTATTCATAGAGAAATACTCTTTTTTTTTTTTTTTCCAAAGACTAGATGCATGACTAATGGATCTTGATCCTTACTTAGCCCAGGATTGGTGAACAGAGCTTTACATTTAATATGTAAGCATTTAATGGAAGTTTCATGCTGTATTACTAAATACTTCTGAAATTAAGTGTAATGGAGATAAGAACCTGAAAATCTCTTTACCAGTCTCTATAGGTGAAAATGGGAGTAGTATTTTCCTTAAGAAAACGTTTGGGAAATTCTGAGTAATAAGGTCTTTAAAATGTAAACATCAGATAATTGAATGAATTTCAGCTTTTTTTATATTGTTGCATAGGAACAGTGGCTAGTGTAAACTCACATGTAAATAGAAATCTAAATATTAAGTCACAGACACAAGACTTAGCTTTTTTTTTAAAATAGCTCACACTATTTCAAAAGTCTAATTAAAAAAAATGGCCATTATTTGTCTTAATTTTGCTGCTGATTAAGATTTCCTAGTTTGCTTCATAATCAAATGCCTTGAGGGAATATTATTACAGTTCTTTCATAGTGTGATAATTTGCATAATGATAAAAGGTAATGGAGTGCTATTTGTTTATGTTGGGGTAATGTCAAGCAGCAAAGCCACAATAATGCATATACTCACATTATTATTCTTCTGTTTGTTTTAGAACCTCTTAGAAGATCCTCATCCCGTTGTCCGCTCCACAGGGATACTTGGAGTTACTCAGATAACATCCAAATACTGGGAGATGATTCCTCCAGCAATTCTTGCTGATCTTTTGAAAAAACTAATTGGAGACCTAGCCTGTGATATAACATCTGCTGATGTTAGATGCTCTGTTTTTAAAGTAAATCTTTCTTCTAAGCTTAAAATGATGATTGTCATTTTTCTATTTGACTTGAACAGATTTCTGTTATAGACCACTTGAAGTCAAGGAAATTACTTAACTCTGCAAAATGGCTTAGGCAATACAGTTCCTAATACGTGCAAGTTTTGCCACGTGTTTGGAATGAACAAATGCCTTTTAAAATAGCAACTGTTTGGCTTTGTGGTTCTCAACCACTTTGCATTTCCAGTCTTAAACATTGTTTGGACCTGATAATTGAGTTATTTTAGCTATTAGAAATTAGACTTGAAAATGTATGCAGAAATATTCCAGTATATTTCTGTGGCACTGGTTTTAACCCATGCCGAAGACCTGCACAATTATGTTAGGATTTGTTACCCGTCTTTGTGTGTCTGAGGTTTGGATGAATACATTTATGTAGAGTTTCTCTGGCAATGCTGGCCTCCCATGCATTGGTCAGTGGGTTAGGATCAGTCCACCTACATCTTTTTGCCATCTGGTAAACAACTAGTAGCTTGGACAGAAGAATGAACTCCCTGAGCAGTATTTTAACTTAAAGATTTTGTATATGTGTCAATTCGGGTTTAAATTGGAGCTATCTTCATGTTAATCCTCACTGGCTCCACTACAGCTGCCTGGAGGTCTGTACTAAGTAAGCAGAAAGTGCTGATATAAAATTTTTAATCTGAAATGGGCAGAGTTCAGGGTGCTGGTGTTGGTACCACAAAAAGTACTTGATGCTGTGCCCTCAGGTAGAAGGCAAGAGCATGGCCTCAATGTAGATCTTAGCTGCTTCAGCTGAAATGAGTTCAGGGAACACAGTTACTGGAAATTTCAAATTACTGTAGCATTTCTAACAAAATAATATTACAAGAAAAATATGGATGCCAAGTGTCAGTCCCTACTTAATTTAACCTTAGAGATGTCACAGTCCAGTTCAATTTTTAGTTACATCTTTTTTTCAAGTCTATTCTTTTAATTCTTAAATTTTTAGCATTGTCTTCTATTTTTTTTCTTGCAGTGTCTACCACTAATTTTGGACAACAAGCTAAGCCATCCATTACTGGAACAGCTCCTGCCAGCAGTCAGACTCAGTCTTCATGACAATTCAGAGAAAGTGCGAGTGGCTTTTGTTGATATGCTGCTGAAAGTGAAGGCTACCAAGGCTGCTAAGGTAGGATAAGTGACACTTGGTAAAATCAAAGTGTTTATTTAAAAAAAAGGAATTTCTAGAATACTGCAATATTCCTAAAAGGGGAAAAAAACCAACCCACTGTTAATATAGTAGGACTCTTAATTTCAGGTTTTCCCTTCTTTGTATGTTTAGGCATATAACAATTCATTGTTACTACTCTGTGCTTTATTTTTATGTGGTAAAAGATTCAGGTCTTCTAAAGGAAGGTTGAGGTTTTCATAAAAGAAAAAAAAATCGTAGGAAGTGTTAAATGTTTTGTCAGTAACTTCATATGTACTTAACAATATCTCTGGTGAGTCCTGGGATTACTTTATGCTCCGCAGACCACCTTTTTGTAATTCTGCTGGGGATGACCATAGTTGAAATTGTAAGGTAATTAGGTGCTGCAAATATTTTACTCATATATATATATATGTTTTATACATATATGTATTTATACTCAATATTTATTACTGCTGTCATAATAAGCTGGTTATTTCTGAATTTCATGGTTTTCTGGTAAATGCTGTTATTTGTTGAGACGTCTGATATAGACAGCACTCATTAAAGATTACAGGGTTTTCCTTTTTTGTTGTTGTTTTTGTTTGTTTGGTTTGGTTTTTTTGTTTTAACTCCTTTAATATCTTTTTCTCACTTTTTATAAAGTTCTGGAACATCTGTCCCATGGATCACCTTTTAACTCGTCTTGAAGTTGATTCACGACCTGTGTCACGACGCATAGTGAATCTCTTGTTCAACTCTTTCTTCCCCGTTAACCAGCCTGAGGATGTGTGGTGTGAACGCTGCGTGACTCTAATCCAGATGAACTCAGCAGCAGCTAGAAAGTTCTATCAATATGCTTATGAATATACTGCCCCCACCAATATAGGTAAAGTACAAAACCTTATGAGCCTTTGGAAATACTAATAACACACTGTGTAACTGCTTTTTCATTTGTTTTCTCTAGCAGTGGTATGTTGTTGCAAGATCTTTTGAGTGTAGTACAATATTAATTGTAGTTTTTGAAATTCTTGGTGCCAGCAATGAAGCCTGCTGGCAACAGTCAAGCTTTTTGTTTCTGCTCTGATGTGCTGTGCTGTATTCTCTAGCTGGTGTTGTTATTTGATCTTTATTTTCCCCGTTCTCCTTGCACGCACCTTAAAGCTATCTAAGTTGGTATTTATTTATCATGCAGAAATAGTGAAATAAAATTTTCTGTTGTCTCAGGTGAGATTTACCAATGCCCCAGCAGCAATCCTCCCCTCCCAGCCATCTCCTCCCAGTTCATATACTGGGCATGACATTCTCTGGTGTGGAACATCCCTTTGACCAGTTCAGGTCAGCTGTCCTGGCCATGCTTCCTACCAGCTTCTTGTGTACCTGCTCACTGGCAGAGCGTGGGAAACTGAAAAATCTTGAACTTAGGATAAGCACTACTTAGCAACAACTAAAACATCAGTGTGTTACTGCCATTATTGTCACACTAAATCCAAAGCACAGCACTGTACCAGCTACTAGGAAGAAAATTAGCTCCATCCCAGCTGAAATCAGAACACCATTTCTTCTTAATAGTTGAGGTTATAAAACATTTTCACATTTTTTCCCCATTTCCTTTTACCTGGAAGCCTTCTCTATTTGCATCTTAGTTACTTCTGAGTCTGTTGCCTGTCTTTTCAGACTGGCCTGTCAGCATTACACTTAGAAGCATTTGCTAGCAACATTCTTAACAAATAGTAAATGTCTAAATTGTTCTTATTATATTTGAATGTAGCTAAACTGATGTTTACTATTCGGCGCTGCTTGAATGCCTGCATCCAGAAAGCGAGAAAAGAGAGTCTTCATGGTACTGATGATGATGAAAATGAAAAGGAGAATATAAGTGTAAGAAAGTCCACTTTATGATAAGTTCTGATAACCTTTTTTCTGTGGTGCTTAATTTGAGATGCAGGCAGTTAATGATATGACAGAAAAACACAGGAAATCCCTTGGGCACCTGTGGAATTAGAAGGGGAGAATTGCCATTGTGGTATTTTCATGCCCTGCAGTAGGAGAAATTGGATGAAGCTGCTGGAGTAAGGTAGAAGGAATATGAAGCATATTAAAAATGAGTTCTTCCTTACTTCAAGTATTAATTATAAATTGGTTTGTTTTGCAGTTAAATTATTCAAAAGTTTAACTTGGTGAGATGACTCAAGTTATAGATGTAACATAAGACTGAATGGTGGAGTTCATGTTCTACAACAGACACAATGCCTTTGGAAAATAAACAGAAGGATTTTCAAGTTTTTGAAACCATGTTTTAACCTAAAGTTATAGTTGAGACTATAACAGGTAATATCTACCTGTTTGTATTTCAGGTGTTGAATAATGTGTTGTCAATAAACGATGTAGCCAGCATGGCAAGTTTATTGGAGATTACTGTAATTCTCTGGAGAAGTATCCACAAAGCACTAGATCACAGTGAAGATGCCAAAGATTGTGCTATCAGAAAATTTGCTTCTGTACTTCCTGAATATTTTAAAGTATTTAAGGTAAAGAAAGCCTAGATTTTTCTGTAAGTGCTTCAAATTTCTTCAAATGCTTTCATGTTTTATGGCTTTTATCTACTTTCATGGCATTAAGTATTCTTTTTCACTGTTGCTATAAGCAATAACAATAGCAAGTTTCTTGAAATTCCACAAATAGGTAGAAGCTGTTCTCCAGTTGCAGTATCTGACTGATGAACCGTTATCTAAAGAGTCAACAAAGACATACTTATGCCATAAATTGCTCTCCTTGTAATGTTTTTGGAACTTTTGGAAATCAGTAACTCAAAATGTGTGTTTGCAGAATAAATACTCATTGTACCTGGGAGTCCCAAGACTCTTCCACCACCAGTTCTTACTGTGATCCAGCTGCTGGAACAGATTGCTGAAGTAGCTGAGACTCCTTTTTCCCTTTCTTATGATTGGTTTCTGTTAACATCTCTAAGGATGTTTTGATACACTTATTGTTTGAGTCTGATTTAAGCAATGAATTAAGATCAGTTGGCTTCATACTTTTCAGCTTCCTTGATCTTTTTAATTGTTCTAGCGTCCTTAAGCGTGCTATCTTTTGATAGTGGCTAATAAATAGCATCTGCTGCACCATGTTGGAAGGATTATCTACTGGATGTCTTTGTTTATAGATATATTCTGAAGTATACTGAATTATGCTGGCTGTTACACTTAACAGCCTGCAATTTTGCTTTGGATAATCAGGGAGTGGAAAGCAATTCATTGCTATGTATTTTTCTGCAGCACAGATACACCAAATGTGCTTTCTACCCTGAAACCATTTAGAAACTGTCAGAGACATTCCCAGGCTTTTTTGGTAGAGGATGTAACATCCCTCTTGAAAGGTTCTGGTGAGCAGACAAGATTTAGCAAGCTTTAGCAAGCAACATCTTTGACTTTGATATTCTTAGAGTGAGTAAGCAGCTTGGATCTGAAAAGACCTGTCATCAAAGCTTAGTTTCCAAAAGACTACAGACTGAAGCACCATATCTCTTTCCTGAAAAGCTACAAATTTATTTTTAAATGTTCTTTTAAAAATAATCTTTATAGAGTTTATATCTTCAGATGTCTAAGTAGGTAATAATTTCATTTTATTGTATTCATGAATCTTGGACATACCAATAGAATTTTGAAGTGTCTTGCACATAGATTCATTCCTATATAACCAAAATGAGAGTGCGTCATGGTCTACACCTTGTATTATGACCTGTTTTAACGACTTACAGTGCATTTTGTGTTACCATTGTTAATATAAGCCCCCTTTCCTTTAGAATAGTTTTTATACATTTCTGATGTGAATGCAAATTCATTTAAGGCACTACTTACTTGAGAGGAGTTAGATGATGTCATGATTATGCAATTAAATATTAGCCACTACTAGAAAAAGCATAAACTAGAGCTGTTTCTTTCTTTTGCAATGGTTACGAATCCAATGGATTCGTAATGATTCATTGTTGAAAGCTGAAGAATAACTGATAATTGACCTCTCAGAATAGGAATCGGAAGTTTCATCTTGCAAGCCATTTATGAGCTTCTTTCAGTTCCATTTCTAGTCCAAAAAGGGAAATCCTTAATTTGAGATAATTCTTTTTCAGTACTCTGTTCAGTTGCGTGTGCATGTGTATCCCTGTTTATGTGCATCATATAGTGTACTTTTTGTATCCTAGGACGAGTGTTGCACGACTCCTTTGGTTATTCTGGCATCCTTTTTGCCCCCTGCTGCTATTCCTACATTCAGGTACTATTTTTAAATCCAAAATATGAATGACAAGTAATCTCTTGTTGATTATATTATTATTTTTTCACAGCTCAATGTATTAAATTCCAGTCTGGATAAATTCATCCACTAAACAAATTCAGTTGGTAAGATTTGTGAGGTGCAAATATGTGTTTGAGCCATTGGTGAATCTTTCTTGATTTTATACTGGTTGTTTTCTTTGAATTCTTTTTGCATTTATGGATGCAAAGCTAATGCTTCTTTTTTGTTTGTTTGTTTTTCTTTTCAGCTGCAGTGTGATTTCCAGGCTCAGAAATATTGACAATGGAGCTGACCAGAGCAAATATTCTACCCTGATAGACTGCTTGTGTCGCTGGGGTCAAGTGGGACATGTCATGGAATTAGCCAGTGATTGGCTGTCTGACACACTAACCCCAAGAAAGGTGTGCCCATGCATGTCTCAAAGAATTAAGGAATTGCTAGGTTACATGAAGGCATTATGGTGGTTTTTTCTTTCTTTTTTTTTTTTGTTAAATAGAAAAAGCATCTTTAATGCCATATTATTCTCATTTGGAGGTAGTTGTAAGATACTAACATTATTGTCCTGGTTTTGTACTTTCTTCTCATTTAGGTTATTAAAACATCTGAACGACGAGTCCGTATCCATGTAACACAGGAATCGAAGCCAGAACTAGCGATTAATTACCTTGAATATATATTGACTCATCCTGTTAATCGTGGTTGTCTTCTGTCTGTACCAAAAAAGAAATTGAAGCAGCTTTTGAAAAATCTCAGTGCTGCAAAGGTAGTATTCTCCTTACCATAAACAGTGCTTGTAAAAGAGTGCTTAACATCATCTGTTGCCTGAGTCAAATTAAAAGCCATCAAGAATAAATAAATAAATGAGACTTATAATCCTCTGTCCCCTCTATAAAAAGATTCTTTTTGATTTGTGTTTCAAACAAATCTTCTAAACTAGAAGTATCTTAATTCAGATTTCCTAAAGATGGCAAATTTTAAGCAGCTTGTCATTTTTAGGTGTCTAAAAATTTTTGTGCTCTAGTGTTGAGCATTTTTAAGGGACCTGACTTTTGGAATGTACATATAAGGAATAGTCTGAATATCAGTAATGACATTGTGAAATGACAGTAATTAAAAATATACCTGTTGTTCTTTTGGGGGCTAGGATTTCTTTCCTGTGACTTTTTGATTTTTGTGGGTTTTGGGGGGAGGTGTTAAATCTTTTGTTTAAAGTTGTTGCGAAAAGAGAGATTTGAAAGGATTTTCTGGAAAATACAAATGTAAACCTTGATATTTCAGGAGTTTCTTAGCTCTATGCTGAAAGCAACTGATGCAGGTTTTGGTAGCTGCAAACAGTCGACTGGCCTAAAAGCCTTCAGCCTCTTTTGCAGGTTGAGTATTCATCTTCAGAACAAGGTATGGTTATACCTTTTAAGTATGAGCTGAAGTTACAGCTGACAGCATAAGGAAATTCCAAAAGACAGTTGCTATACTTCTATTTTATTTTTTTTCCAGTTTTCTGAAGAAGGAGAAGATTACCTCTCACTTCTGAAGGAGACAGGTGCTTGGATAGAAAGTCATGTTGTTCCTTTTATACTAGCAAGTGATCAGAAGGATGATCAAAAGGATGGCCTTTCAAAACACAATAATGTTTCTGAATTAATTATCCAGGTCAGAGGTCTCTCATACATCAAACTGGTGCCAATCTGAAAAACCATATATGTAGCAACTGTATGCTGACAAACATAGTGCACTGGCATTTTTGGAGCCCAGCAAGTGAAAGAGCTACTAAAACAGTCCTGATTGTTCTGAGGTTGCAGTTTTCTGCTTTTGCTATGCCTTTGATTGCTTAAAATCACATACTTTTTTTTTTTTAAATCACTTTGAGTTTCATTATAACCTTTATATTTTATAAGTATAAAAATACCTAACTAGAATGGTGCATTCTCCCAAGTAACAAGTGATAGGACTACAGGAGATGGCTTCAAGCTGTGCCAAAGGAGGTTCAGATTAGATAGCAGGAAGAATTTTTTCACTGAGGGTTTTCAGGCATTTGAAACAGGCTATCCAAGGAGGTGGTGAAATGGGGACATGGATTAGTGGTGAGCATGATAGTGTTGGGTGGGTGGTTGGACTCAATCTCGGAGGTCTTTTCCAAGCATAATGTTTCTATGATTCTGCAGCCTAGCAATTAAAGTTTTATTATTCAAGGTGGGTAGAGATGTCATGTTCTACTTTGGTAAATGCTAAGTATCAGTGCCTCTGATCTGAGCCTTAGTAACAAACAGCATTTGCTGCCTTTCCAGAATACCTGGAGGAAAGGGCAATGGAAGCATTTGCAGAACTGTTTGGAACTCCTGCTTTTCAGAGGTTGGGAACTGAGTAACTCCAAGTAGATGCACCAACTTTTAGGGTGACTTGGCTAAGATTTTGTGGTTTTGGTTTAGGTTTTACTGAACAGTTACTGTATATGAATTTTGCTTCTCATAAACTTTTGCATCTCTTTGCTAGGAATACCTGACAGTATGTAAAGATGTCATAATGGTTGGCCTGGGAAATCATGTGTTTCAAGCACACCTTTTAGATATTGGTCTTTCAGTCATACAGACAGGTATGGTATTTTGTACTAACATCAACATCTCCATGTTAGCTGACTTTTCTCACATCAGCATTTTGGAGTCTGTTTCTTAGCTTATGCTAGCTGGTACTAGTAATATTGTCAGAAGTCTCAACAGCTTTTCAGAAAACAAGCAAAGGACTAACCCAGAACCATGTCACTATTAATAACTAATGTTTGTTCCCTGATCTGAGATTCCAGTTATTACTGTATAATTCAGGGGGTTTATATGTACATATATATATAAAGTGGGTTTTAGTATATATGTGTGCTGTATAGATAGACATGTCACTATACTTTAGGGGACAACATTTTAGCACTTTTTAAATTGTAAACTGTCACAGTTTTTTGGTATAGACCTGATTTCATTCTAAGCTTGTACCTGAAGAATATCTTCTAATGATTTTTATGTTGTGGTATTTTTTTTTCTAGAGAGGGGTGGCTTTTGTGCTCCAGTGTTACTGTATGCTCTAAAAGAAATCACTGAAGCCTCTTTAACTCAGAATTCTGAGACAGATGAAGTGGCAGATCTTTCTCATGCTGTACAGACTGTCTTCCAGAAAGTTTTAGACTGTGTGTCACATCAACTCAAGAAACAGCAGGAAGAAGGGATTCAGGTATATTACCCTTGAAATTGCTACCTAATATGTAGGTGAATCCACATTTTTTATGCAAATGTGCTATACTTGGACTCTTTGACAGAGTAATTGGATTAAATTTTCTAATTCTGCTTGTTACCAGTGCTTTCTTATTCATTGTTGGTCTCATTACAACAGAAAAACTAGTAAATCAGAGAGCAATATGTTCTGTTAACAACGAATCTGAACTGTGCTAGTCGTCATAGGTTATTAATCTTATCTGCAATTGAATGAAATTTCTTAATCCAGAGGAAAGAATTTGATTGTCCATATTATTATCTTTAAGGGAGGAGAAATTAGTTGATTTGTTTCTTCTAGCCTGGATTATATTGGCATCACAGTGTGTATGGTGTCCTAAAGTTCTTGAAAACCTCCTGTCTTCAGAAAAAAATTAGCTTCATGTATTTTATAGCAGAGTCTAGATAGTAGTGAGATGGGTGGATCACTGGAAAAATTGATGGACTGCTTTTCAGGACTCTGGCAAAACACTCAGTTCTTATTTTTTTACGACTATTGTTTTGTTTGTTTCTCTCAAAATTATGAGTGGACATCCCAAACATGTTGCTTATTCCCCTCTGATCTTAGGTGACTAGAATACCTCAATAGCTTTCAAGGTGTGATCTGCATCTCTTCACAGAGAAGCTTGCTGAAACATTTCAGTTATACTCAAGCAGTCTGAAAAAACTGATTTGTTTTTCTTTTGCTTTAGTTGATTCAGTCTATTCAGGTACCTCTTGGAGAATTCATACATGCAGTCCAGCGCTGGTATTCATCTTGCCCAGCAGTTCACCAAGGTGTAATCTCTACTCTCCAAGCTGCAGTAGTAGCAGAAATAAGTTATGTGCTACAGAAGGTAAAGTTAATACTGACTTTTTTTTTTTTGTTACACTTACTGTTTTTTAAATGGAACAACAGAGCTATGTTCAGAAAGGTGATCTTGGTACTGCAGATACAGATGGCATGGAACAAACAGGAAATATTATTTCCTGCCTTTATACCAGTGTAGTTAAATGAAACTTCTATTCAGAACAACTGTGCAGAACATTTCCTTGGTACAAATGCTGTTTGTTTGTTTTAGTTTTAGCCTTTCCAAGAACATGTGAATGTTCTGATTATTTAAGGGTGAGTCTAGGTTAGTGTACTTACTGAAGTAGGGATTTGCTTTGATGCTTTCTGTATACATATATTTCTTGATTTACAGCAGTTGTTGACTTTCTTTTTTAGGCTTCCAGTGAAAAAGACTTAACTATACCAAAGACTATATCAGACCTTCCTCCTCTTTCAAGCAGTTTAATGGTCGTAATTATGAAGTCAGTTAGTGTTGTCAGGTAAATCTTTCCACATTAATCTCTGCAAGGTTGTTGCTAATGTAGAGCAGTTCATATGTTGTCAATAAAGTTTTAGTTTATAAACTCAAATAAATTTTGAGGTCCTAGATGCTTACTAAATTTACCTCCACTACTTTATAATCCCTTTCTCTTAATGCATTGCTTGTAAGTATTGATTGATGGGGATTTGCTTCCGTTTCTTAACTGCTAAAAGTGCTTCTTATTTACAAGACTGTTCATCTAAATGAGTTCTTCAATTGTACGTCTTGGCTTGCTTCTTTCATAAGATGCTTATAAACATTAGTCTCTTCAATATAGAGGTATTTAGATGAGATAAAATACTTACCAGAAATAGTATCAATTCTTTAATTGAACATCTGCAATGAGGTGACAAATACACTACAGCTGTATTAAAATTACAAAACTCAAAATAGTTTTTAATGTATCTGAGTCATAAAAGCCCCCAAAACTATTTACGTAGTTTATTTTTTCTTTAAGACTTGAACTGGGTTTTGTCATTTGCTACATTTATTGAGTACTCTGGATATCTTCTAAAATTGTCACAATTCTAAAATTGTCACAAGTGAATTTCATTTTTCTTAGTTTGTTTACATTCAGTTTTGCATTTATGTGACTATACATACCAAACTTATTTTAAATGGTCAAGGAGCTAATGTGTATTCCTTAGAAGTCCCATCATTCTCCATGACTTACCACAACTAACTCCTATTCTTAACATCCTCATCTGACAAGCATTCCTGTCTCTGCTGTGGTGAGGCTTTTTTTTGTTGTTCTTAATCCTTCTCTAGTTCTAGTTGAACTTGCAAAACCAAGGACTCCAGAGAATCCAGCAATAAGTTTCCTAATCCTAATCATCTTCTTTTCTGAGGCAGCAGCTGTCCATCAAGGTGCTCTTTTTTGGTGAAACACAGTTATTTTACACACATCTTTTGAAAAGAGATGCAGGAATTCAGTTTCTCTGAAACTTTTTCTTGTAGTGGTCTAGGAAAATCTTGTCCATTCTTGACAGACTGCTAGTTATTGTTTTGTGAGTACGTTGGTAAACATCTTCCAGTATTTATCTTTTTGGTGCAGAGATCTAAGTCAGGAAGTAATTGATGTCTGGTTCCACTTGTGCCTCAAGACTGAGACTACTGTTAAAGCTGTTTCCTTTTATTAATTTCTATTGATAGACAGGAGATCCAGTAGTAAATTATTTAATATCTCAGAAGTAATTTCTATGCCAATGTGAAAGCTTTTGACATTGCAGAATCTGATGTGAGCTGCTGTTCTGTAAACACACAATCATCTTGCACCATGTTCTGCAGCATCTGTTATGTTTTCAGTTATTGTTTAGTCAGTCACTAACACTGAATTTCAGCTGTGTCAGGTAAATCTTCAGTTGCCCGATAACCACTGCTCTGCCTTTCGAAGCTATGGTGGCAGGGTAGCATAGTTACAGACTTGTTCTGTTCAGTTTTGTTTTGAAAGAACCATGATATTTCTAACATACTTTTGCTTTATTTTTCCCTTAGATCATTTCTAAATGAATTGATGGAATGCATTGTCTCTAAAGGCGTTGAAGAGATTTTTAGTCTAACAGCTACTGTCTGCATTATGATTATAATTAAAGGTCAGTCAAACAACTTTTTGTCCAGTTTTTCTTTTCTTTTTATGATGCACTATGTTTTGAAAGCCAGGCTCTGAAACAATTCAACAGGCATGTTTTCTTGTCATGTAGTTACTCTTTTCATACAGGATTTAAGGTTATGTGACTTTGAAATTATGTTGCTAAGCTTTGGACTTTCGGTATCTCTGCAGTAAGTTTAAAAACATAACTGTCTGCTAATTCGTAGGGTTCATCTCCACATTCTGATTTACTGAAATACACCATGATTAATCCAGGAGAGTAAAAATCTAATTTCTAATCTTTCATTAAACAAACCTTTATGTTAAATAAAATTCAGTGAAAGTATGCAGGGGTTACTTTTGTTCAATCATTTTCTTTTGACTTTTCCACATCTCATTTTCAAACAGGTAAGCACAAAACTTCACTTCTAAAGGATATTGCACTTGCCATTCAGAGGAAACTGATAACATGCGAGGGTGCTGCCACAGAAGAATCTAGCTGCACTGAAAGGTAAATGTGCTATGAGAAATGAACACTAATCTCTCCTATACCTTCTCTGCAATAATTAGCTGTGTTTTATACTTACATAATACAGTTAGAGTATTCAAATGATTGCAAGGTTTAAAATAGTGGGTAAAAAATTTTGAGGTGTTGATCCCAGCACAGTATTAAACTTCCTGCCTGTACATTTGCTGTGATTTCAACCTTTACATACTCAGTTTGGGGTTTTTTTGCATTTAACTGGAGTGTGTCATGACTTGTTCCTCTATACTGCAGGATTCAGTTCCGAAATTCAGTTCTGTTAGCAGCAGGCATAGAACAAAGCAAGTAATCTATGTACTGTTACTTATTACTAGAAGATTTTTCTCATGCATTGTGCTATTAGGCATATGAATCCATACCTATGCAGATGGTAGAAATTTAACTGAATTACTTTAAAACCTTTCCACAGGTGATTGTACTTTGCTCTTTTGGGGGATTTTAGTATCATATCTGGTTGACTTTAAGATCTTTTGGGATAAGTTTCTTGAAAGTGATTGGTTACATTGTATTTGCAGTCATTTATTTCAGACCTGCTGAGATAGACAATCATGATGAATGCTTTAGCCTTAAGTGTCTCAAACTTGCTTAAGTCTAAAAATATGTTAGCATTTGATTTCTGCCTGATTACTGCACTGCCCATGGAGTTAGAAAATATGTGAAGTAGACATTAAAAAGCACAAACATAGAAGATGAAGAGAACAGGTTACAGTTATGGACATTCATCCACAGTGATGGAGTGCAGTGGCCTGAACATGTAGAGGCCCTTGCAATCTTTATTTCTTCAAATTGATGGTCTCTACTCTTCAATTATCAATGGATGTAGAGTAGGCAGACTTCCAAGTTAAAAACAAAACCCCAAACAAAACAACTCCAATTTACTCAACAATTTCTTGCATGGCCCTTCAAACCTAACCACACTTCCACAGCACACACTTTTGGTAAATCACTAGCCTGAGCCATGCAGTTTTCTGGCATTGTAGTGACTAGAAAATACATTTGGTGGCTGTGCTGACTGAATTATTGTCACTGATTTAAAGCTAATACTAAAGATATGAGAGGCTACTGTACAAAAAATAAGATTATCAAGGAGGCCACATGGCATGGGCTAGATCCTTTTCCTGTTAGCATACTTCAAATCATAGAATCACGGAACGGCCCAAGTTGGAAGGGACACCACTCACCAAACCAGGTTGCCCAGGGCCACATCCAGCCTGGTCTTGAACACTGCCAGGGGTGAGGCATCTGCAGCCTCTCTGGCCAACCTGTTCCAGTGTGTAACCACCCTCTGGGTAAAGAACCTCCTTCTAATTTCTAGTCTAAATCTCCCCTCCTTCAGCTTACATCCATTCCCCCTTAGACTTTGCACTTGATTTGTATTGAGAAGGTCAATGGCTACATGTTCTGGCAGTGGTAGAACTTTTAGAGGGCTGTACAGTAAATATCCATTTGGAATTGGTTAAGAAGTGCAGAAGGTAAATTGGATTTTTCCAGGAAAAAAAAGAGGCACCTGGTAGTCAGGACAATACAGTAAGTACGTTGTTGGTAACAAAATAGGCATTCATTCATTTAAATCTGCTCTCAGAGTCAAAAAGGTAATATGTAACCCTCTTTAAAGAGATATATAATCTTAAGAACTAGACCAGAAAGTTTTATGATATACACAAGCTGTTTCAGTTACATACCATCAAAAATGAGTTGTTTGTTTTTTTTTTTAAAGGGGAGGAATCAAAGCAAGTGCACCCTTCACATCATCTCCTGTCTAGCATGAGTAAATAGAAAAAGACACTTTGCTGTCAGGATTTTGAGTATTTTCCTCAGAGGACGTTGTGCTCATGTAACATGAAACTGACAAAGAACTGAAAAAGTCCTTTTTTTTTTTAAATCACTACATAATTGGACTCAGTGACTAATTCCTTAATAGATTGTTTTAATTAGTTACTTGGCTGTGAACAAACCTTTTTCTTGGGACCTAGCTTAGAAACAAAATCAAACATAAATAAAAACCATTTTTTCCCATTAAATCAGTTAATGCTGGGTTACCAAGTGTTCTACTAGATTTTTTTAAAAATAAGAATAATCTAAAAGAAAAGTGATCAGCAAAGTGTCATGATGCAGTTTGCACTTCTTTCAATCCAGACAGTAGAAAAAGCTGAGAAATTAAAGCAAATCTTAACATGATTAAACAAATAGCACATTAAAATGAACAATTGTTGCCACTTGAGCACACTGCTGACTATAAATTTCAGTAAGAACACAAATAATTGCTTTATGAATCTATATGATCATTTCTGCCCAGTGAACAGGAACGAATCAACCTAGAAGTTGGAGCAGATGAAGAGCATAAGCTGCTACACAGTGTTTTAGTTTTGTAATACTAAAGCAAGAGATAGTTGCAGATAAAATTAAAATTAATGTATTTTCAACACGAATCAGAACTGGCAACATGATAACAAAATTAAAAAACTGTTGCACAGCTTTGCAGAATTCGACAGGATTCCTATTTGTACAGGTATAGTCAGGATTTTTTCTCTCAAGAAAGGTAAAAATTCATACTGAAAAGTGTTAGGAGGAAGTTGTTCAGAGATTAGGTTTTGCTTGACTAGTTTAAAGTGTATTTGCACTTTCTCAGATAGACATGATGTTGGACAAGGCTGGGCCTCTGGTGTCTTCAGACATGCCATTTGGACTCTTCTGGGACTTGTATAACTAATGTATAACTATAATGTGATTATGTAAAGTCTGAAGTGTGCTCTGCTGTTTATAAACTATTTTATCATTCTACTTCACTTACCAAACACTAAAATTTTAATGATGGCATGCTGCAAGCTAGATCTCTGATCATTACTTTCAGCACAAGCTTACAACACACAGTGCTGCACTGATGCATGCTAAAATACATTACTGTTTCTTTAATTGATACTTCACAGTGTTATTACGTTTTGCTTCTGAATGCATTATCTCATAATAACTCCTTGAGGGATTATTTTATTTAATACCCAGGTACCCTAGGAAATAGTGACATTCTTTAATTTCCCAAAAGACTTGGCATTCTGTGCCAGCATCTTAAATTTAGGCTTAAAAGTAATCTATTGCATGTTAGCAAAGCAAGAAGAAAGTAAAAATGCTGTCTGGTGTAGTATCTGAAGTGCTGTCCTTAAACCAGAAATTGTTGCAAACATGCAGAAGCGAAACTTTTCATTGTAATTTAGTCTTCCCTCTTCAGCTGAATTGGCAGTTTAAGATGGCCCTGTGGGTCTATTATTTTTAAAATGCTGTTCAGTGCACTTAAAAATTCTGGACAACATATTGTGTATTGAGAGAATTTCCTCAAGAGAAATGGCACACACGAGTTTAGTTTATAAAATGCAAATATTTATGCCTAGCAAAACCATGTGAATTAAGCTGTCAGTGCAGTGATTTGTAGGCCAGAGAAAAATGTTCCATGATCTGGGAAACCAAATGTGCTATGGAATAATACCTCTTACCTAATATTTTGTATTTACTTAAATTGGCATTTTGATTTATGGGTGTTGGAATTTAAATTTAGCTAATGGCTGTGCTGAAAGATACTTCCCTAATATTATCATTTAGCCAGCTTCCCAAACACTTTATTGAGCTCTCATTGCATCTGTAACTGATGATTGAATTGTTTTGTAATATAACTTCGTTTATGATTTGTCTGCCACCTGTCTTGAAGTTCACTAGAAAGGTACTTTGTAAAACTGACTTAAATTTGTCTGTTTGGGGAAGCATACAGTAACTGACTGACAGCTCATTCTCTGGTGTGCTGCAGGTACATGGTCCCATATTAGACATCTACTGTTTTATTAGCCTTAAACTGTAAGAAAATAACATTTATACAAAATAGCATTGTGTCTGAAACCACAGTACTTAGGTAATTATACGAATTTTATAGTGCATTATGGTACTAGCTTATTTTGACAGTTGAGTTCCTTCATAGCTTAAAGGATTTAGTGCTCTGAAGGGGAGCACGTGACACAGCCATGGTGGTCTGGATTCAGGGAGCCCTAGCATCCAATATACAGCTGTGGAAATGCAGTTGCCTCTTATGTTTCAGGTCTTGTTGTTTCCTTATGAATGCCCTAACTCATCATTATTAACAACTGACTAACTTTGCTTATTTGGGGCATCAGTCTAGGACTATTAACTGTAAAATATGGAGAAAAATTGCTTGACAAATACAGGCGACAGAAGCTTTTACAAAAGTAACATGAAGAGTAATGTTTGTAGTGGAGAACAGTGAAATAATGTTTTAACAGAAGACCAAAGTGGCCATTTTTATCTTTTGAGGGTATTTTAGAGCAGTGTTAGAAGAAGTAGCATAAGAATGCAACTGTGAAGGCTAGGTGAGTGACTAGTGAGTTGGGGAATGCAAAATAATAAAAAGGGCCTGCCAAATGGGAATTTCAGAGCTGACCTTTGAGATTGCTTAGGGAGTAATGTGAGGCAAAAGAGAGAAAGGGACCAAAATGGGTGCATATGCAGCTGAAGGAGGCAGCTGCTAAAAAGGATAATACAGGAAGGTCAGGCTTTGAAAAAAATTGCCACAAAAATTATGAAGACTGAAGAGTGAGGGAGAAAGGAAGAAGGTAAAAGAACGAAAAGTAGCCTTAGTATGAATGATCAGTAAAGGATTTGACTGTTTGAAAAAAGTAGAAATGCTTTGAAGAAAACAAGAGAGTTATTTAAATAGATGATGAAATATTAGAAAATGTGCATGAGTTGACACAGTCATTTAAACTGGCTTGCTCTAGATTACAGTGAGAGATGATCAGTGGAAAAATGGAAAAAAAGAGAAACCCCAGCTATTTCCAAAGTAATTGTGAAGGCATATTTAATGCTTAAACTAATGGGGAATAACTGGGCAAGGAAATCATGCAGTAGCTGTCCTCTGAGAATCAAATAGTCGAGGATTGATTTAGCACTTGGCATATCTAATCCTGTTATGCATTGTTCTGTGCCAT
The DNA here is from genome assembly GCA_013399015.1 of Galbula dea. Lineage (NCBI taxonomy): Eukaryota > Metazoa > Chordata > Aves > Piciformes > Galbulidae > Galbula > Galbula dea. The sequence continues at coordinate 5,832,792 of VWZX01000708.1, forward strand.
TTCAGAATCCTGTATGAATCATCTCTGAAAGTTTTGGATGAAATTTTGAATCCTTGACTACGCCAAAGCTTTTGTCATGAGAATGAAAGGAAGGAAGATGTATGGTTTTTTAAAAAAAATATTATCTTGTAAACTTATTTGTGCTGTACATTTAAAGCAGGCAAGATGTATAAAAGTGTGTATAGAAATAATGTAAAGTAAGGATTTTTCAAACAACTGTAAAAAGGTTATTCTGTATAAAAATGTCTTATTTGGGGGAGTGTAAAATCAGTATCTTTCATAAAACAATAATTATATCTTGTATACTTTGAGATTGAGGTCCCTAGGAAGACTACAGAGCTTGTTCCTAGAGGTCATGGAAATGGATTTAATATTGAAACTCATAAGGTCAAGCTGGTGATTGAGAATAGCTGCCACACGGTTACCAGAGCCAAATTCTGTCTAACAAACCTGATTTCCCTTCCTTTTCTGGAAGGAGAGAGCACAGAATGTTGTTTGTCCTCTCCTTAGCAAAGACTTTTGCACAGGCTTACCTAGATATTTTCTTATATCCAAATTGGGGAGAGATGGACTTATAGTGTGGATGGGAAACTGGCTGGACCATCAGACTTGAAGAATAACAACGATGCTGCAAATTCAGATTGAAAACCAGTTATTTGTGGCATTCCCAAGACTGTTGCCAATACTATTTAATGAAAAGCTTGGACAATGGGATGAAATGCAACCTCAGTCTGTTGGTAGACCACACCAACTTGGGAGCAGATACACCAAGAGTTAGGGTTGTTCCATTCAATGGGATCCTGGCAAGCTGGACGTGATCATTGGATCTTATGATGTTCAACAAAGACACATGCTCTTCAACCTGTCATGGACCAGTCCTGTAAACCAGCATAGGTGAATGCTGAAGGATGATCTTCCTGCTGTCCTCACCTACCTGGATGAGGATTAAGATAATACTTTTTTTCAGAGGCACACATGAAGAGAATATGAGGCACAGAAACAACTTGGAGCAAGAAAAATTCTTCTGGGTTGTAAGAAAAAAATTCACTTTGAAGAGTGAATTGAAACTGGAAATGGAACAGGAAGAGGTTGCTCAGAAAGGCTGTGGAACATCTATCCTTGGAGATGTGCAGAACTTACTGACAGGCCCTGACCATTGTGCCATAATTTTGAAGTTGGCCCTCCTTGAGCCAGGGATTAGACCAGATTATCTTCTGAGCTTCCTCCCAACTTGAACATTCTTGTGATTCAGTGACAAGTGTGCTGGAGGGGAAATGCCCTAGCTATTAAAGGTACATTTGATTAATACCCAAGTTAAATTGTTTTATATTTAGCAATTTTGATAAATTAATACTAATTATGCAGGTAATGCAGATATGTAAGCCATTTATTTAATTTTCTTAATGCAACAAGATGCTCTCCTAAGAATAATAATAGAATGCTGATTGCAGAGTCTTATTTTGCCTTAACAGAGGTATCTGTAAATTAAATGTCTGAGCTCATAGTGTGGTTTAACCCCAGCCAGTGGCTGATACCACAGAGCCACACACTTGCTCCCCCACCCCACAGTGGGATGGGGGAAGAATTGTAGGGGTAAAAGAGAGAAACTCATGTGCACAGATAAAAAAATTAATGAATAAAACCCCCAAACAAAAACAACAGAAAAAAACACCCAAAGCCAAAAGCAGAGAGGAAAACAGCCTAAGAGCAATTGCTTACCATCAACTGACTGATGTCCAGCCTGTTCCTGAGCAGTGCCCACCCCATTCCCCCAGCTTTTTTTGCTGGGCATGGTGTCTTATGGTATGGGATATCCCTATGGTCAGTTGGGGTCAGCTGTCCCAGCTATGTCCCCTCCCACCTTCTTGCCCACCCCTAGCCTACTCACGGGCAGGGCAGAGAAAGCCTGCTCAGCAGTAGCTAAAACATCTCTGTGTTATCAACACTGTTTTGGTCACAAATTCAAAACAGTCTGATAGGAGCTGCTATGAAGAAAATTAATTCTATCCCAGCCAAAACCAGTAGAGCTCATATTGCTATATTTTTGTCTGGCTTAAAAGGAGATCTAACAGGAATCCCTAGAAAATGATTCAGCCACAGACTAAAGGCATCATACAGTGACCAGCTTAGACTGGATATCTCACTCTTGGTTATCTACAATTAAGTGAAGTGTTTGTCACTGTGTGTCTGTGCAAATGGTTTATTGAGTTGTTTGATGTTACTAAATGGCACTGAAATGAAAATTAACCAATTTAGCCAAATTAAGACAGATTCCTCATTCCTGATTAAGATTTGTGCACAATGCTGTGCCCTCATCTATCTAAACAGGCACCTGCTGTCCAATTTTTCTTTCAATGATAAGAGATTGTAAGTTGCTGGGTGTGTTTTTTTCCCTAGTATCTTCTCTGTCAAGTGCAATGTACATTCATCCTACTTTACATCAAATTCATACTTAACCTTAGTGCATAAAACTTTCCTATTGGATGAAAGCTTATGTAGCTGAAATGTTGATATTTAAAAGCAAATTCTTAATAAACAACTGTCAGGCTTTGCAACAGGAGAGTCAATATGTGCATGGATTCGTGAAGTCCAGAAGATTTACCTTATCCACAACAGTAGCCTGACCTAAAAGACTAATGCTGCCACAGCAGGTATCTGTATATCTGCCAACTGTTTATCTATCAACAACTTTATAAAAACTGTATTCTTTGGCCTTCATTATTCTACATCTGTTAATGGGCAGGTGTTCCAGTAATGACCTTTTAAATCTTCTGATTATACAAATTACTTAATGAATATGTAAATCACAGTTTATTTTTTCTGCTTCTCAGTTCTTCAGTATTTGCTCATATTAGATTTTAGAAAAGAATCCAAATTTACTGCCTTCTTTTTCCTCATTGTAAAATACTGCTTTTTCAGTTTTCACTTTTAATGGAATACTTGCTATACCTGTAATGTCCCTGAGCCTGAGAGAAACAAAGGTAATACCAACATGAGAAATATGCAGATTTCTTCTGATGAACTCTGAGGTACACTGTTAAGAAGGGTAAGAAAATTCTCCTTTCTCCTCCTAGTGGCTTGAGGGGTTCTCAAGGGTGTTGAAATAATTTTGTGTAAGTCCTGCAGCTGGTCTATAGATTAAGCTCAATTGCTGGTCTAGCTCTTCTATAACTGCTCTGACAGATGAAAAAACATTGGCTTTCTGCAACACAAATAATGATGTTCTTAGGATTCCTGGAGCCAAGGTCTTTCAGTACTTTCTCCTTGGGTCTTTGTTGTTGTCACGGGTCAGGGCTGGGCCGACCACCAGCCCAGTGAGAAACGCTGTTACCCTCTCTTCCCACCTCCCACAGGAAGGGAAATGGAATGAAAGAGAGAGAGAGACTTGTGGATTGGAAAAGAAAACTAAAACTACTTTAATGATAGTCATAATAATAATGATGGTAAAATGAAATGTATACAAATATGTACTAAACCAATACCAAACCCGAACTCCCCTTGATGGTAACTACATCACTGTTCCTACTGATACTACAGCAGAAGGCTTCAGCAGCAGAGAGGAACCAGGCTCAAGGGCTGCGTCCTGGTACTGGGTGTATGGTGCTTATATTACATCAGGCTTCACATTACTAAATTCTTCCTATGTAAAATTCTAGGTTTTCTTTGAGATTGCTGTCAACTTTGCCCTAGTTTCAAAGATTTGTTCAAATTTCATTAGTTTATGCTTATTTTTTACAGTCATTAATGACAAATAAGGTGCCATTTCAAAACATCATTAGCAATTCCTTTTCAACCCGACCTATTTCCTTCTTCCGTTCAATTAGTTCCTTCCCCATCATCATACTATTCCTATAATAATCCTTGGCTTCAGTTAATAATTTTATGTGCTGCAGTAACAAATGCTTTGCTGTAAAGCCTTACATTTTCAGTAGGTACATTTTAGCATTTCCTTGCTGGAAAGGTACATGAATCCTGTACAGCCTTATGCTTGCATCAAAGGAAATACAGGCTAAAGCCAGCCCAGCCTCCTTGTGGGTTCTTTGACACATGCTTCCTACCTTTTGGGGTAATTATTAAATGCTTTTATAAGCTGTATGTGCTAAATCAGCTTTCACATGAATAAAGAATATTGATTTGGCATTGGGGAAAAGGAGAATTCTTTTTTTCACACACCTGTTGTGAAGGCTATATTTGTCCCTTTAGCTCTCAGCCTTCCTGAGGTGCAGTTACTGGAGAGGCATGTACGGTCCATGTGAGGGAAGGAACTCGCCTCAACAACCCCAGGTCTGACTGCCTTCCCTAGTGCTCAGAAGGCTACTTCTGTGTGGCTGCTATTGCTCACCCACCCTCATCCCTTTGTTTAAGAGGTAGGACCTTGGATAGTATCTTTGCTTTTCCCTCATTCACTTTGTTTTTCACAGGCTAGGGGCTGACAACATCATCATGATTTTCTCACGGTATAGAGACTACCTGCAGGTCAGTATAGCATTGACAGATAAATTTTTAAATACTAAGAATTTTGTAATAATAGCCTGCTTTTTCCAAGCTGGTAGTCTCTCCTTGGCTTTACCATGAGCATCCACATATATTAACAGTATGACATAAGAAAATAATTCTGTATGATTCAACCCACTTAGTCATGTGTAGTAGAAGCTCTATTATGCAGAGCAGAAAAGTTCATGGAAAATGCTAAGCCTAGGAGGAAGATTCCCTGGAGAAGCCAAGTAAGTGGTTTTATTTGGTCTTTGATGCTCTATTGGAACACTGAACTACAACAGAGAGCAAAGGGAAGGCTTTTAAAGAAGGCACTTTTTTCCAGAACAGAAAAACAGCATCCTGTCTTTTCTATTATTCAACTTCTAATCGTTTCACCAGAACCTATGGCTGTTCTTAACATACTCTTGTACTTAAAAAGACATAGTGTAATTTTGGTGTGGTCCAAACAAGTTCCTTTCCCCAGCTGTCATCCCCATGAACTTTCCCTACTTGTTTCCCCTCCCCCCCAATCTGGTCACAGCAAGAACCACCTCACAGGCACACTGGTCCAAGCAGTCGTGTACTTTGAGATAGCAGAAAGCCTTGAGCAAGATTTTCTCATTTTTTTACACTAGAAACTAAGTACTTAATTTCTTTTTTATCTTTTTCCTATTAAAAATAACCCATGTTAATAAGTATTAAACTATAAACTGAAGTGAAAATGATCTAAGCTCAGTTGTTCTTGCTCCATTCTGAGTTGCTATCAAGCATACTGTTCAATTCTAGATTTTCTTCCAGTATATCTCTCAACAATATTGCAAGTTTTCTCTGGAGATACAAGACCTGTCTGGACATGTTTCTGTGTTACCTGGTCTAGGGAATCC